>OZ010599.1:97161409-97231409 GCA_963932145.1 Acanthosepion lycidas
GAGATGTCACGTAACAGCTGAGTATTCTTTCTTTGTTACCAAAGAAATCCTCCCGTTTCACAGCAGTCTGCACAGCTTTTGGAGTGCGTTGTTGGCCATCCCAATACGTCTACGGATCTCAGTGTCGCATTTACCGTTCTCTGGCAGAATGCTTCCCAAATATTTAAACGCCCGCGTCTGCTTGATCCCGACCTGCAAATCGCATTTCGGGCTCATCCTTTTACTGATGACCATGCATTCTGTTTTCTTGTAGTTTATGCTTAGTCCCTTCTTCACGCTCTCCGTCGCTCCTCTTTCTTATTCCCGCTCATTATTAACGTCTCTGTTCCTAATTCTTCCACACCCTGTAAGCCCTTGTGTCTTAGTGGCTTTACAGCCTTGCATGGGGTGATATTGATTTTTTAAAAAAATCAGTGGTATTGACCAGGCTCAACGTTGCTTAACTTTGGTGATCGGATGGGAACCTTTGTTAGTGAATATAACGAACCTGACAGGAATTCGAACTTGGCTCTTCGATTTTCAATTCCGTCGCGTTATCCATTACACCACCCGCACATCCAAGTACTGATCAGGATAAATGTTGCTTACCTTCAGTGATCGGATGAGGATCTTGTGTTTCAGCGTTATCTGACCGTAAGCCAACGTTGTAGACCATGGTATGTACATGTGTGTACGTGTGTGTTATTCTCTGTTTTAAAGTGAGTGGAAGACGGAGGGAAAGAAGGAAGGAGTGGTGGGGAGAAGGGATGAGGAATTTTCGCGATGAAATGAATTCTTTTGTCATTTCAATCCCTATCAGACGGACAGCCAGACCCCCGTCACTAATGATGTTGACGTTATTGTCGTATTTCGGTATCCATTTCTTCGTTCTTGCGCTGACAGTTTTCGTCATCAGAATCGAGACAGCTTTGTACAAAGGACAAGACGATAGAGTTGGCATCAATGTCACTCATCAGTTAAATTTCCTTTCGATTTAGGCATTAAACACACGTCGTTTCAGAGCAGTCTATCCAACTCTTTCTTTCTTTCTTTCTATGTCATTACACTATCTATCTATGTCTTTAAACCATCTATTTTCGTATCTTTTTCAGTCTGTTCATTACTCTTCTTCTTATCTATCTATCTATCTATCTATCTCAATGTGTATCTATCTCTCTGTCTGATTCTGTTCATCTATCTATCTATCTATCTATCTATCTATCTATGTCTTTAAACCATCTATTTTCGTATCTTTTTCAGTCTGTTCATTACTCTTCTTCTTATCTATCTATCTATCTATCTCAATGTGTATCTATCTCTCTGTCTGATTCTGTTCATCTATCTATCTATCTATCTATCTATGTCTTTACACTATCTATGTCTTTACATCATTTATTTTCGTATCTTTTTCAATCTGTTCATCACTCATCTTCTTATCTATCTATTTATCTATCTATTACTCATCTCTCTCTCTCTATCTGAATCTATCTATTACTTATCTCTATATCTGAATATATATATCTATTAATCTCTATCTATATGAATCTAGCTAGCTCGATAGCTATGTTCGAATCTATCTATCTGTCTCAGTCTTTATCTACCTATTATAGGTAAATTTAACGACGCCCCTCCCCCCCAAAAAAAAATAAAACAAAAACAAAGTAAGACAATTGAACATTGTAAAACATACTTTATACAAGAAACACAATACATAACGCAAAAGATAATAGATGAATTGCTAAAAACGAATTCTTTTAGCGGTTAAAAGTGAAAGCATCGGGGACGAAATGCAAATACATATCTTTTTGAAATACATGTGACACTTATCTGAATAGTGGTCATATTGTGCTTGTATTATATGCATTGTCTTCGCATTATTCAGTTTAGCTTGTACGCAGCATGCCTGTTGAGTGGGTCGGAGACATCTCATCGCTC
Source organism: Acanthosepion lycidas (assembly GCA_963932145.1). Taxonomy (NCBI): domain Eukaryota; kingdom Metazoa; phylum Mollusca; class Cephalopoda; order Sepiida; family Sepiidae; genus Acanthosepion; species Acanthosepion lycidas. The sequence continues at coordinate 97,163,324 of OZ010599.1, forward strand.
CATATTCTTCTTGATCTCTCCAATTTGGAGTCATCTAAAACATGTCCATTCGACAGTTCTATTCGGTGTCTGCCGTTGAGGCTCGAAATCCTATTTCGCGCCTAATTTTGGGTCATGCCCATTATCACCAGTTTAATAGACTCTTCTCATTATCAGCAGGAGCCATCTACCAAAGTGAGATGCACTATATTTTTTATACTCTCCCAACACACGGAAGAACCTACAATTCAGTGTTCCATTGTATGTTGCCAGTAATACAGATCATATGATCATAATACAGTTCTTTATTATACAATAATCATTTCAATAAACATTTCCTTTATTAATACAATGTTTGTTACATAAACAGATTAATTCTTTATTAATACAAATGCATTTTCATAAATTCAAAAGATCAAACAAATAAAAGAGTAATCGATACACACAACCTGTTAGTGTAAACACTATAGTTGGTTTTTACTTGACAATTAGCTTTTTACAGCTATTCAATAAGAATAACTCCAATGTGAAATATTACAGACCTTGGTATATTACTGTTGATAACCTTCGGCATTATTATGGCCGATTATTAATAAATGCATGTTTGAGTATCCTTCCCTTTTTTGGATAGTTATAAATGTGTTAATTCAATTTGAATTATGCTCCTTTAAGTGGTAAGGTATAGATTCTTAGATTATGTGTTATCATGTACACTAAAATATTTATTGTTTAATAAAATGTTATTTTTTCCCTTGTTAAAGTATTTCAAATATTAGTGATAGCAAATAAAATGAAAATATATGAAAATAAAATGATATTACTCATTCATTTTTCATGACACTACATTTTACTATTTCTATGTTGTATAGTTTGTGTCGATCTCATTGAGGTTTTATGAGTGTGTGCAAGATTAAAAATGATATTTTGTGGTTACTTCAGTTGAACCATATAATCTTCCCTCTGTAGACAGTCATCTTGAGGCGGATCAAATGTTCAAGGGTAGTTTGAGGTGCACTTTGGCTGGATCTTATTATAACATGGATAGTTTGAGGTGTACTTTGGTTGATACTTTTTTTGACATGGGTAGTTTGAAGTGCATTTTGGTTGGTACTTCTTTTGACGTGAGTAGTTTGAAGTGCACTTTGGCTGGATCTTATTTTAAAATGGATAGTTTAAAGTTTACTTTGGTTGGTACTTTTTTTGAAATGGGTAGTTTGAAGTACACTTTGGTTGGCTCTTCTTTTGAAAAGTGTTTTCTTCAACCGGAATTATCATTTTGGTTATTTCCTCTTCATCTTGTTCATACATCTTGCTTGATCATTTCTTTAATGTACTAGTAAACTTTAGCTGTGATGATGAATACAGAGCCGTTACAAATTTCTGAATTACCCCACGGATTGGTCATAAAGAGTTTAATGTCTTATCAAGGACAACCCTATCAGGTACTACCACATCAGTTCAGAATGGACCTGTGAGTAATGACAATCAACGGGTGCCTCCACACTCCCAAAGTCCATCAGGATGGGCCTCGTCACCGAATTTAGTTTAAAGTCTTAACCAGGACAAAATTGGTGTATGAATAGATGCAGTTTAAAGCCTTACCCAGGACATGGTTGGTCAGGACGTTCTAGATGAATTCCAGAGAAAATCCTTGGCTCGAAAGTACTGATAAACAAGAAAAACTGCCTGTCGCTGACAATACCGGTTGGGTTTTCCCTTTATGAACAGTAGGTCTTGCATTATTTGAAGTGGCCCCTTGCACTTGTGCATATGTAGTATTATACATTTAACACTTGTGTTCTGAATTAAATTGTTTTAAATCCTGTACTCATCCAAGACTTATTCTACGTGCATTGGTAGCACTTGTGTTAAATCGTTATTCACCTGTAATTATCATTATCACTACTATGGATACAATTTTAATGTCTTGATCACAGACAAAATTGATCCAGATAAAATTGGTCAGAATGTGGCTGTAATTCAGTCATACTTAGGGCCAGGTCGGCCAGGATTGCAATGGCCAGTAAGTGGGCAAGCAAATGGATGCAGTTTACAGATATACCCAGGAAAGGACTGAAGTGTGGCGGACTTCACCACATTAACTTTGATAAGAAAAACAGGATTCACGCAAGAAGAATAACCACAAGACATTGTTGCACATAAAATATATGTATATTAACAAGATGTACAATATCAAAGAACGATGTGAAAGAAAACATACATTTAGGTAAAAAAGGTTGAATTAATCAAGAGTTGCCTCCCTTTGTCTACAATTTAAGAGTTCAGTGAGAGATAATTATTTGGTTTAAAGTTCATTGGATAAATGTTCATAAGTGTTTCATGATATGATTGTTCTTCTGATATTACTGTTGAAAAGTATTGTTGTGTCAAAAGAAGTTTTTAGTGAAGGCGTACAAATTATCATCAGCATGTGGGTCTGCGTGTGAGTGAGAAGGTTGGCGCGAGGTTAGAACTGGAGTTCCAACTGTCGTAGATTCGTTTAGCAGTTGAGGTCTCACTAAATTGAGATGAGAAAAATCTTGGCTTAAATAAGCGACTATAGGCTCGGATTCGTTGCGCGGGAAAAAATTATTCTTCACGTGCAAACGATCTGATTGGTTGGCATCAATCAATCAGCGAGCGAGCTTTGGGGGGACTTAAGGAAGCTTCTGTGAGCTACTTCGCCCAAAAGTGCACAAATTTGACTACTTAAAAAATAAAGCGATTCCAAAATTGTCGCATTACTGCGATTTGTAAATTGCCTGTAGAAAATGCATTAGTGATTTATTAGCCAATGATCGTTTGGCATTGTACACGTGATTTTGTGTTCGTGCGTCAATAGGTTCGCACAGAAGTATGAATGGTCATTAAAAATGGTCGCGTTTAAAGTCTTACACAAGACTGGATTGTATAGGTTCGCACAGAAGTATGAATGGTCATTAAAAATGGTCGCGTTTAAAGTCTTACACAAGACTGGATTGTATGCATCAAGATCGCTGAATGGACGACTGGATAGATGTAGTTTAAAGTCTTACGCAGGACTGGATTGTATGCATCAAGATGGCTGGATGGACGACTGGATAGATGTAGTTTAAAGTCTTACGCAGGACTGGATTGTATGCATCAAGATGGCTGGTTGACGACTGGATAGATGTAGTTTAAAGTCTTACACAGGACTATAATGTATCAAGAAATGTTTCATTGCAAACAGATGTTGTATGTTATCATTTTCATAAAATGCATCTTCACTAGCTATGCTTATGGTACATCATTTCAACAGAAAAGTTCAATCACTCTGACAAATTTCCAGAATATTCTGGCTTTTACAGGATATTTAATTAATAATATATCGTCTACTTTTATTTATATTTAAAATCCATATCATGTAGATCCTTGCAGATTTCTCTTTGACTCAAGAGATATATCTCATTCCATAATTCTTTGAAGTTAGTAATTTTTCCCTTTCATTGAGATTATCTAATAATAGACCTGGAAGTAGTTTCCATTTCAGGAGACCCACCAGAATCAGTTTTCACAGAAATTTCTTCATTAACATGACAATGTAAAAAGGCATTATTTGTTAATGGCAATAGTTCAGTATCAAACGTACTCCGATATGTCAGAGGTCAGGAGATTATAGCTATTTGTTCTTCAGGTCTGAGAGGGATCCAGTTATATTTTGAATTGTCTTGTATGGAGACTTCAATTCTTTTTATTAGGTTGGTGCAAAAATAATGTCGTTTTTTGACGATTTTTTTGATTATCGTTCACCCATTTATCCAACTTTTTTGACTTCCCTATTTGCTTTAAATGGCAAACGACTGTTGAGTGGTCGACCTCGAGTTCAACAGCAACTTCTCGTGTGGTTTTGCGAGGATCGGCTTCAATTAAGGCTTTCAAATGTTCGTTATCAACCGCAGTCGGCCGGCCGCGACCGTCTTCATCTTCGAGGCTCTCGTCACCATTGCGAAATTTCTTGAACCACCGTTGTGCCACACGTTCGTTAGTGGTTCTTGGGCCAAACGCATCATTGATATCACGAGCTGTCTCGGCAGCTTTTCGGTCTAGTTTGAACTGGAACAAGAAAATCGTGCGTATTTGAATTTTGTCCATGCTGTCGAAAAGCCTGCAAAAAATGAATGAAGAGATTGAGAACGGTAACGAATAACACGATTCGATAGAGCGAAAAACGCGCTTCAAAATGATATATAACATGGCTATATATATCAATGAATTAATTCAGAAATCATATATAAAAGTAACATATATGAGAAAACAACATTATTTTTGCACCAACCTAATATAATCCCTTTGGTCTCTTGGTGAAATATATCGTTATAAGCAGTAGCCAATTCATTTCCTTTTAAAGAATGCATAGTTTTTTTTTTAAGCACTTTCAAGCAGTGGTGATTCTACGGAGGGGGGTGGCAGAAGATACCAATGCCCCCCCCCCGAATTTTGCCTGAACCCTCGGTTGCCCACCCCCTTTACAAATTATACTGTTCTGCTAGTATTGGCGTTAGTATTAACCTTTTGATTTTGTTTTGAAGTTAACCTCTTTTGTAGTCAAACAGCTTCAGAGTGGAAAAGAGGGCAAGGAATAGATAGAACTTCACTACTATGAATGAAAAGTTATTCTGTTTAATTTAGCGAAGTAACATACTTATAAAAAAAACTCATTCCTAAGTTGTGTATACGATAGTGGTGCCGTATAAAAATAAAGACGCTGCTTGAATTTACCCACCTTGGCTCCCAAGTTCCCCCAACACTTTTAGAGTTTTATAATCACCACTGCTTTCAAAGCAACTTGATAATTAAATGGCACTGATTTGAGCCTATCTTCGTGCTAGGGTAATTCCTCGAAATATGAAATTTCTTTGAATTCTCTTTTTTTTAAAGTTATCTATTTAGTTTTTGGTCGTGTTCCCTGATACATCGCTGCGCAAGAACAGCAAACATTTTCTCTAAGTTACGATGGACGTTAAGTAATCCAAAGGTCTCAGGAAATATTTCAAGAGTAGTGAACTTTGGTTCCAATACAAATTCTCCTCATTGTTAGGGACACGAAGAATGTTTAAAATTATAGTAATTTTAGTTGTGGTGAAGGTTTTCAACCTTAGGTCCCACGAGGGTAACTTGATATCTATATAGAAAATTTAGACTGTTGCCGAAAGGGGCAAATCTATTCGGCATTTTCCACTCCAGGCCATTCATACATTTAACAATTTTGGTACCTTCTATATGCTGGAAAATGTCCACTCCTAGAATTCTTTGAATGTTTATTTGATTACTATTACTATTAAGAGAAAAGGCTAATTTAAAATTGAATCTGATTAAACTCGTTATAACTTGTCTGAAATCATCGAACTTGAATTGAATATGAAGAGAAACGGGAGATCACCGCCCTCTGCGGGATCAGGTTGAGATAGACAAAAAACACAATTGGAAAATTCGTAAACTTAAGGAATCAGAACATATGCTAGGCCACAAAAATCTCCTGAGCCGACCAAGCATAGAAATAAATACAATATGGGAACCAGTAATAAGGAGTGCCAGAGAAAAGCAATGATAACAATGAAAATTGCAATATGAGCTCTAGTAAAAATGGTTACTGTAGACATTAGGTTTATAATACCCAGAAATTCATCCACAAGGAAACATAGCACAGTAGATACAGGCGTTAGTTAGATCCAGTGACAGGATCCAAAGAGTATGAGTTCAATACCCGGTTAAGGCAGTGGAGAACTTGGAGAGGGGAATTAGCAGGAGATAACTGATAACTGACATCCATTAAACATGGCAAGTGGAACTAGAACAGTCTACCCCAGAGAGCGAAATAAAGGGTTTAGTTTGACATTCCAGCCACCTGAAGAAGGCCGGGCGTAGAATGGCCGAAACATTGTAATAAATATGGCAACAAAGATGAGGACAATAGTCCGAATAATGCAAATAATGTACATAATACCTCATCTCAGAAAAATAGACAGATACTGAAGGATCGGATAAATATGGCAACAAAGATGAGGACAATAGTCTGAATAATGTAAATAGTGTAAATAATACCTCATCTCAGAAATATAGGCAGATATCAAATTTATCGTCCAACAAAACTGGAATATGAAGTGGTCTCCCTTTGCCTATGTTTCCGCCTAAAACGACTTGATTCAATTTTTTATTGGAGTTACTTATATCAGTTTTTACCAGGCCCAGTCAGAATATTTAACCTTTTTAATATTTATTTAGAGAAATATGAGCGCTGTCTAACTGTGTCTAATAGGCAGTTCGTAGAAACTCTCTTATCACCCCAATATAATGTGACTTCTACTATAGGTAGTATTAAATTGCTTCCTTCTTCTGTACTGGCGCCTACAAAAGTAAAATGAGATATCCTCTTCTTATGATTATCGCATAGTGGAGTTATATGTCACTTAGATGAACATTGTTTACAGGGTAGGAATAATTTATTCTGACGTCCAGACCAATATTCAGACATGCCTGAACTGGAGCATCTATAATAACCTAACTGTATTGTGAAGGCAAAAATATCTTTATATATTTTGTATACTATGCAGTGTTACATTAGAACATGCACATACCCAGTACAAAACTGTACATATTGTTTTAATGTTAAAAACATGTCTTACACGTTTCATCAGGTGGAAAATCACAATGCTACCAAAATATTAGTAAAATTTTAGTAGCATCGTGATTTCCCACCTGATGAAAGGTTTAAAAAGATTTTTTAACGTTCAAACAAGATGTACAGTTTTGTAGTGGGTTCTTTTACATTTGGATATATATATATATATATATATATATATATATATATATATGAAACAGATTATTTTGGAGACGATTCATATAAAAGGGAAGCAATCGAGTAAATATTTTCTCTGTCAACGTTTTTATGGTCAATTCTGTTTCGATCTTTTTAATTCTCTGTCATCATGTCAGCAAAATTGCTTTATTCGTTCGACAAGTTGCTCACACACACATACACGCGCTCCCCCCATATATATATATATATATAGAAAATGCTTTTTTGTTTGGCGAAATTGCGTTTATGTTGGGAAAAATTGCTTACTTGCAAATAAGTTTTTAGAAAATGTATGAAATTTAACGCTCACCCCCCCCCCACAAAAAAAAAATGTGTCTTGATGAACAAAGGAAGACGATTGAACATACTTTATACAAGAAACATAATATATAACAAAGAAGAAAAAAGAGAATAGATGACTGCTAAAAACGTATTCTCTTAGCTGTTAAAAGTGAAAACATCCGGGAGGAAATCCAAATCTACATTTGTTTCTAATTGATGAAACTTGTCTGAATGGTGTTCATATTCTGCTGTATAAGCCCTCCATTGTCCTAGCATTATTCCATCAAACTTGTGGCCAGTATGCCTGTTCTTAATCAACTGGTGACACGTCTCGTCGTTCCATATTCTCCTTGGTGGCTCCGGTTTGAAATAATTTAAAACACCTCCATTCTCTCCGTGTTCTATTCGGCGTCTGTCGTTGGCGCTCGAAATCCTGTTTCGAGACCAATTTTGAGCTTTGACCATTATCAGTATATAATAAACTCTTCTCATTATCAGCAGGAGCCATCTATCAAAGGGACATGGCCTATATTTTTATTTTTATACTATCTATCTATCCCCGTCTTTACATTATCTATCTATCTATCTATCTATCTATCTGATGTGGGTGCCAAAGTTGGGCCCACAGAAGCAAAACACGGAACACGGATTAGATGTAAGAAAGATATATTAACAACAGGTTACAGAGATAGTGTAAGCAGAGCTTACTATAAGTTAGTGTCCAACACTGGTAGTCGTACGAGACTCTCACTGTCTCTCTGTCACTCTCTATCACTCTCCTCTAGAGTGCTATGTCGCCTACTTAATATTGGCCTGGAAGAGTCTATTGTGTAGGTAGTTTCCGGTCTCACAATACCCCTCTTCCAAAGAGTTTTCTTTTTTGAAAAGGAGAGAAAAAAATAAAACTGTTAATACTTTTTCCTCTTGGGATTTATTGTTTCTCAGCTGGAAGTAGAGATCTTGATGCGTGAGCCACAGCTTTTCGCGAACCGTCTGGTAGTTTATGCAAAATGCAAGCACCAATGCCGTACGAGCTTGCATCACTTACGACTATGATGTCGAGACTAGGGTCGAAATGTGTGAGGGAGAGGTCTGAAGTAAGAGTTTTCTTGATCTTCTCGAATGCGTCTTGTCATTCCGGGGACCATGACCATGGTTTGCCCTTTTTTAAAAGTTGGTTGAGAGGCCCTCTCAAATTTTGCATGTTCTTAATGAACCCTTGGTAAAAATTAGCTAGGCCGAGGAAGCTTTGTAATGCTTGAACGTTATCTGGGACCGGCATGTTTCTGATCGCGTTGGCTCTTTCTGGATCCGGCCGACGACCATCTTTATTTATAATGTGAGCTAAGTATTTAATCTCTGGTAAGAAAAAGTCACACTTTTCCTCCTGAACCTTAAATCCGTATTCTTGTATCTTTTCGAATACGTTTATTATATGGTTCCGGTGCTCTGCCGTAGTTTTACTAGTAACTAGTATATCATCCAGATAGGCTGTTGCGTAGTCAAGATCGCCCAGCATGGCGTCCATGACCTGCTGGAAAATTGCAGGCGCAACCTTTACTCCAAAAGCCAGCCTGTTGTATTTGTATAACCCTCTATGGGTGTTTATGCAGAGCAATTTGGAACTTTCTTCTTCCACCTCTATCTGAAGGTATGCGTCCGAGAGGTCAATTTTAGAAAAAAATTTTCCACCATTGAGTTTATTGAAAATTTTTTCAGGGCTTGGGAGAGGATAGTGGTGATCTTGCAAGACATCGTTTAACCCTGTGGAAAAATCTGCGCATACTCGTATTTGATTGGATTTCTTTTTTACGTAGACCGTAGGTGCTGCTCACTCGCTGAAATCTTATTTGACAGAATACCTGCTTGTTCGAGTCTATCTAACTCTATTGATTTGTTCTAGAGCAGCGAAAGGGACATTCCGTTTCTTTTTGAATACCGGTTGTGCACCGTTCTTCACCTTGAACTTAGCTTTCATTTTAGTACATTTCCCAAGGCCGCCAGAAAAAACCTGGGGAAATTGTCTGAGTTCCTTTTTTAGATTTAACAAATTGGACGTTGTACTCTGTATCTTGCGACAAAATGTACTCATTGGGCAATCCCAAAGATTGAATTTTTCTATCCAATCAGTTCCAAATAAGTTGTCTGAAGTTTTTAATACGTAGGCTTTGAGATTTTTGGTAACTCCATTTAGTGTTGCTGTAAGTATTACCTCGCCTAAAATGTTAATATTTTCGCCAGTTACGTATTTTGCTGTTTTATCCGTTTTTAATAAGGTCGGCTTGTTCAATTTTCGCCAAGTACGCCAGTTAATGATTGAAATATCAGAACCCGAGTCAAGCTGGAATTTAATGGACTTATTGAAAATATCCACTGTTACATATTTTCTTAAATTCCTATCAACAGATTGAGCTTGCTTAATTTTATTTTTGGGTTTTCTCGTTCTGTTGGCGTACCAGCACGAAGTTAAAGTATGACCACTTTTATTGCAATATCTTTTGTTCTTAACTGGACAGAATTTCATCCAATGCCATTTACTACAATGGTAACATGGTCTGGGCGGTTTCTTTAACTTATTTGAGTTTTGGTTACTGCGTAATTTAGGACATGAGATTTGCCTTTTGTCTTTTTGAGGGGAATAGGAGGTAGACTTCTGATTTTATTAATCTGAGTCACACCTGATTCCTCGATAGTGTTTGAGTCACGCTTTACAGATATTACTCTTTGACAGTCCTCTGCCACTTTTTGGAGAGTCAATCCTTGTTCGTTCTCAAGCTTAGTCAGTACCCGTCGTCTGACTTCGGCGTCTTCTGCAGATACTAGACCTTGTGCGAAAATTAAGCACTTAAAATCATCGGCAGTCAATTCTGCTAGTTTAAAATCATTACATAGCTTGTTCACCGATGCTGCAAACGTTAGAAAATCTTGCTGGTTGTCTTTGACTGTGTTCAGGCATTTCCAACGTTTGTGGAACAAGGTTGTGTTAGGCCCGAATAGTTCCGATAGGAGCTTAATAGTCTCTGAAAAATCCAAGTCAGTCGTTTTCTTGGGTAGTATGAAGTCTACGAACCTACTATGTTCTGTAGTTCTCAGTTTTCTCAATAGAAGAAGTACCTTTTTTTTACTGGGCCATTGTTCACAGTCTACGCTGAAAATATCTTTGTAGCGCCTGTAAAAAACCTGGAACGTTTTGCCGTCCTCTGGTACGTATTCAAAGGTTTCTATTGAATTGTAAATTGTACTCTGGGAGAATATTGTATCTTTTTCAGAGTTTGAGCCTTTTAATGCATTTACGAGTAATTCTTTAAGTTGTTTCTGTTGTAGTTCAGCATTCTGAAGCGTAATTTTTTGAAATTCCTTTTGCTGTTCATGTAAATCCAAAAATAGTTATTGTCTTTCTTCTGATTTTTGTTGCTGGTCCAAATTTAGTTTTAACATTTGGGCAACTACTTTTTGCAAATCTTCCATATTTAAAAATGACAGCGCTTTTTTGTTGCTTTGAAACACGTGTACTAAGAGGAGGTACACAAAAAAATCTTGATAGATTTTTGTTCCTTTTTTTTTTCTTTTACAGAAAAAAAATATGGACAGACAATAGTTAAACTAAACTAATTATGTGTGTTTAGCTTTTTTTTTCTGTGGTTCCGTAATTGAATAATTTTTCACCACACTTATGTATTTTTTTTTTTTTTTTTAGAAAGGTACAAAAAGAAGAAAACTCACCTCAGTGAATTTGAGGGGAGAATAATTTTATGCCCGAGTTCAACTCAGTTGCATAAAAAAAATGTTCGATAGTTTTTTCCGAAAACTTGAGTATAATGGTAGTACTTGATCTTGTGTTGTCAAGTTTTTTTTACGAACAACTATTTTTTTTTCTGTGTGTGTGGGTGTGTAAAAAATCGTTCTCGTATTGGACAGACTTTGATATTCCGTAGATGTCGAATCACTGCTCGTCACTGCTGTTTGGTATTGGAATATATATAGACGCTGGGTGTTTAGCTTTTAAATCGCTAATGTATTAATACCAGCATAATTTCACGTTCAACACTACTGTGGGAACGCGTGGAGTTTCTGTATTTTTCGAGTACTGTCGCTATTGATACGGTGAGAACGAAATTCTCGAATCTTCTCTGTCGCCACTGTTGTGGGACTGGCAAGGTATTGCGGTTTTCGACGTGAATGCGTTTCACGAATTCTTCGTCGACCCAGATGTAGGATTGGTAAGGTATTTAAGTTTCGCCGTGAGTGCGTTTCTAGAATCCTTCGTCGCCACTGATGTGGGTGCCAAAGTTGGGCCCACAGAAGTAAAACACGGAACACGGATTAGATGTAAGAAAGATATATTAACAACAGGTTACAGAGATAGTGTAGCAGAGCTTACTATAAGTTAGTGTCCAACACTGGTAGTCGTACGAGACACTCACTGTCTCTCTGTCACTCTCTATCACTATCCTCTAGAGTGCTATGTCGCCTACTTAATATAGGCCTGGAAGAGTCTATTGTGTAGGTAGTTTCCGGTCTCACAATACTATCTATCTATCTATCTATCTATCTATCTATCTATCTATCTATCTATCTATCCCCGTTTTTACATTATCTATCTATCTATCTATCTATCTATCCAAGTCTTTACAGTAACTATCTATCTCAGACTTTGTACTATCTATCTATCTATCTATCTATCTATCTATCTATCTATCTATCTATCTATCCCCGTTTTTACATTATCTATCTATCTATATATCTATCTATCCAAGTCTTTACAGTAACTATCTATCTCAGACTTTGTACTATCTATCTATCTATCTATCTATCTATCTATCTATCTATCTATCTATCCCCGTTTTTACATTATCTATCTATCTATCTATCTATCTATCTATCTATCTATCTATCTATCTATCTATCCAAGTCTTTACAGTAACTATCTATCTCAGACTTTGTACTATCTATCTATCTATCTATCTATCTATCTATCTATCTATCCCCGTTTTTACATTATCTATCTATCTATCTATCTATCTATCTATCTATCTATCCAAGTCTTTACAGTAACTATCTATCTCAGACTTTGTACTATCTATCTATCAATCTATCTATCTATCTATCTATCTATCTATCTATCTATCTATCTATCTATCCAAGTCTTTACAGTAACTGTCTATCTCAGACTTTGTACTATCTATCTATCTATCTATCTATCTATCTATCTAAGTCTTTACAGTAACTATCTATCTCAGACTATGTACTATCTATCTATCTATCTATCTATCCAAGTCTTTACAGTAACTATCTATCTCAGACTTTGTACTATCTATCTATCTATCTATCTATCTATCTATCTATCTATCTAAGTCTTTACAGTAACTATCTATCTCAGACTTTGTACTATCTATCTATCTATCTATCCAAGTCTTTACAGTAACTATCTATCTCAGACTTTGTACTATCTATCTATCTATCTATCCAAGTCTTTACAGTAACTATCTATCTCAGACTTTGTACTATCTATCTATCTATCTATCTATCTATCTATCCAAGTCTTTACAGTAACTATCTATCTCAGACTTTGTACTATCTATCTATCTATCTATCTATCTATCTATCTATCTATCTATCTATCTATCTATCTATCTATCTATCTTCGTCAGTCTCTATACATGTGCGTTTATATCTGTCTCACTTTAAGTATTTGTTTACCTCATTCTCTCTTTTTTTTATCTATCAATGTCTAAAATAACACACAAAAACACATCAAAATAAATCAGTAAAAGTGTTTGTGTTTATGTGGCATTCAGTAGCAAACATCATACACAAATAAAAAAACATAAAAGTACGGATATACTAACCCCACTACTCCCCCCCCAAAAAAAATAAACGGTAAATAAGAAAAGACATCTCAAACATGTATGTTGAAGATGCTTGGCATATCACGGAATGGAGTTGAAAAAGAAAACTAAAAGAAAGCGCAAAGCCATGTTAAAATGAGTTGCCAAGTCAACAGTTTTATGCATTTTGCTCCGATGCCCGGGATACGTTGGAATCATTGAGATCCTGTCATTCCCTTTGCGTTGGAAGAAATTAAAAACCAATAGAATTGAACAGAGATGACAACAAACAAAGAATTATCTCCGAACACTGGAAGAGTTGAAAACGGATAGAAATGTTGCGGGAATGCAGGAATAACCATTTTTTATTAAATTCCTGAAAAAGTAAAAAAAAAAAAAAAAAAATATGGAAGAGAATCTATGAAGTCTCGAATCTTCATCCTTCGTGTAATGCATGGCGGTGGCAATCTTATACTTTGAACAAATGAAGAAGCGACTTGAAAAAATACCGTAATTCCCCATGAATAATACGCATTTTTTCTAAAAAAATAATAATAAGAAATCAGGGGTGCGTATTATGCACAACTAGAAAAATCTTTAAAAAAATGCTGTAAAATAAAATACGAATTATCATAAAACTAAATTATAATAATATTATTCTATATTTAAAACCATTTTTTAAATAAGAGTACGAAATACTGACCGTAATGAAATTGGAGAGGTACAATTTAAAGGGTTTGATTACAAACAAGAGATGCGTCGGAGTTAGCTCTTCCTTAATTCCCTAATTGTTCACTAGGGGTATGTTGGGGCGCACCCACCTTCTCATTAGAATGGACTGATCTCTCTACTACTAATAGGACAGTACTATAGAGTTCTAGAGAGATCAGGTGACCATCACACTTCCGTCTCTACCGGAAGATACAGTTGGACTTTATACTCTTTCTGATTGTTACTGACTAACCTGCGTTCGTTTGACTACTAATCTCTCTGTTGTAAATACCTCTTCGAATATACCAGTATTTTTCCCTACATATGTGTTTGTCCTTATTTCAATACACCCACGCAGAAACACTCAACATCTCAACAGGGTCGCTCTCCTTACATTATAAATACTGGGGGACTTCTTGTCTCGATCTCTTTTTCACTTTGCATTTCAGCGGACACATTTAAAAATGTAATCTCTCGTAGAGATCAGCGTTTTCACCCATTTGTAGGAAAACGCCATGACACACACACACACACACACACACATATACGTACGAACAATCACCAAAATACAAACTCTTTATGTTCACATACAAACACAAATGTTGATGTCTTTGTCACTTGTAAATTTGTTGCTTAATATATATATATATATATATATATATATATATATATATATATATATATATATATATATATATATATCGATTATAGGTGCTGTTCAACTTATAATTACATGAATCATTCATACAAAAACAAATATAGAGGTTAATGATTTAAATGGCAAGAATACATCTTCGCAAACAATTTCAATAAGTTACAATAACCACGAACCTGTATATGAATGATATGATCCCTGTTTATAAATTCCAGTTTCATAAGGTCTTTTTTAGTTTTTACAAGCTTTCGTCTGTTCCTACAAACATCCTCAGGTATGGAAATAGATTTGTTCTTGTTTTTACTTTTAGGTAATAAGAGGACAACGAAAATATAGATGTAATCCGAAAAAATGCTATGAGAAATGTGTTATTATTTTGGAACGTGCGGTCGCAACGCTGAGTTTGAATTTAAAATTTTAAGGTTGTGCGTTTTTGTACAAATATAGAAATAAGAGAATTCTTTTGTACTGGTAGGTTTTCCGTCAATATGGCATGAACTATATTGTTCAATAATTACAGTAATGTCACACTTATTATCCGAAAGTTGCACGTTGGATCAGTTATTTTAATTTCGATTATAGGTGCAGTTCAATTTAGAATTACATGAATCATTCATACAAACACAAATATATTTGCGAAGATGTATTCTCGCCATTTAAATCATTAACCTCTATATTTGTTTTTGTATGAATGATTCATGTAATATATATATATATATATATATATATATATATATATATATATAGGTCTTGTTTGTTTTCTTTACATCTTCGGTAGGACTCAACTTGAGTCCGCCATGTTCTTGCAGATGTACCTTCTTCTAGCAGGAATAGCCAGCACTTGTTCGTAATTTAACAACACGTAAACCCACACGGTCCTCTACAGGTGCGTATTATGCGTCAGTAGAAGCATTTTCCCACACTTTCAGCTCAATTTTAGGGGTTCATATTATGGATGAAGGCATATTTTCCATGAGGAATTACGGCAATTAATTTTTAATTGAATTCATTAAAAAAAATACGTTAAAGCCGTTATCGGCTGTCTTTACAAAAAAAATAAAATAAAATAACGTTTGCTACTGTCAAATCACGTTGAAAACATCAGTTCTCGTTCGTTCAACGAAATAAAACAGAGTCGATGGCTTATGGCGACATTACGTTGAAACATCGGTACCCATACAATCGCCGAAGTTAAGCAACGTTCAGCTTGGTCAAATGAGTGACCGCTTAGGAATACCAGGTGCTCTAAGCTTGGATGTGGCTGTGGTCTAATGGATAATGCCTCTGAATTGTTAATCGCAGAGACGAGTTCCAATTCCAATTGGGTTCGTTATATTCACTTACGCGCAAATACCCTTAAGAAAGGCATGAATCCACCTCTCCTCCCTCCTAGTTATGGTTTAATTAGTAAAACTTGTATCCTTTATCCCACTAACTGCTAAATATTTTAATGCGCATTTTTGGCCCACACAGGTGTCTTAGGAGTTTATTTATTCCTTATGTTTAATTTCAGTAGTTACCATTGTCATTTTTATAGAAACTAGAACATCAAATATATATGTGTATAAAACATCAAAAAATAATATTGATTAGAAATAATAAAAAAAATACTTTTCAAAAATAGTCATTAATTTTTCTTACGGCTAATAATAAAAACTTTAAAGGCTAAGTGTTGTAAAATAGACCTCTGAAAATGCAATGTGTGTAAGCAATTCAATGTAAATACAAGGAATAACATGTAGTCAGTTTAATTTTAACTGATCCCAAATGGGGCTCGTGGCAGGTAATGGGTTAAACCATTATTATTTCCAAAAACTAAAATAAATAAAGTTTGGTGATGTAATATAAACTCTTCGACGTGTGTTTATAGTTGGTAATATTGTTACGAATAGGCCCTCGAAGTACTGTCTCCGAAGTACTGTCTGCGTAAAGAAATATGTTATTTTTTAATTAGGGTGGAATTTGTAAAATCAAAGTTATCGCCAGTTTTGTTCCTGAGTATTTCGAAAATGTTTGAATTTTTGTCTGAACGTGTGTATATATATATATATATATATATATATATATATAGTCATCCACAGATAGGTAGTTTTGCAGCTCATCAGTGTGACTAAACATCCGATTGCGCCAAGCCGGGATCGAAAACCGACTGATTTGGTATCAGTCGGAGATTTTACTCCCAAACCATTCGCGCACATGTCAGGGATAAAGACGAATTTAGATGTATATATTTTTAGGTAAACACGCCAGTGACTAGAGAACTAAATTCGTCTTAACGAAGAGTCTTACATCAGCAGCAGTAATAGTCACTGTTTACAAATTTGGTTTTCTCATCGAAGAGCTCAACCGAAATAATTTTTTTCAGAAGCATGTATATATATATATATATGCGCGTGTGTGTGTGTGTGTGTGTGATTTAATAATAGAACATTTAATGATATTTTTTAAACGAAATAACTGTATGGATAACTTTGTTCCTCACTGTTTATCAAATTAGAAATACAGGATGCAATGGATAAATTGTCGTCTAAATTACACAAGTATGAAAATAACACTGACATCTCATTTTAACAGATATATTTACCAAAATTACACAAAAATATCTTGAAATACTAAAGATAAATTTATTCAATAAAATAACCATTGGCTTCAACCACAGCCTTCTAGATGACTTCAGAATCTCCTACAAATCTTCTGGATGGTCTCATATATATATATATATATATATATATATATATATATATATGTGTGTGTGTGTGTGTGTGTGTGTGTGTGTGTGTACAGGGTGCGATGGATAAATTGTCGTCTAAATTACACACAAATGAAAATAACACTGACATCGTATTTTAATAGATATATTTACCAAAATTACACAGAAATATCTTGAACTACTAAAGAGTAAATTTTTTCTATAAAATCGTTATTGGCTTCAACCACAACCTCCAGACGACTTCGGAATCTCCTGGAATTCTTCTGGGCAGTTTCTTTATTTAAGTGGATGAATGCCGCCCTAATCCTTGCCTTCAGTTCATCTTTGGCATTACAAGGAGTTTTGTTGGTCTCTTGCACAACTATGCCCTACATATATTAATCAATGGAGTTGCAGTCTGGTGAGCTAAGTGGCCAGATGTAAGGGGTGATGTGGTCGCAGAAATTGTCTGATAGACATGACTGAGTTCTCCTGCTTGTGTGGCATGGTGCTGAGTCCTGTTGTCAGACACTGGGTCTTCCAGCAGCCACTCTCTTGACCTACGGCATCACTACCTTTTCAAGGCACTTGATGTAATCCTCCGTGTTGAGTGTGAGGCCCCCACTAACAAATTCGGGAGATCTTTTCATACCAGAATGATCCGAGGACGTTTTCCGAGCTGCCGTACATTTGTAATAACCATTAGATTCACTCGACTTTTTCCGAATCCGAAATGCTCTGAAATGTTCGTATTGGAGCTTCCGACATGAATGCCAAGCAGTACAGCATGCCGTCCGTTTCCAAATTTCTGGAGAAGTGAATTACGTCATGATGCTTTTTTTCTCACAGACAGTGCCCAACTGATCCTACTATACTGTGCAGTCGACCAGATCAAAAGCAAGCAGCAGGTTGGTGCAAAAATAATGTCGTTTTCTCACGTCAAAAAACGACATTATTTTTGCACCAACCTAATGGCACGCGCACGCGGAATTAGAAATGTCAAATGGCGACAATTTACCCATCGCTCCCTACAGGTAGCGATGGGTAAATTGTCGTCATTTGACATTTCTAATTCCGCGCGTGCGAAAAACAGTATATATTATAGTATAGTTTTTTTAAATGTAGATTATAATATTTCTCTCAAAGTAAGAAAGATGCAAGATCAACTCGTCAACATTAATTTGCTTTGATGTCTATCGCACAAAACGACCAGTCGGAATACCGAAGTTGATTTGATTTCGTTTCTTTATTTAACGGCGTATCAACACCTTTATGGGTCATTTAATGCAGAAATTTTCTTGGGAGCTTTGAAGTAATAAAATATGATATATGTTATTCTGCTTTCACAATTGAATAAATGGTAAATGATACCCAGCTTTTTGTGCAACGGCTCCTACTGCTATTAAGCATTACTCTTCAAGTAAAATGTTCTGTGAGCCGGAATATTTCGTATAGAGAAAAACGTTAAAATTCCCTTCCTTTCTTGCCGGGCGACGATCTTCTAGCGGTAACAGATCTGACTGCTATCAACTCAGTTGAGTTTCGATCCCGGCTTGAAGCAATCCGACGTCTAGCCACACTGAGGAGCTGCGAAAATGTCTGTCTGTGGATGGCTATATATATATATATATATATATATATATATATATATATATATATATATGTGTTTATGTAGACGTAATTACCAGAGGCTGTGGTGATGTGTGTTTTGTGTTGATGTCTTATTTTGGAAAACAGTTTGATTTCTTTATACTTTACTAGTGTTTTGATTTTTGTGGGGGGTCACTATTTTCCCATAGTTGGGATCCTAACAGGTGCTACCACCTCGCGTTAGGGTAGACTTGGGAAAACAGCAATTAAGAGATGTTTTCACAGTCCTCAAAACCGCCAATATCCCGATCAGAGGCCTTACAGCCGGTTGTAACTTATCGATATACTCAGGGCTACAATTATCGAGATCTAGCAAAATGAAAAGTCACAAATACAAATATTGCTCTCCCAAATTGCTTTCCGGTAATGACAGTTAGGAGAGCAATATTTGTATTTGTTGTGTCTGATTCTAAAGAGATATTATACCAATGACCTTTCATGGTATGAATAAACATATCAGTTGGATCAGAAAGATTTTGCGCATCATAATTTCATGGTAATAATATACCTTTGCAGTATGTATTGTGATGAGTTTAAGATCAAATATCTATCTCAGGCTTTCATATCTATCTATCTATCTATATTTCTCAGCCTGCTGATATCTATCTATCTATCTATCTATCTATCTATCTATCTATATTTCTCAGCCTGCTGATATCTATCTATCTATCTATCTATCTATCTATCTATCTATCTATCTATCTATCTATCTATATTCCTCAGCCTGCTGATATCTATCTATCTATCAATCTATCTATCTAACTATCTATATTCTTCAGCCTGCTGATATCTATCTATCTATCTATCTATCTATCTATCTATATTCTTCAGCCTGCTGATATCTATCTATCTATCTATCTATCTATCTATCTATCTATCTATATTCCTCAGCCTGCTGATATCTATCTATCTATCTATCAATCTATCTATCTAACTATCTATATTCTTCAGCCTGCTGATATCTATCTATCTATCAATCTATCTATCTATCTATCTATCTATATTCTTCAGCCTGCTGATATCTATCTATCTATCTATCTATCTATCTATCTATCTATATTTCTCAGCCTGCTTCTATCTATCTATCTATCTATCTATCTATCTATCTATCTATATTTCTCAGCCTGCTTCTATCTATCTATCTATATTTCTCAGCCTGCTGATATCTATCTATCTATCTATCTATATTTCTCAGCCTGCTGATATCTATCTATCTATCTATCTATCTATCTATATTTCTCAGCCTGCTGATATCTATCTATCTATCTATATTTCTCAGCCTGCTGATATCTATCTATCTATCTATCTATCTATCTATCTATCTATCTATATTTCTCAGCCTGCTGATATCTATCTATCTATCTATCTATCTATCTATCTATATTTCTCAGCCTGCTGATATCTATCTATCTATCTATCTATCTATCTATCTATCTATCTATCTCAGTCTTTACACTACCTCACCCTTTCATATCTATCTATCTCAGTCTTTACGCTATCTATCTATCTATCTATCTATCTTTCTATCTATCTATCTATCTATCTAAGTCTCTTCTTATCTCTCTCTGATGAGTTGAGATCAAATGCATATCAAATATGGATCGGAATCAGGGAGAATGACAAGATAATGAGCAAATAGGAAACATATAAAAATCTAACATGTTTCACTTTTATTAAGGCTTCATCAGAGAATGAGATATGGAGAAAAAGAAAGAAAGAAATTCTAGTCTTTTTACTTTTGTATTGTTTGATTTTCATTGGTTAATCAGGTTTCCTCACCAAGCATAATGTCTACTACACACACACACAGAGAGAGAGAGAGAGAGAGAGAGAGAGAGAGAGAGAGAGAGAGAGAGAGAGACTTAAATATACGTTATCATCTGATTTCCACACAGACAAACAGAATTATTATACACACGTACATAAAGCAAAAATTATTGTTTTTCGTCTAGGCTTGGACTCCGTTAATTTCTTGGGACTTCGAAGAGGCGCGTCATCTCTCCTTGTATTCGGAACAGAATCTATAGCTCTTCGTTTGTGATTCTGTAGCGCCAGACTGAAAGAAGAATGGTCTTCGATAAGCCCTACTGGCTTCATTCAGCGGAAATAATTTTCAGTTAGTGGTCTAAGAAAGGGGTTGTACACGACTGACAACTTAGCTATTTCTCCCCGAGTTTGGTGTCATGCATGATCTCCATATGAAAGTCTCGATCAGACGCGGTTTTTTAAGAACATAAACTTATTTCTCTGGTTAATGATTAGTTTTTGCAGCAATTTGTACCGTTGGCTGAAACTACTCCGGGCACAACCTATTCTGTTCAAATTCCTAATCTCCGATACTAAACTTGTTAACTAGTTGAAATCTATGAAGCTATAGGAATCTTTATTCTTTTGATAAAGGATGAGCGAAAAGGCAGTAAAAAATGTTCCACGGAAAGAAAACAACAAGGCGACGCCAAGGAGAAGGGCGTTCACATGCATTCGTTGTAATATTTTAATATTTTTCTTTTCCAAAAATGTACTGCTGGTAATAATTTTCCCCCAAATTATTGCTGGTATTAAAACCTATTTTTATACTTTCATAGTGTTTTGACCCATTTTCGGGGGTTAACTATTTGCCCATAGCTGGGACCCTGACAGGTGCTACCACCCAGGGTCAGGGTGGACCTGGGAACATCAGCAATTAAGAGGTGGTTCTACGCTCCTCAAAATCTTCTGATCAAAGACCCTGCTATCGGATATAGTTTATCTTCTTACCCAGGATGGCACATGTATGTTGTTGAAAATGGGAGATCTTTGCGTCGTATAATTTTTCATAATTAAATGGAAATACATCCCCCAGAACACCATAATTAAAGAGCAAGAACTCTAGCAATTTACCATTGATTGATTTGTTTTTTTACGGTTTATCGACCCTTTCTATGTTAATTAAAACTGAAATATTTGCTTTTATTCTTAGAATAATTCTTTTTTGTGAGTGAATATTTCATTGAATCTGTTTGGGGAATATCAATGAATTTTCCACATAAATCCTATTTAACCCATAGTTGGGGAGAAAACACAGATTCTTACTTTTCCCAGGGATATTTTTTAAATAATTTCATGTCAAGCAAAGAGGGAATTCCACTAGTACATATGGGTGGGATTATAGGGAATGAATCCGAAAAAGAAGACTGAGAATGGGGAGGGTTGAGGCAGATGAACAAGATTCAACAAGACAGAAAATTGTGATAAATGTTGTATTTAAATTTAGATATGTTTTCCACTCGTTCCCACGGGAGGAACCAGAAATCCGAATGGAAAACTGCTAAAACAGGCCTCGTCTTCTGCAACAAGGGTTTGTGTAGTTTTTTTTTTCCGTTGGTAGGTCACTCAAAGGGAGATTTCTCCATCTATTCCCGCGGAAGGAACGGAAAATCTTACGTCTAGCTGCCAGGATAGGCCTCGTCTTCTGCAGCGAGTGTTGTGTCTTTGAAGGTTGCGGCCGCTGAAAATGAAACGTGGGAAAGAGCGGGCCTTGAATGTAGAGGCTGCTGAAATGGAAAATGGAAAAGAGCGCTGCCCGTGAGGTAAAAGCCGCTTAAAAAAAGGAAGATGGAAAAGAGGTCGAATCTGTCAAGGCTTTTATTTCCTTTGGGACTTCCGGTTGTACCCTGGTGATTATTTCTTCTGCTGCTGGTGAATCGATCAAAGTAAGGGAACCTCCAATAGGAATAGCAATAGCCAACAAGTGTGATAGTTTCTATACTTTGGGCGCAGATCCAAGGTTTCCCATGTCCGCTGTTATCAGTCATTTTCGTATTGATGATTGTTTCCATGCTCTATCCATTTTAGTTGGTACCGCTGTTAAAAGTCTGACATGGTTTCTCTTATTTGGTGAGGATCTTTTTTTCCTAATTCTACAGTGCCATTTACGCTATGTTGTTCGGGCTGTTGTCCTCACCTTTGTCGCCATATTCACGGCGTTTCGGCCATTGTACACACCGGCCTTCTTCAGATGATTGGAATTTCGAACTGAACCCGTTATTTCGTCCACCGAGGTAGATTGTTCTAGTTCTATATGCCATACCATTTCCAGATGTCTCAGCTATCTCCCTTTAACTCAACTCAATTTTTTTGTTCACCACTGAAGTATCCAAATAGTGAACTCACAACTCTTTGGGTTAAACCACTGGATCCAACCAAAGTTTTTATGAGGACGTCAGTGTATGAATTTTTGAGACTTATAAGCCTAATGTCCCAGTAAACATTTTTTTAGCAGAGCATATATTGCAATTTTGTTGTTATTATTGCTTTTCTCTGTATTACTGGTTCCCATATTGTATTCATTTCTATGCTTGGTCGGCTCAGGAGATTTTTGCATATGTGCAGATTCCTTAAGTTTTCGTATTATCCAGTAATGTTTTATGTCTACTATTTCAACCTCATCCCACACAGGGCGGTGATCTCCCTTTTCCCTCTATATGTGGTCAGCTACGACAGATTTTTATATTTCCTTTCCTGTTACCTCTTTACGATGTTCTTGCAGGTGGTAGCGTGTTTCTCGTTTATTTTTTTTACCACAGCTGCACGGAATGACGTGCACACGGTTCTTAGTCATGTTCTCCTCTATGCGACGTCTTACTCGAAAGAGGTGTCTGCGAACCACTCTCTACGGTGCCAATCCACAAGAAGAACTGTCCTAAGACCTAAAGGGTTCCTTTGCTCTAAGCCATTTTTCGTCATTGATCTTTAAAAAATATTATTTATACTATTTACATTATGAAATGGACAAAGTCCGACAATTATTTTAAGACATTTTTTATGTTTATACGTTCTGTTTATGTTTTATAGATACAAATATTTAAGTAAATGCTCTGTTTATAATAAAATAATGTCGTTAATACTGTTTATTACAAACAGAGCATTTACTTAAATATTTCTATCTATAAAAGAACCTATAAACATAAAAAAATGCCTTAAAACTATATACGTTGTTCGGATCATTGTCCTCATCTTTATTGTCATATTCACGACGTTTCGGCCGTTTTACGCCATGCTTCTTCCGGTGATATACGTTGGAATTTTGAAGCGAACTCTTTATATCGTCTACCGAGGTAAATTGTTCCAGTTCCACGTGCCATGCCTTTTCCGGATATCCGTTTCAGTTATTTCCCTTTATTAACTCTTCAAGTTTTTGTTCACCTCTGCTGTGACCAGATACTGAACTCGCAACTCTTTAAGTGAAGTCACTGGATTACTTGAACCAGCACTTTTATCCACTGGGCCATGTGTTCTTGGAGAACAAAAACTTGGATTGTTCAGTTATTAAAGGGGAATGACAGAAAAGGCACGGCACGTGGAATTAGAACAATCTACCCTGAACAAAGAAAATAATACTGAGCCGTTACGTGACATATGTCCTTCTTTACGGCAGCGAATGTTGGACGATTTTCTCAAAGATGAAGAAGATAATCGAGGCGACGGAGATGTGGTTCTACAGAAGGATGCTAAGGATATCACAGACCGAGCGTGTGAGCAACGATGAGGTATTAGAGAGGTTGCAAACAAGGAGTAGACTTATACTTAACATCAGGAAGAGGCAGATGAAGTTTCTGGGACATGTAATGAGAAAGGAGGGCCTGGAGAATCTGATACTCACGGGTCGAACAGAGGGAAAGAGAGACAAGGGAAAGCAAAACATAACATACCTGGCTGGCTGAAGCAAGTGAATGACAGAAGGTGATCTGGGGAGGTGGCAGAGGGAAGCAACTTGTTGAGAGCTGCAAGAGACAGAAGGAGCTGGATCAAGAAGACAGAAGATGGTGATAAAGCCACTAAGAAGCAAGTGGTTACTGGGAGTGAAAGAGAATAAGAAGACTTTTGTGAGGAGAAAGGACAATAAAAGAACAGGGATCAGGAAGACAGAAGATGGCGATAATGCCACTAAGATGCAAAGGGTTACTGGGAGTGAAAGAGAATGAGAAAACTTTAAAGAGGAGGAAAACAACAAAAGAAAAGGAGATTGACGTTACATTTAAATTTCGCAGCGAGAAACCAGAAGAGAATTCCACAGGCGAGAAGTGCGAGAGAAGAAACTCTTAGCGTAGAACTTACTGGTACATCTAACTAGTTCAACACCAAATCGTCGAGATTAATAACCAATATATATATATATATATATATATATATATATATATATATATATATATATATATATTGTGTATTTAGGTAGCAATTCTTCATTTATGCATGTTTCATTAAAAGCAACAGACACGGTACTACGATTAAGCTTTTTATTTAATTTTTTTGTGTTCGAACAAGTGTTTACTTTTTTGGACACAGAGTGTGTAGAATCTGTCCAAATGTTCTATAATTCTGAGCACTTTTGGCTATGCTTTTGGCTATTTCTTATAGGTTAGATACATGCCACGTGTGATGAAGTAAAAGATAATATTCAAATATATGTGAGAATCATTCAAGACACTAAAGTGCGTAAAGTATATATATATATATGTGTGTGTGTGTGTGTGTGTGTGTGTGTATGTACGTATATATATAGGTTCGCCTAATATCCGGTTCAAACTCCTCCTTGGTCTTTTGAACAGGAGTAGAGTTTTATCTCTTGTTTCCTGTTTAGGACTGGATTTCCGGTTCCATCTAAAGTCAGCTGCAGCTCTATACTCTGAACGCTAGTTCATTCCTACGCTAACATAAGTCCACACAGTAACCCTCTACCTTGAGTGGATCTTAGGCCATGCATTGGGTGATCATAATATATATATATATATATATATATATATATATATATATATGTAATAGCAGTTGGTAATTGATAGGGATAATTCGAAAGAGGACATTAATCCAAAGAGAGCTCAATGTAAGTAACAGAGCAATATAATAATGAGTCGTATATTTATATATTCATGAAATGAATTATAACTAAATGGATTTTTAAGGATGGTCTGTACTCATTATATATATATATATATATATATGTGTGTGTGTGTGTGTGTGTGTATTCGGGTTACTGACCGTCGGATCTGATAAGGTAGTTGACGTTATTGTCCTTCCCATCCTAAAAATTACTTTTATTGCGACCTGAAACCAACACGTCGTCTAAAAGCTTATCCACTCTACCTCATTATCTTTTTTTTTATACAATTATCCAACCTACAAATATATATATATATGTGTGTGTGTGTGTGTGTGTATAAAACCTACAAACATTATATATATATGTATATATATACATATGTGTGTTTATATATATATATATATATATATGAGATATAGCACATCGTGTGTTGGTGTTTTTACCTAATCACCGTATAATATATGAACTGCGCTAGCATTGCATTAATCAGAGAGTTTTATTAAAATTTAGATTAAGTAACGGTCAGTCTATGCCCGGCACCTGAAGATTACTTTGTGCATGAAACTCCGAGACGTGCTGACAGCTAGGGATGATATGTTAGTTGAGATGAAATGTGAAAAATATATTGAATCCAGTGCAAGGTCAGCTGCTAAGAAAGTTGGTTCGCTGTGTCAGACGAGCCAATTTTACTCTTCACAATCTATGTTGCATATCTATGTCTACCATTCATCCATGCTTAGAATATTGCAGACGCATATAGTCCCACTGACCCTGCTATTTACCTTGAGCTCCTTGATAAAATCCAAAGAAGAATCAGTAATATTTTACATTACTATCACTCTCTACGTATTTGCATATATATATATATATATATATATATATATATATATATATATATACAGAGAGAGAGAGAAAGAAAGTAATGGAAACGACCGCTGGGTCAGATATATATATATATATATATATATATATATATATATATATATATATATATATATACAGAGAGAGAGAGTAATAATGGAAAAGGCCGCTGGATATATATATGTCTTCTCCATTACTTTCACTCTCTCTTTATATATATATATATATATATATATATATATATATATATATATATATATCGATAAATAGAAAGTAAGGAAAAGTACCGCTAGATCATATATATATATATATATATATATATATATATATATATATATATTGTCATCCACAGACAGACTGTTTCGCTGTATCACAGCTCATCAGTGTGACTAAACATCCGATTGCCTCAAGCCAGGATCGAAAGCCGACTGATTTGGTATTGGTCGGAGATTTTCCCACTAAGCTATCAACTCCTGGTAGGTAGGAAGGTGAATTTTTACTTAGTTATTTTTGAATAAACACGCCAGTGACTGTGAGCGCTCGATTCATAGAGGAGCTTTGCATTATTAGCAGTAGTCGTAGATCCGAGTTCGAATTCCATTCTAATACACTTGGGAATACACTTCTTCTCCACCCTCCGCCCAGCTATGGCTAAATAGCAGGACAGTCTGGGTTCTATAGTCTTTGATGGTCTAGGAAAAGGACAACTCTAAATCCAAGACCGGAGGGTTGTTTGGGGTCCTTGTCGCACACGTTGCACCAGGTCTTTTTATTCAGCTCTTCAAAAAGTGTGGTTGGTTCTGCACAAAGGCTTCACCACTATAATCAAATCATATGCGCAGGTGTTTGGCTATCAGTTCCTAGGAAAATAAAAGGGTCTCCGGTAGACGCAGGTCAACAGCTCGCGTCGATCAACGACAGGAGAATCCATGATATATATATATAACCTCTATATTTGTTTTCTGTATGAATGATTCATGAATTTATAAATTATAATTGCACCTTTTAACTGAAATTAAAATAACTGATCCAACGTGCAACTCTCGGATAATAAGTGTGACATTACTGTAATTATTGAACAATATAGTTCATGCCATATTCACGAAAAATCTACCAGTAAAAAAGAATTCTCTTATTGCTATATTTGTACAAAAACGCACAATCTTAAAATTTAAATTCAAACTCAGCGTTGCGACCGCACGTTCCAAGACAATAATACATTTCTCATAGCCTTTATTCGGGTTACATCTCTATTTTCGTTGTCCTCTTATTACCGAGAAATAAAAACAAGAACAAAATCTACTTCCATACCTGATGATGTCTGTAGGAACAGACGAAAGCTTGTAAAAAATTAAAAAGACCTTATGCAACCAGATTTTATAAACGGGGATCATATCATTCATATACAGGTTCGGGGTTGATGTATCGTATTTATATTGTTTGCGATGATGTATTCTCGCCATTTAAATCATTAACCTCTATATTTGTTTTTTGTATGAATGATTCATGAATTTATAAATTATATTTGCACCTTTTAATTGATATATATATATATATATATATATATATATATATATATATATATACAGATAGATTGATAGATAGATAGATAAATTGAGTGTATTTGGGTACCAAATAAACAGTGTTTTGTTAAATAAAATAAGCAGATTTTAACTATTTATAAATATTTTTAGCGCTACTCTGACGTGTTATCTACAAGTCATTAATCTACTTTGATATGCAATCTATTTTAGTCGATGTACTAACTGTTTATCTCTAGAATATTATTAATAGAAATTTTTTTAATATTTTAATTACATTTAATTACATTTCCTCTATGTTAGATATATGTTACTAAGTTTTACCATGTAGATATCATTCCAAATTAAAATTTGTAGACTGTAGACATTTCAGTCGATAGACTCGCTGTTTATTGCTAGAATACAAATAAAAGAAAAATTCTTCATTACCTTTTCTTATATCTTACTATGTAGATATCATCCCAAAATAAAATTTGTACGTAGATATTTTTTTCCATGCAGATAACAAGCCAAAGCAGTACCATATTATTTCTCTAATTTAAGGATTGTAATTATACAACGGTCTTCCGTTCATGTCCGTTTATTCAGTCTTTCAAGTTGGCGGATGATTTTCGTCATTCTGAAGAATCAAATGTCACGTGATTACTTTGCACTTAAAGTTCGAAGACGATGCGCTAATTATTCTTATTTCTTGAACGCATTCGATGTCACCTGAACATGGCGTTTTATTTTAATGTTTGTGAAGTCACGTGAATGTGGCGCCATATGGATTCTTAGAATTTAAATACATTTCGCGTTGCGTGTTCCTAAATTAGCCGCCATTTTGGTAATTATTCATTGTTTTAGCTTAATATAGCATATATTTAACTTGATGAAGTTCTTGAAAGAACGAAACATGTCATCCATTTTTTACTAACTTAATGAACCTCATACATCAACTTTATATATATATATATATATATATATATATATATATATATATATATATATATATATATATGACATCACACATTATGAAAGATTAAAGTTTAAAGACAGTAAATTCGACCTTGCTAACCGAACGCTCTTCTGTGGCCGAAACGGTTAAGGCATGCCAGGCTATTTGACGGTTCCGTATAAGATATAGGTTCGATTCCTGTCGGAGGACTAATATTTCTATGAAAATTTCTCGGACATACAGGCCGGTAAATGCTGTTTATTATAAAACAGAGCATTTACTTAAATATTTGTATCTATAAAAAGAATGTATAAACATAAAAATGTCTTTAATATATATATATATATATTATGAAATGGACAAAGAATGTATAAACATATAAATGTCTTAAAATATATGTATTAAAATTTGTGTATTTAGACAGTAAATTTTCTTTTAGGCATGTCTGATTAAATAAATTACAGACTTATTTTTAGCATAATCCGTTCACACGCACGGATAATCTTCCGTGTATTACAATCAAATCATGCAAAGAGTGCACTATAACTGTGAAAATCGCTTTTATTTCCTAAGTACTTCCCATCTACTTCTGAGATCATCTTCAGGAGTATAAGTAGTAAGACAAAACTGTGTGTTGCTATTCATTACTGATTTTTTTTCTTTTTCCTTTTAAATACAACGGTTGACAGTCATTATTAACTAAATAAGACACATGCATCAACTTCATATATATATATATATATATATATATATATATATATATAAAAGTGAACATTAAAGTCAACACTCAGAGGCGACAGGGTGGCCTGATGATTGCGTCTAGCATAAAACAGTCTGTCGACTCTGAGTGTTGTCTTCAATGTTCACTTTTATATTTACATACGCTCTATATCTGATATTGAGCACTTTATCCTATAAATATATCACACCTTAAAACTATATTTCTTCACACACACACATATATATATATATATAGACATACATACATATATATATGTGTGTGTGTGTGTGTGAAAATATATAGAAAATAGGAAAGAACACGTTAGGTAAATAATCCAAAGTTCTTTAGTGGTTTTGTTATTATTCTTAAAAAAAACAGTGCTCGATACAAAAGTAGAGCCTAAATATAATTATTTATTTAAAAAATATGATTCCATCGCTACATAAGAGTTCTCATGTTTCAAAACAAGAACCGAAATCTTCTATATAACTATTTGAATTAAATTGAATTAAAGTTTTAATTATATATATATATATATATATATATATATATATATATATATATATATATATATATATAATTAAAACGAAAGGTGATCCACGTGTGCTTCTTATAATATGTAGATTTAATAGGCCGGTTAATAAAATTAGATAGATACTTATATTCGAGTAAACGCTCTGTTTATTTAATTAAACACTCGGAATATTCGAGAAATCTTGTCAGGAAATATGCGTCCTCCAGCAGGATCCAAACCTGCATCCCGTATGAGGAACCGTCATTAGATATGACCTGCTTAACCGATTCGGCCACATAGGACTTAAGCAGATATGGATGTTTCGAGAATCGGCAGAGAAAGTGATTTCAAAAGGTCTATTTCCGGCTTTGTTTAACCGGAAGTCCTACCTGGCCGAATATCATTATCAGTTATCATTATTCACACTATTTATATTCGGTCTATTGTCTTCATCTTTGTTGTTGGTATCGCAAAATTTCAGCCGTTGTGCTCTCCGGCCTTTATCAGGTGTATGTCGATCCTAGTTCTTATTTATAGTTTTGCTCAGTTATTGCTCGCCTGTTTCCTCCGAGTCCATGTACACACTGACCGACCCATAGATTGAACTCACAACCACAAAGTCACGAAATTCACGAAGGAAGAAGACTGGAGAGTTAGACGTCTGAAAGAAACAGCGCATGTGCTAAGCTACGTGGAGCTCATTAGTGGGCCTAGCATAGAAATAAATACAATATGGGAGTCGTTAATAATAAAAGAAGGAGAAATAACAGCAATACTTCAACCACAGCAGCAATCAAAGCATGACAGGTTACAACAGAAGCATTTGCATTATTAATCAGCAGGAAGGTTAGGTTTAAAGCTCCAAGTCCACTACAGTAAATTTTCCTACGGGACAATGGCCTAGTGGATTAAAGTGTGTATTTCGTCTCAGTGGAAATGGGCGAGAAATAACAGAGCAGTACATAAATAAGAACTAGACAGTATCCCTAGACATGGGCAGTGGAACGAGAACAGTCTACAGAGGAAGGGTTTTCCCGTTCTGCTATTCATGACTTCAGTACAATACGTGGCCGAACATTTGTCCGACAGACATTTCACCGAAAAAGTACAAGTAAAAATAGTACCAAGCAATACTTTAAGGATTTTAATCAGCAATACTATAAGTTAGAATAGGACTAATAATTACCACTGAATTTCAAGTGATTAAGTTACTAAATCTAAATTTAAAATTAAAAGTTTTCTTATTTCAATATTTGTTTATTGAAATTAGTATTTTAAAAAAATATTTGCGTGTATTTGGGTAAAAATTAGCACCTAATTATCTAAATTCGTATTTAACAGTAAGATAAAAGCTAGTTCATCCCTTTAAGATAATGATCATTAAGAGCAAAATTGAAAGATGTTTCATATCGTAAAAGCTTAAGATTTTTGCTGTAATTCTTCTCAAAATCCTTATCATCTTACAGTAATATTTAAAGTTAAATGTAATATATACAGAATAGATTTTTTTTAAAAAGCCTGTCAAAAAAACAAACAAAAATTATAAATTGATACAGTAAATAAATATAAATATATATAGCTCATTACGATAAAGAACGTGACTTTCGGCTAAATATCCATTCGGTTAAATGTCCGTCGATCAAATAAGAAAGCAGATTAAAGCTTTTCCCCGTGAATTGTAAGTTCAATCCCCGTTCCAGGTAGTACAGACTCAGGCTGCCTGAGTGCAAGACAGGCAAGAAGAACAAAATGAGATCAACCTAGACAGGAACAGTCTTCGCATTAGATTAAATAAAGTGTTGACGTCGAAAGTACCTGAAGAGACCTAAAAAAAAACAATGGCCGAAACGTTGTGATAATATCAATAACATAATTGACTGACTCAAGAGTTTCGCGTCAAAACGCTTATGGGGAACAGATATTTGATAAATCTATTGAAAAATATTATCAAATCACATATTCATATTCGTTGGTCATCCTAAATTTAAAATATCAAATTTAATAATCATAGGGGCTCGGAATTGGAGAGCCGAGTTCGAATTCCGGTCGAATCCATTACATTCACTTATGTGATAATACCCTTGGGAAAGGTATGAATCCTCTTCTTCTCCCTTCCAGCTATGGGTAACTAGCAGGACAGACTGGGTTCTATAGCCTTGAATGGCAACTGGTCTAATTACTGAGGGAAAAAATTGCCTCGTCAGTTATGTATGGAAAGATACATGATCGCCTAAGCATGTATCCCGTTTGGCACATAACTGAGTTGAACATGTTAGAATTTTGTTAAAAACGTAACGTTTAAATTTAGAACTATTTGAACTGTTTTTCTTTTACTTTATGTAATAAACTATAAATACATATATACACACTAACCTAGAGATATATATGTACCCATATGCATATTTTTATTATATATATATATATATATATATATATATATATATATATATATATATATATATATATGTGTGTGTGTGTGTGTGTGTGTGTGTGTGTGTGAAATGTATATATTAGTTTGGTGCAAAAATAATGACGTAATAATGTCGTTTTTTGACGTTAATACGTCAAAAAACGACATTACGTCATTATTTTTGCACCAACCTTATATATATATATATATATATATATATATATATATATATATATGAAATTTTTATATATATTATTTATATATTATATATGCGGGGTAAGCGTTCAATATTGGTGATAGAGCTAACATATTTAGTTGCATTGATGTGAGTTAGTAAAAAACAAACTTATAACAACCCAACTATATATATATATATATATGTGTGTGTGTGAAATGTATATATATATATATATATATATATATATATATATATATATATATATATATATGCAATTTTTATATATATTATTTATATATTATATATGCAGGGTACTTACTGGAAAGCGTTCAATATCGAGCTGACATATTTAGTTGGATTGATGTGAGTCAATAAAAAACAAACTCATTACAATCTAACTATATATATATATATATATATATATATATATATATATACCGGGTGTAACAACAATGTTGTCCAAATCATGTATCAGCATAATTTTCCATCCCACAAAATGTTTGCTATCTAAAAAATAAACAAAAAAAAAACCTTTAGCCATCTTGACACTATTTGTTGTAAGATTCACTGAAAAAACATTTGAGTTATTCAGCTAAAAAAGAGACCAGGTTAAAATCATTTTGTGTCAGCCCCACTGTCTTCTCAACTAAACAATGGTGAAAGGAAAAAGACCATTCAGACCTTCAATAATGGCACCAAAATTCACATTCTGGTTTCCATCATCAAAGTCCCTTCAAGAACCACCAAGAGAACAGTGAATACGTTTAAAGAAGATGGATTAGAAGAGATGAAAACTGGATCAGGAAGTTACAACAAGAGGGGTCATCATTTTAACTTAGAGCTAAAGAGATCAATTAGAAAAGATCCAACTCAATCTGTAAGACGTCTGACACGTAAAAGAGGAGTTTCAGATATGACAGTCTAAAGCGTAGTGAAAAAAAACTTGAATATTAAATCATATGTGAAAACTGCGAGACGCCTGGTTACTCAAGAACAGAAAGTTAGAAAGTTAGAGAGAGTGAAGATCATCTTGAATAAGTTGGAAAATATATGTATATATTTGAACTTTATATCAATCCTTTAAGAACATCCGAACCTTAGCTATGATTTATTAATGATAAACATATCATTTTTGTTTATGATCGATTTCATCAAAATTCTTCTGTTAAGCTTGGAGACTATTTATACATTCTTATTGCTCAAAGTAGAATTTAATAGTATTATAATAATCTTGGAGGACTGGAGTAAGATATTTCTTAGATACAACAGTTCAAATCTTAATCTAACAATTGGACAATTTTGCTGTTACACCTGATGTATATATATATATATATATATATATATATATATATATATAACCAAGATGACCGGCTCAGCCGTTTCCATAGTAATTAATGTTGCAATGGACCATACTTATAAACACGCGCAAACCACAAGATAGCTTATCCCTAAATTTTCGCTTGAGGATGAAACGGGACCCAACACCTTGATTCAAATTAATTTTAATAATTACATTGATGATTTCGGCTCTCTTTTTTGAAACATGAGAACTCTTATGTAGCGAAGGAATCATATTTTAAAAAAAATATTATTATATAAGCTCTACTTCTGTATGGAGCACTGTTTTCTTAAAAATAAAACAAAAATACTAAGGAACTCCGGATTATTTACCTGACGTGTTTCTTCCTATTTTCCTGCATACTTGTGCACACGCACACACACACACACACACACACACACATATATATATATATATATATATAAATGAAGAAATATAGTTTTACGGTATGCTATATTTATGGGATAAAGTGCTCAATATCAGCGATAGAGCGTATGTAAATATAAAATTGAACATTGAAATCAACAATCAGAGGCGACAGACTGTTTTACTTCTCGGTAATAAGAGGACAACTTATACAACTGGAATTTATGAACAGGGATCATATCATTCATATACAGGTTCGGAGTTGGTGTATCTTATTTAGTCAATCTAACATTTGTTGATTTATTGAATATTTAAAAAAAATGGCCATTTACCGTGTTGATGTGGCATTACTGACAATATTACTATATAGACTTACTACAAGTGTATTTTAAAAGGGACAAACATAGATAAACGTACACGCAATAAGACATCGTCTCAAAAGGATGTTTTTTCCCATGATACTGTAGAGGACCGTGGGGGCTTAGTGTTGTTGAATTAGGAACACGTGCTGTTTATTCCTGCTAGAAGGTCCAACTACAAGAACAATGGCGGACTCAAGTTGAGTCCAACTGAAGATGTAAAGAAAACAAACAAGTCAGATTTATATATGTCAAGAAATATATGTATTAAACAACAAGATTTACAAGTGACAAAGACATTAACATTTGTATTTGTGAGTGAACATAAAGAGTTTGTATTTTGGTGAATGTTCGTACATACATATATATATATATATATATGTGTGTGTGTGTGTGTGTGTGTGTGTGTGTATATACTGTTCACGGCGTCTCCCACATATGGGAAGACGCGTCTAAGAGAGCATACATTGTAGATGTGTTTGCTGAAATGCAAAGTGTAAAAGAGAACGAGGGAAGTAGTCGCCCAGTATTTATAGTGTAGTGAGAGCGACCCCTAGTGAACAATTAGGAAATTAAGGAGGAGTTAACTCCGACAGTATCGTTTTTTTTTACCTTTCTTTACTCTTCGGCAATGATTATTGTTTTAAAAAGCGATGATTAGATTTATAATAAAAACTAAATATATGATGAAAGTGAATTTATCCATTTTCTTTGTTCTTGAGAAATGGAACCAAAAATAATAAACATTATTTATTAGATTTTTTATTTACACTAATTATATCATTTATTGGAATGGTTGGGAAAACAGTGGCTAATTGTCAATCGATTCGAACTTTATAAAATGGTAAATAAGGGTTTCACCGCAATTTTGACATCTGATCTAACACCCTCCCCCACTTGTAATATCTGATTATCCCCCCACCCGGGCTTTTGACATCTAATTTAACCTTCTCTCAAATATTAATATCCCATTTAACCCCACCTCCAGCGTGCTTTAGATATTTGATCTAACCGTCTCAACCACTTGTAATAACTGATTTACCCCCACCCACTCTTTTGAGAACTGATTTAATCGCCTCTCCCACCTGTAATAACTGATTTACCCCCTGGTGCTTCTAACATGTAATTCAACAGTTTCTCCCACTTGTAATATTTGTCCCCCCCACCCACTGCACCGCGTTTTTGACATTTGATTTAACCGTCTCTCCCACTTGTAATAACTGATTTACCCCCGCCATTCGTGCTTTTGACAGCTGATTTAACGATCCCATTGACTTGCAGTAACTGATTACCTCCCCCATCCGCGCTCTTTTGACCTCTGCTCTAATCGTCTCAACCACTTGTAATAACTGATTTACCACCCCACACCCCACACTTTTTGACAACTGATTTAACCGCCTCTCCCACTTGTAATAACAGATTTAGACCCTCCGGCTTCTGACATCGAATTCAACAGTTTCTCGCACTTGTAATATTTGTTTTATCCCCACCTGCATCGCGCTTTTGACATTTGATTTAAACGTCTCTCCAACTTGTAATATCTTATGTACTGCCCCAACCCGATTTTGAAATCTGATTTAACCGTCTCTACCACTTGTAATATCTGATTTACCCTCCCTCCCGGGCTTTTGACATCAAATTTAGCTCTCTCTCAAATATTAAAATATGATTTACCCCCGCGCTTTTGACCTCTGCTCTAATCGTCTCAACCACTTGTAATAGATTTACCCCCCCCCACATTTTTTGACAACTGATTTAACCGCCTCTCCCACTTGTAATATCTTATTAACTGCCTACACCCCCCCCGCGATTTTGACATCTGATTTAACCGTCTGTCCCACTTGTAATAAATGATTTACCCCCTGCCGTTCGTGCTTTTGACATCTGATTTAACGATCCCACTGACTTGCAATAACTGATTTATCCCCCCACCATTCCGCTGCTCTTTTGACATCTGGTTTAACCGTCCCCACCCCCCACACTTGTAATATCTGATTTACGTCCCACTCCATGCTTTTAGATAGCTAATGTAACCCTCTCCCTCACTTTGAATACCTGATCCCCCACCACTTTTAACATCGAATTTAGCTCTCTCTCCCCAACTTGAAATATCTGATTTAGCCCCCGCGCATTTGACATCTGATTTAACCCTCTGATTCACTCCTAATATCTAATTTCGTACCCCCAAACTTCGCATCTGATTTAGTAACACTGCACACACATGGGGATTTATAGTTATTTAGCGATTCTTCCTTTATTTTGTAGCGCCATACTTGTATATATCATTTATATGTAAATGAGGACTAATGTAGTTCATTCGATAAATACTCCATATCCAACCGTGTCTGAAGCCGTTTTATTAATTCTTTAATATCTTAAAACAGAAGCAGAAAATCATTTTCTTTTTAAATCGAGGTTACCGAATATTTCTTGAATAATTAGCAAGTAACAAAAAAAAAAAAAAAAAAAAAAAAATGAAAAATGTTAAAATTTAATTTAAAAGTTAATAAAGAAAAATAATTTGTTGGAACTTTCCACTAAAAAGGTTTAAAAAAAAAAAAATGAAAAAAATCTTTATACGTTTCTTTTTTAAATTCTTCAATTTCAAACCTTGCCGCAAGGCAGTGTTTACCTGAGACTACGGAATGGCATTTTTGCCAGCAGCTGCTCCTTTTTGTGATGTAAATTTAACCCCACCCCTTACACCGCCCCACGCCAGGGGGCTAATGTCGCAGAATATGTCTGGTGACCTTGGTTGCTCACATGGAACAGATTGAAATGACATCAAAAGATAGAGAGTTTTTTTTGTTTTTGTTTTGGTTTAGGTTTTTTTTTTACATCATAATATTCTGCTTGGGGCTAAAGTTTGTCAAATGCATCTGTCTTAGAAAGACTCTTTCATATTTATATAAGTTTACCGGCATGGTCATTCTCTGTTGCCCAGGATGAAAAAAAAAATGAGTACAGTATTTGTTTGCAGATTTCTGTCAGTGTAAAAAAGACTGTTGCTAATCCGTGTTGCCCAAACAATTTTTTTTTACTGTTGTTCGAGCAGACGCATGATGGAGCAATGGTTAGCTGCTCGGATTGAGGAATCAGAGAAGCTGATTTCGAATTTCATCTGAGTTCATTGTATTTGCTTACGTGCTAATAACCTAGGGAAAAGTATGAATCCATCTCTTTGCCCTCGCCTACACCAATGGCTAAAGTACAAATTCTTTATCCGAAATTCTTGAAACCAGAAAATCTTTGGATTTTGCAATACAGGCTACTTAATTTGTATATAGCATCTATAAAATGGGGCAACTTGGGGAAGGAACCCAGGCATAAACACGATATCCCTTTACATTTCATAACACAGCTTATGTATATATCCTGAAGGTAGTTTTATATACCCTGAAGGTAGTTTTATATGAATTTTAATACATTTTGTGTATATAAAACCACAAGTAATGATTCTAGTCATGTAATGCGCACACGGATTTTTAAGTATTTCACGCAAAATAATGTTTTCTTCTTTCTGTACGTGTACAAAATACATGAACACTACTTACCAAAAACACATAAATTCAGCACCAAACACTATTTCTACATAAGGTGTGAGAAACTGGAGGGAGAGGCTACGTCATCGATGGCATTGTGGCTTCACCATATTAATTTAAGTTTAGATTAGAAAACAGGGCGGACGCAGAAAAGGATAAGCAAAAGACATTGTTACACATAAAATATGTATTTAACAAGATGTATAATATCAAACAACGATGTGAAAGAAAGCATGCATTTAAGTAAGAAAAGGTTGAAATAAACAAGAATTGTCTCTCTTTATCTGTTATTTTAGTATTTCATAGTTCACTGGAAGAATGTTCATGAGAGTCTCTTATAATGACTGTTCTTAAAATATTTGCTGTGTAAGAAAAGATTATGTGAGTATATACAAGGTATGTTCAGCATGTGAGTGGTGTGTGTGAGTGAGAAGATTGGCGCATGGTTTCAACTGTCGTGGATTCGTTTGGCAGCTGAATTCTCACTAATTAGCCAAGAAAAATTCTTGCTTAAATAAGTGACTATAGGCTCCAGATCGCTGCGCAGGAAGAATTATCCTTCACGTGCAGACGATCTGATTGGTTGGCATCGACCAATCAGCGAGCGAGCTTTGGGGAGACTTAAGAAAATTTTTGTGATCCGTTTCTCCCAAAAGTGCACAAAATTGACTACATGAAAATAGAGCGATTACAAAATTGTCGCATTGCTGCGATTTGTAAATTGTCTATAATAACGTAGTGGTGATTAATTAACCAATGAATGCTTGGCGTTGTATGTGATGTGTATTTTTGTATGTATGTATATATGTAGATACATGCGTAATAGATTCGCACATGTGTAATACACATACGGATTTTTAAGTAATTCACATAAAAATAATGTTTTGGGCTTTCCGTACGCGTACAAAATACATGATCTCTACTTATCAAAAATACATAAATGCAACACCAAACACTATTTCTAAATAAGGTGTGAGAAACTGGAGGGAGAGGGTACATCATCGATGACATCACTGTGCGTGTGAGAAGGAAAATTCGGTAAATTATTAGTCTCTACCAACAATGTCATGTTATGATTAAAATATTACAATATATACAGGTATAGTATTTGTAAAAAACAAAACAAAGAATGCATTCTAAATAGTTAAATGTAATGAAAACTGACAAAAAACGTCAGCATTTTAATTGTAACGCTACGACATAATAATCATGCTAGGGGTAGCCATGTTACTGTTTGAATTTATCCATTTGTAGCAAGTCATGTCAGCACCTGAAAAACTTTCAGATTTGGGAATTTTGGATAAAGAAAACTCAACCTAAATAGGACAGACTGAGTCCTGTAGCCTTGTGTGACAACCAGTCTAGGAGAAAGAAGCTCTGAATTCAAACCACCTTCTGCCTTGTAGATCCCGCCTCTTTAGGCGCTTCTTAAATCCCATAGAAAATTATATCCGTTAAATCTCTCATTTGGTAAAGATGAAGAACATTCTATAGATCACCGCATTTATTAACATATAACGTTAACAGGAATTAAAGAAACAGACTAGGTCCTATAACCTTGGGTAGCAATCAATCTAGGAAAAGGAAAACTCTGAACTCAAACCACCTGCTGCCTTGTAGATCCCGCCTAATAAGACAAAGGCTAGAAGGTAACTCTAAAAACAGATCCAATTCTGAGAGAATGCACGGGTCACCTCAAATTGTCTGGAGCAAAAGCAACCGGCAAGACATTCCCCTATTTTCCCTTGAATGTCCCCATGAACCACAATTACGAGATAGAGGGGAGTCGTGACCACAGCGGTGGTGCAAAATGTGCAAACCGAATAAAATGAATGAATGTTGTTCAACCAATGTAAGGCTGAAGAGCCACTCAAGATACATAATTACTGAATGAGGTTGTTGAGAGTCGATAATGACTGACCCCAGATTTGAAAAGATTGACATTATAGCGACCATTGAAACATCCTGGTGAGAATAGAAGAATATATTGAGCCCTCTAGCCTTAAGTGGCAATCAGTCTACAAGAAAGAAAACTAATTTCCAAATCATGGAGAATATAACAGGAATCTGTTCCACTATTTCCCCCAAAAGGAATGACAATTTACAGATAACAAAGAAAAAGGAGTCTGTGGAGAGCCATGATCACCTACATCCTGAAGGGACATGGCATAGATGACTACTCTGAATTCAAAATCATGGAGAAGGCAAAGGCAAACTCCACAGTCTGTCCTAAGAAGTCATGGCAATTCAGAGATAATCAAGAAAAAAGGAATCTTTGGGAAGCCATAATCGCCTACAAACGGACAAGTCATTTAATTTTTAAAGTGAAATTGAAGTATATTTTAGCATGAAATAGTTGCCAGGAAGATATTTTTTGGTTAAATGATATGGCATCCCTTTGCTTAGTTCTCTAGCAAAATCTGGAAATCTGTAAAGGCAAGAGAGTTGCTGAAATTTGACATTCTCAGTTCTTGTAAGGCGTCAAGGAAACCGAATTCTCTAAAGTCTGTGTTTATGAGTTGTTCGCAGAATTGCCGATGCTTTGAATGAATAATGGGCATCGATTGGTCTGTGGGTGTAGCAGGGACGGACAAATAAAGCAGTTGGTGAGGTGTGCAAACGAACACTCTTATTGACCTGTTCTATAGCCCCAAGACAATGCTTGAGAATCTGACTTGTAATGGCGTTCACGCAATTCAAATCCGCACTCCTTCCTGTCTTTGACTGATGAAACGGTTTTTCTTCTTCTTTTTTTTAAGTACCATATCTGTTTAGAACGTATGTGTTCATGGCTCTCCAGAGATTACATTTTTTTTTATTTTTATTCCCACATGCCAGGTTTTCCTTTTGTTATTCATTTGTACCATTATATTAACTCTGAGAAATGTTTCATGTATATATATATATATATATATATATATATATATATATATATAATTATTTATTTAAAAATTATAACATAAATATGTTATAAAATCACTACAAAAATAGCCATTTTGTTTCAACACCTCCCGTGTCTTATCAAGTGATTTTATTCTACATTCAACATCATCACTTGATAAGACACCAGAAGTGTTGAAACAAAATGGCTATTTTTGTAGTGATTTTATAACATATTTATGTTATAATTTTTAAATAAATAATTATATCTGCTCTACTCTGTATTGAGCACTCTTTTAAGAATAGTAATTGTTGGTTATTGGAATTTATTCCATATAGACCAATCCTATACCTGGGTATATATATATATATATATATATATATATATATATATATATATATATATGTGTGTGTGTGTG
The DNA here is from genome assembly GCA_963932145.1 of Acanthosepion lycidas. Classification (NCBI taxonomy): domain Eukaryota; kingdom Metazoa; phylum Mollusca; class Cephalopoda; order Sepiida; family Sepiidae; genus Acanthosepion; species Acanthosepion lycidas. The sequence goes on from OZ010599.1 coordinate 97,204,858, forward strand.
TGTGTGTGTGTGTGTGTGTGTGTGTGTGTGTGTGTGTGTACAAATATGTAGAAAATAGGAAAGAACTCGTTAGGTAAATAATCCAGTTCTTTATTATTTTTGTTTTAATTTTTAAAAAAACATTGCTCGCTACAAAAGTAGGCCGTAAATTATAATTATTTTTAAAAAAATATGATTCCTTGGCTACATAAGAGTTCTCATGTTTCAAAAACAAGAGCTGAAAACTTCAATATAATTATTAGAATTAAATTGAATTAAGGCATCAAGATGAAACAGAACTTGATGCTTTAATTCAATTTAATTCTAATGATTATATTGAAGTTTTCAGCTCTTGTTTTTGAAACATGAGAACTCTTATGTAGCGAAGAAATCATATTTTTTAAATATATATATATATATATATATATATATATATATATATATAATGGGGAGGGAAACAAATATTCGTACACATATAAATTTTTAATTTATTGTCTTTCCAAGTAATGAATAAACATACTTTTCATATAATTAACTGTAAACAGATGCATAATAACTAAATATGCATAAATCAGAAAAAAATTGATTTAACAGAAATAAATCGCATTTATCCATTTTAATTGGAGAAAAAAGTATTCCTACAATGCAAATTTCAGATTTTAAAGCTTTTAAATTGCTTTAATACTCTAGATTATTCAAGTGGAATATTTTAGTATCTTTCAATAATGTTATCAGTACTTATTTTTAACCTAAAAAATACAAATTGAACATTCTGTAATTGATAATCATACAAGAAGGTTTTCATCATGGCAACAGGTAAAGAATTGACAAATTCGCAAAAAGAACTGATTGTTAAGCTCTGGAAAGAAGGTAAAAATTACAGGAAAATCTCAGAAAACCTGAATATTCCATTTACAACCATTAGTTCATTCACTGTAGGATATTAAAAAATTCAAAACTGTCAAAAATCAAAGAAGAACAAGTGCTCCACGGAAGATTTCTACAAGATCTACGAAGAAAGTAATGCGTCAAATTAAACAAAATCCGTTGGTTACTCATCAAGAGTTGCAGGATGATTTGCTTTCATCAGGAATCTCACTAAACGGACAATAAGCAATGAAATTCATAGGAACAATCTAAAGTCACACCCCTACATTGGAAAACTCCACTACTACTGAAAAGACACAGAACATACCCTAAAACTATATTTTATCATTCATATATATATATATAATGATAATATTAGTAATCAGTATACATATTTTCAAAAGGATATAGATCCAGTGAGAGCTCTATGTCAGAGACAGCAATAATCATTATTATAAAGAAAACAAACACTTAAAAGGCCATGAAATAATATTTATTTTGTTATGGTTAGAAAATTTGATCTCAACTCTTCAGACCTTATAATACAAATATAAATAGAAAAGATTTCGCCAGGGTTAAAAAACAAAAAACAAAATTTATATTAAATATGCAGATCTAATATTGTGGAAGGCGTGTGGGGGAAGAAAGATAGTATGTATTCAAAGAGAGGGGGAAATAGAGAAAATATTTAAAAATTTGAAAGTGAGATGAATAGATGTTAGTTTCAGTTGTATAAACTGACTTTCTGGAGTGTAGATGTGGTGACCTAAATTAAGATACAGATAAAGAAATAGTTACTTAAATGCTGACAGTTGAAAATACATAAAAAAAAGAAAAAGAAAAAGAAAGGAAAGAGAAGTCAATGAACGTTGGGAAATTGACTATATTTTTGTGTACAATCAAAATTATATTGTCTGGCTCAGTCTTTGGCTAAGATTATGACACTTATGGATTCATTTAAAAAAAACCTTTAATGTATATAGTTAAGAACTTTCTGAAAATTATGTAAATCTTTTCTAAAAATTTATATATATATATATATATATATATATATATAATCACTCTGGAGCGGAGTTGATCCCAGCGTGCAGCACCTTTGGAAAGTCCTTGCTAACCATACCACATGTTGACCAAATCCTTGTGAGTGAAATTGGGTAGGCGAACCACTTTGGGGTCACCAATAGCTGTGCTAGCATGAAGTCACAAGTCATTGTGACCGAGGGTTAGAATCTACTGGTGTTGTTCAGATTGTTGATCATTCTAGATAACATATTCTCACTCAGAAACTGTAACTAAGGTTTGCTCAGCATAGTTGCAGAATAAACCACAGGTGGGCTATCTGGGTATTGAATAAACACAAATGCGCCTGAGTGAGAGTCTGCAATAGTGATTAGTTAGCCACCCTAGTAGACGGGTTTCATCGAATACAAGTGGCCAACTATTATATTATATTATATATATATATATATATATATATATATATATATATATGCTACTACTAATGTAAGCATTAACTTCTTCATTAAGTCTCTCAAATACTCAAATATGCAAGCCAGTAAATGTAATTAACACTGTTTAAAATACTCAAACACATGTATCCATTAAAATAGCATTGAAATTCCAAAATTACTTTCATGGTGGACTCCCCCATTGAAGATGACAAATGAGGGCTCAGAAAAATGTGATCAACTTTTATGGACCTGCATGTGTCTCCCAAGGTCTGCAGGTCTTTTTCAAAATTTTAGACAGATGGAACATGTAGTTGAGGCATTTTGCTCGAGTGGTTGAGAAGCAATTGGCATATGTTTCCAGAAGTGGACAGTAAGGCATGTTTTACTGAGCACCACAAAGTCACAGTGACAGGCAAAAGGCTATCATTGAGAGGAGCAGCGTTCTGCCAAGTTTCTTTAATATTTGCATGCAACTGATCCTGATATTCAAATCAGCCTTGTTCAAACCTTTGCATAGATTAGAATCAGGACAGGTGCCATCTCCTTCGCTTTGACTCAAATGATTTTCCCGGGAAGAAAAGGGGATGTGACATCACTTCAGATTGTCTGAGTTTGTCTTTGAAATGCAAGAGTGGCCTTCCAACTGACCCGCTTGTTAGAGGCTGTCCAAAGTGGAATTGTTTTGGAAGTCTGCTATCACTCATACAAGAAAGATGTCCTGTTGAACAAAGTTGGCCTGGCAATTGCATTTAGCATGAAACAGTGTTGCCTCTGGATGTTGACTTCAATGTCCACTTCTATATTTACATCGGCTCTATCCCTGATGTTGAGCACGTTAAGGCATAAATATAATATATCTTAAAACTATATTTTATCATATATATATATATATATATATATATATATATATATATATATTAAAGGTAATAAATCCATTGGTATATAATCCAAGTGGATCCTAGTAATATAAAATATTAAAACTGATCTATGAAAAGATCTCAGTATATTTATTATTACAAAGCAAATAATTAGTTCACAATTAAATCCAAAATTACCTCATATGGGAAAGAGGCTTAATTCAACCAACGAATTCAACCCTCGTATAGACTGAGTTCATGTCGGAATTAGAAATTTAACAGAGTTTAACAGAATTAGAAATGTAAGTTAAATTTCTACTAAATCTATATATATATATATATATATATATATATATAGTGAGAGAGAGAGAGACATAAATAGAGATGTTTTCTAATTTCTCATTCAACTGCCTAATATATATATATAGTTGTGTATTTTGGTCTGGAGGAGGTGATCCTAGCATGCAGCACATTTGAAAAGTGCCTGAAAACAACAGCACAGGTTGACCCAAGCCTTGTGAGTGAAATTGGGTAGACAGAACCCTTAAGGAGTCATCAGTGTTTGTGTCAGCATGAAGTCATGAGTCATCATGACCGAGGGTTTGTTAGTGCTAGCCTTGTTTAGATTATTGATTGTGCTAGAAAATGCATTCTCTCCCAGAAACAGTAACTAAAATCCACTCAGGGGGGCTCTTTGGGTGCTGAACAAACACAAATATGCCTGAGAAGGCATCTGCAATGGGGATTAGCTAGCTGCCCTAGTAGGCTGTCTTTCTAGGATTCGAGTGGTTGTGCCATTTCTATTTCTATTTTGGTAGCTACCCTTCTTTAATACATATGATGTTGAACTAGACTGACAATGTTTAACACAGATATCAACTACTAAAAAAAATATACAACACACACATGCACACAGACATAGACACACACACACGCACAAACACACATGCAAAGATATATATATATGTAACCATGTTACACTTCAATGATGATTCTACACTTCACTGATGTTTTGTTGCCCATTCTTAGTCTAAAATGTTTGTCTAAAATGTTCGTCTAAAATGTACGTAAATTAAAAAGAGAAGGAACAAAGGGAAAATAAAGCAATGTCTGTGTGTGTGTTATATATCTTTTTTAATATTTGTCTTAAAGTACATTGTCAGTCAAGTTCAAAAACACATGTATTTGTTTTCATGTCTGCATTTTTAGATGAGCTCGGATCTTTTATTTAATAATTTATTTTCGTCTGGGAAGGTAATGATAGTTTAAATAAATTATTAAATAAAAGATAAATAAATAAACAAATAAATGACTTCTGGTAAAATAACCGCCAAAATAGACTACCCACAATGCACCACTGACCTGTATATATAAATAGCTGAGAAAAATAACAGCACTCATGGCCTGACAATTGCATTGAGGCAGTCGACACACAGTTTTGACTGTGTGCGACTTCTGTCAAACTCTCTGCTTTGGCAGAGAGGAACCTGGATGAAGCTTTGCCGAAGGACAAAGTTTCGTCCTGGGAGATAGACAATTCCTGAACCCAGTTATGTGGGTTCTAAGGGATTATTTTTGGCCTAGCCTATGGGCTCAGAGAATCCTATGTTAAACTCAGACTTGTGCCACATGCATTCCTCATGGCGGGACTGTTAAATATTGGCCTGATGATTGCGTCCAGCATGAAGTAGACTGTTGCCACTAAGTGTTAACTTCACTGTTCACTTTTATATATATATATATATATATATATATATATATATATATATATACACACATAATATAAAAGACTCAAACACTAATATCCCATGGATATAATTTATTACATTGGAATCGTAATCACAATCCAATTCATCAGACCTACAAATTCAAAACTGTCCAGAGATGCATTTATAAGTAACTTGGATCAAATCGTACCCTTCATCATGGCATCATGAGCACCCCACTCCAAAGACTACTACATGGTCCAGATTCAATAAACAAAATGGCAGAACATAAGCCTTGGTATTATACACTTGCTGATAGGATGGCCTCCTTTCAAGTTACTCAAAGGTTTGATACCTGAATATCAGACATATAGCACAAAAACAGTACCCTTAATGAAGGGACAAATAACACAGTAAAGAAGATACAGGCAAGATACCCTGAGTGTACATGTTTTGTCTATCCAAAAGTCAAGGCTACCTCCAGCACCCTTAATGAAGGGACAAATAACACAGGAAAGAAGATACAGGCATTATCCCCTGAGTGTACATGTCTTGTCTATTCAAATGTCAAGGCAACAGAACTCTCCCTTGTGTCGGAAACATTGAACCAACTAGAGACCTACGGTAGCAAAACAAGATCTTTTTATATACATGCCAGCTGAAAGAACCATGGGGAGAAGTGGGGTAACAAAGGTTGCTCGAAGATGAGTGTGCATCCCTTATCCAAATTAAATATATAAATTAAAAATAAATATACATACATATGTATTTTAAGACATTTTTATGTTTATACATTCTTTTTATAGATACCCATATTTAAGTAAATGCTCTGTTTATAATAAACAGAGCATTACCAACATTTACCTGCCTGAATGTCAGAGAAAATATGCGTCCTCATTCATATCTGCTCGAGGACGCATATTTTCTATGAAAATTTCTCGGACATTCAGGTGGATATATAAATATATATATATATATATATATATATATATATATATATATATATATATATATATATATAATAGCATTTTATAATAGATAGGGTTTATTTCAAATTTTAATCCAATGAGAGCTTGATTTAAATTAAACAGCAATTTATAAATTAAGAAAACACTTTAAAAATCCATCTCAGTTATGAAATGAATTATAACCGAGATGGATTCATCATTATATACATATATATATATATATATATATATATATATATATATATATATATATATATATATAGAGAGAGAGAGAGAGAGAGAGATAGATAGATAGATAGATAGATATTGATAATATTAGTGGTAAATATACACATACATATGCAATCATATATCTAAAATATATATAAATATATATACATACATATATACACATACATATATATTTGTATAAAATATAATTCCAAGAGGATAGAATCCAGGTAGAACTCAATGTCCAGGACAGAGTAAGGGTATAATAAAAAGGCTTAAACACTAATATTCCATGATTCATATATATATATATATATATATATATATATATATATATATATATATATATATATATATATATACTAAGAATAAATACAAATTTCTTCCTCAACAGTTCCTACAAATTCTTAATGCACGTGACAATCATTAGATGCGAATCACAACAGATCATTATAATACTTCAGTATTTAAAACCTATTGATAATGTAGCACTGCTGTATAGACCAGACACCAGGTTCATTCCCAAGTCAAAGCTTCTTCCAGTTCAATTCTTGTGGCTTAAAAAATAACTCTTTGACCAGCTCATTACTCATGAAATAAAGTCATCACACTATTGTAGCAATAAGCAAATTTTATTTTGGTTCTAACCTAGTGCTATAGTTGAGCAAAGCAGACATGGGATGTAAACAGCCAAATGGGTGTGTCTGCTCTTTTGTGTCACTGCAAAGTGGTTTCTAGCTATTCACTGTGCATCCTCTATTTTCAGCTGGTCAAGACCACTGTCTCATAGAAAGCATTGTTCTTTTCCTTGTCATCTTTGTTTAAAAAAGTAATTTATCTTCATTCAGTGACCTACTTTGTCAGGGTCATTTGCCATGGTCCTTGTGAGGGCCACTTCACTTAGCTAATAATCATCAGGGCAAATAAATGTCTCAAATAATTCTTGTGATAGCTCAGATATTTCCATTTAACAAGATATCATCTGACACTGATATCACTACACCAAGATAGTCGACTTGTCCATTTACTCATGAGAAAAATAAATTGCTAAAAATGAATTCAATACAGAAAATTAATAGATTGAAAAAATTACTGTATACAATATTTATATATATATATATATATATATATATGTAAGTAAATATATGGATATAAAGGCGACAGTATGAAGAAAAATATACGGAAAAACAAACAAAATTCCTAATCGTTCAATCAAGCTTATCTAATATTATATAATAAAATATTAGATAAGCTCAATTGAACGATTAGGATTTTTGTTTGTTTTTCCGTATATTTTTCTTCATATATATATATATATATATATATATATATATATATATATTTTTATATATATATATACATATATATATATATATATATACATATATATATATATATATATATATATATATATATATATATATATATATACATTATTCGGACTATTATTCTCATCTTTGTTGCCATATTTATTACAATGTTTCGGCTGTTGTATGCTCCGGCCTTCTTTAGTTGGTTGGAATGTCAAACTGAACCCTTTATTTCGCTCACTGGGGTAGACAGTTCTAGTTCCACGTACCATGTTTAATGAATATCAGTTATCAGTTATGTCCTGTTAATTGAGCTCTCCAAGTTCTCCAAGTTCTCCAATTCCTTAACCAGGTATTGAACTCACAGTCTTTGGGTCCTGTCCTCAAGGACACATGACACAGTGGATAAAGGTGTTAGTTAGATCCATTGACAGGATCCAAAGAATCCCTGTAGAGAACTTGGAGCCTTAAATGTAACCTGACTGCTGACAAGTGCCACTGCTACTGAAATTAAGAGGATCATAACTAATTCTTTTAAATATTTCCTTTTGTCGATTAGTATATCTATCTATCTATCTCATTCTGTTCATTATCTATCTATCTATCTATATATATATATATATATATATATATATATATATATATTTATATATACACACACACACACATATATATATATATATATATATATATATATATATATATATATATATATATATATATATACAAGGAAAAACATAATACTTTATTGAAATCACAGTTATAAATTATAATTTGACACTTGACCTGGAGGTTTTATAATATGTGGTGCAGGAGTAATTGTTAGCTTTCAACCTGATTTTCATCTGTGGTAGTTGGGAGAACACAGTAACTGCTGAAATACTAACACATACACACCCATCCACATATAGGTAGGATATTACATATATATATATATATATATATATATATATATATATATATACATACATACATACATACATATATATACCTTTGAACATTCATTAAAAATATGATATAATATATATGATGCAATATATATATATATATATATTATGTAATATATTTATATATATGATGCAATATATTTATATATGTATATTATGTAATATATTTATATATATATATATATATATGATATATATGATATAATATATATTATGTAATATATATGATACAATATATATATGATGTAATATACACATATATGATGTAATACATATATATATTACATTATATAATTACATTATATATATATATATATATATATATATATATATATATATATATATATATATATACTATATAAATACATATATTATTTTTATCATCAAAGATTATAACTAAAACAGGTTCAAATTGCCGCAGAAAACCTTTCATACTTCAGCAACTTTTTGCCTCTTCAGACAATGCTAAGTAACTGTTGATTAAATAATTTTTAAGGAAATTTCAAAAGCAAAGTGTTACCTTTTCTCTGCTCATATATATATATATATATATATATATATATATATATATATATATATATATATATATATATATATATATATTACCATGCACATAGCCTCCATATACCACATAGGAGCAGTCACTCTAGTTCCACCACCAATTTTAACCAAATGTGTCACTACATTTATTTCATTAGATAAGCAGATGCCTGTAAGGTACTAGCTTTGAAATCAAGAAAAATAAGGCAAAAGAAAGACTAATAAAAATATTAATTGACAAGAACTAATGTACACAATTCAGAATTTTCTCAGTAAGTCTTCTTTATCTAGACAGGTTTTTATTAACGTCACTTTTTAAGTAAATAAAAAAAATATCAGGAATAACATCTAAAATTAACATTTATTGTAATAAGAAATAAGGTTGGATGAAACAATCCATTGCTTATGTTTTGAGAATGAAACCAAAGGTAGCAGTTAAATCATACATTTTAGATGCATTAAGGGTGGTCTTCAGTGATGCACTATTCTCATCGCCAATTTCAGGTTTTACATCATATCGGCTCCAACAGCAATCCCGACCTGATTCTAGACAAGTCAGGCTGCCTCCTTGAAAGCATCATGCTACGCACCCCGACATTGCAAAAAACAGTAATCATAAGAAACTAGCAAGGTCGGACTTCGACCGTTCTTATTGTCATATGTCAGTCAGCATCAGCCAATGAAAATAAGGCTTTTCACGCTCATCTACTATAGTTGGTGTTATTTTACTTCATCTGGTTTAGCTTTACCACTTTTGGAATCCATAACGAAGTGAGCTGGTATCTTTATTGCATTGTTTAAGCCCATGTTTTACATATCAAATACTAATCCCATAACAATACTAAATATTTAATATACCTACACGCATACCCAACCCAAATCTATCCTACTAGCAATTTCTAAAAAAAGGAAATTCGCTATTCTAACTATCACGTCAATCTGTAACACTTACCTTATACTCTTATTCACACAAAATCAGACACAAAAAAAACCCTGCATGTACGTTCCTGCATCCACACATAAATGTAACTACACACACACACATATATCTAGACCCGTGCATAACTTCTATTCCTCAAATACTTTAATTCACGAAACCATTCACTACAAATTAACTCATGCTAATTTATCTAGACTTCCTTCCCTGTTTCATCATTTACTGACTAAAATAATTCGATGGCATAATAACAATAAATAAATAAATAAATAATTATGCTATCTACTCAGTTAAGTAACCTATACAAATATTTACAATCTGATACATATTTCTCAAAATAAATCTACCCAATTAGTACTAGCATCAATTCCCTAAATATCCAGACTATTATTACTAGGAAACTATATCTTTCTCCCCCATTCCATTCATAATAAATATGCAATTAGGCTTTAATATTGAAATAACGCGTAAGAGCTAATAAAAAATAATAATAAAATAATGGCAATCAATAACTGACAAAGCAAGGAAAAAAATCTCCTATCCATGCCCCCCCCCCACATATGCCAATAATTCTCAACCCCTATCCATAACAGTTCGACTACCCTAACTTAATATATTGTCTCAGATATAAGTCCTAATCAGGGATGTGCTTTCCTTAAATAGGCAATTGGAATCTTGCCCTAATCAGGTTGGAATCTGTGGCCACACTTTGGCTATATAAGCTGTTTCCCTGATGGGAAAAAGGGATAAAGATTTGATTTCTGTCAGTGGTAATGTTTTTCAATCTAGGCTGATTGTTATTAATTTCACTGTTGAAATAAAAAAAAAAAAAAAACAGGGATAGCAACTCAAACATGGGGACCAACTAAAAATAAAATTTATAGTAATAAGAATAATGTTGACTAAAACGATCCTTTAATAAGTTTCTATTAAAAGTCAAAAAAGCATATGACAATGCTTACTGCATGCACTCTGTAAATTCATTCCCAGAATTCCTTGCTTTTAACAAGATCTGGAGTCATCATGGCAGCCAGGCTGATCTGCTTTGAAAGATGGCTTCTTGCAAATTAACATTCAGTTCACATTTATTCAAATATGACCTGTGGTTTTCATATGTTTAGCAACTGTTCCAATATACTCGAGATAAAGATACTCTGATAAAGTCAGTCATATTGCAAGAGATTTAAAAGTACATTTAATAATTACTGCTTGGTTCAGTAAATTCTCTCTGTAATGAAAGGGGATAGTGAAGAGATAAATGTTGTCTTTGTTGAAGCCATTTTAACCCAGTGTTAAATAATACAATTGATTCCTTTAATGACTTATGGAACCAGAATGTCTGCCTATAACTCTATCTGTCTATATGTTTATGTCTATATATATATATATATATATATATATCGATATTTGTTCAACGCTAGATTATTCTGCCCATTTCTGAAGATATTTATCAATGTCCATTATTGTCTGTTTATATTGATTTGGTCTGATATAGTGATTTTCTAAGCATAGCTTAGATATGGTAAAAGGCAGAAAGTATGGGGCACTTAGTGAGGATCAAACTCATCAGTCATAATTGTTCTAGTGAAACAAGCTTGTTAACCATTACACTGCATTAAGGAGCCCTGATGTGATTTGATATGAACATTCTGTCATATTTTATGATGCAAAATAATGTTTCCATAATAAAATTAGTGTTTATTCATTTATGAAATGTTAATATTAAATAAGATTAAATTAATATTAAATATTAGTAAATAATTAAAATATTTGATTCAGTGGCAGACTGTGGCAGGGTGTCAGTTTGCCAGATGTCAAGTAGGCTCCTCATCGAACAGGACACCTATATCAACTAAAAATGCAGTAAAGAAAAAAAAATAATATTGCATTGGAAATCTCAAAAATGTGGTGTTATATTTCGTGCTAAGGGAATAAATACTTAACATCAGGTTTATAATAGAAGAAAAGGTTTATTGTATACAACAAGTACAATATGAAATATAGTACAGTTATATACACAAGTCAATACTTACTACCTCTAGTGTAGTCATTCATGGGGGTGACTGGTTATTCCATTACATTATGTGGCACATGAGGACATCAATAATTCCAGTTGGAGTTGGAACCCTCAGACTGATTGTAAAAAGTTCCGATAGACTCACTGAAGGCATTTCTGGTAGCCCATGCCTTAAAGAAATACACCAGATTGTACTCACAAGTACAGCTCACGCATTATGAACAGCTTTATTTATGTAAAATATCTTAGTTTTTTTTTATTATTTGTTTTTATAAAAATGCTTAGTGAAAAATATCATGAAACGTTTTCTAACTTACTCTAGTTGGGATCCGAAAGGAAATGTGTATAGAACAGAAATCAAAGGAAATAATAAGAATAATATAGTTGACTGGCCAAGGGGCCAGCCTTCCCAAAGGCAATTTAGCCCCTAATGAAGTCAGAGAACCTATCTTATATATAAAGTACAGTGTATGCGTGTGTGTTTGTGCTTGTGTATGTTCAAGCAACTCCTCCTCTTCTACTGGTCTGATTTCAATAATTCATAGCTCATTCAAAAGCCAAAAAAAGTTAGGCACAGGGAATAATTTTTGTTGAGCTCAGATTCAGGTTTGCCAGATTATGTGAGGTTAAAAAGTATATATTAATATATTATACTAGCTCTTATCATTGCTTTTATGGTTCAAGGGGAACAACTCTTATTTTCCTTTAGTATCCTAAATTGCAGTGTATCTATCAGCTGGTATTTAAACTAGCTCCTGTGGAGGACTCTTGGTTTGGCCATCATCACAATAGCTAGAAAGGAGTAGATGTGATAGGCATCAATAAACAACAGAACTCAAAATTGATCACTGCCTTTAAATATTGAATTAATGTTTAAGCTTACCTTTTAAAAGTTCAACAATAATTCTTCTGCTGCAACTTAATTTAAAGATGATTTGATGTACATAGATCCTTATTTTCCATACAAACAATTATTTTTATTTCATGGGTGACAGAACAGCGGATAAGATAAAATTAATATAGTGTAAAGATGTGAAAATAGAAATTAGAATTAGTTATATATGCAACATTTGAAGAGTTAGAGAAACATAATAGCTAACGAAGTAAAACCTATATTATGGAATATAATTAGCTCATCTGAACATTATCAGTTACTTAAGTCCAATGTGAGAGGACATTTTCAAAGGTAAGGATCAAAAAATTAAAAAATTCGCTGTCTGGATAGAATTTTGAATCACACATGTTGCTGAAAAGGAATGATTAGATGAATTGAATGTTGAAGCAATTATTGGCAGATTTGAGCAATCAACTTGTGAACAGAAATGATCGCTCTTAATATAGTGGACAGCAATGCTTTTGAGCTGTTCATGTGTTAATTATGCATAGAACTATTTAAAAATATCAACAAATTCATTAAAATTAAAAAAAATAAATAGAAAATTCAATTATAACACTAGTATGTACAATGCATTTACATTGTAATTATGACTAATTGTACCTTTTGTTCCATATGTATTCTTTGAAAATTTACTTTAAACATTTTGAAAATTAAATGATAACATTGTAGTTGTGGGTGGGTGGGTATCCTTTGTCTTCAAATATTAGTGGCCAGAAAAGAAAGGGTTCCCACCCACAACTACAGTGTTATTTAATTGTTCATAATGAATAAAGTAAATCTTCAAAGAATACAGATAGAGAAAAAAAAAATGAATTTAATATATTAAATGAAGTCTAATATAAAATTAATTTTCGAAACAGGATTATAATACTGGTAGAATATTTACTGCATACTTACATTTGCAGCCACTGTATAGCAATATCAGTAATACATGGGATGATTCAAATGTATGGATACTGAAATGTAAGTAATACAAAAGGATGCAAAAGTAGGTATACTGAAAGTTAAGTATTATGGGGGGACGCAAATGTAGATATACTGACAGTTAAGTAATACAGAAGGATGCAAAAGTAGGTATACTGAAATGTAAGTAATACAGATGGATGCATATGTAGATATACTGACAGTTAAGTAATACAGAAGGATGCAAAAGTAGGTATACTGAAATGTAAGTAATACAGATGGATGCATATGTAGATATACTGAAATGTAAATTATACAGAAGGATGCAAAAGTAGGTATACTGAAATGTAAGTAATACAGATGAATGCAAAAGTAGATATACTGAAATGTAAATTATACAGAAGGATGCAAAAGTAGGTATACTGAAATGTAAGTAATACAGATGGATGCATATGTAGATATACTGAAATGTAAATTATACAGAAGGATGCAAAAGTAGGTATACTGAAATGTAAGTAATACAGATGGATGCATATGTAGATATACTGAAATGTAAATTATACAGAAGGATGCAAAAGTAGGTATACTGAAATGTAAATAATACAGATGGATGCATATGTAGATATACTGAAATGTAAATTATACAGAAGGATGCAAAAGTAGGTATACTGAAATGTAAATTATACAGAAGGATGCAAAAGTAGGTATACTGAAATGTAAGTAATACAGATGGATGCATATGTAGATATACTGAAATGTAAATTATACAGAAGGATGCAAAAGTAGGTATACTGAAATGTAAATTATACAGAAAGATGCAAAAGTAGGTATACTGAAATGTAAGTAATACAGATGGAGGCATATGTAGATATACTGAAATGTAAATTATACAGAAGGATGCAAAAGTAGGTATACTGAAATGTAAGTAATACAGATGGATGCATATGTAGATATACTGAAATGTAAATTATACAGAAGGATGCAAAAGTAGGTATACTGAAATGTAAGTAATACAGATGGATGCATATGTAGATATACTGAAATGTAAATTATACAGAAGGATGCAAAAGTAGGTATACTGAAATGTAAATTATACAGAAAGATGCAAAAGTAGGTATACTGAAATGTAAGTAATACAGATGGAGGCATATGTAGATATACTGAAATGTAAATTATACAGAAGGATGCAAAAGTAGGTATACTGAAATGTAAGTAATACAGATGGATGCATATGTAGATATACTGAAATGTAAATTATACAGAAGGATGCAAAAGTAGGTATACTGAAATGTAAGTAATACAGATGGATGCATATGTAGATATACTGAAATGTAAATTATACAGAAGGATGCAAAAGTAGGTATACTGAAATGTAAATTATACAGAAAGATGCAAAAGTAGGTATACTGAAATGTAAGTAATACAGATGAATGCAAAAGTAGATATACTGAAATGTAAATTATACAGAAGGATGCAAAAGTAGGTATACTGAAATGTAAGTAATACAGATGGATGCATATGTAGATATACTGAAATGTAAATTATACAGAAGGATGCAAAAGTAGGTATACTGAAATGTAAATAATACAGATGGATGCATATGTAGATATACTGAAATGTAAATTATACAGAAGGATGCAAAAGTAGGTATACTGAAATGTAAATTATACAGAAGGATGCAAAAGTAGGTATACTGAAATGTAAATTATACAGAAGGATGCAAAAGTAGGTATACTGAAATGTAAATTATACAGAAGGATGCAAAAGTAGGTATACTGAAATGTAAATTATACAGAAGGATGCAAAAGTAGGTATACTGAAATGTAAATTATACAGAAGGATGCAAAAGTAGGTATACTGAAATGTAAATTATACAGAAGGATGCAAAAGTAGGTATACTGAAATGTAAATTATACAGAAGGATGCAAAAGTAGGTATACTGAAATGTAAATTATACAGAAGGATGCAAAAGTAGGTATACTGAAATGTAAATTATACAGAAGGATGCAAAAGTAGGTATACTGAAATGTAAGTAATACAGATGGAGGCATATGTAGATATACTGAAATGTAAATTATACAGAAGGATGCAAAAGTAGGTATACTGAAATGTAAGTAATACAGATGGATGCATATGTAGATATACTGAAATGTAAATTATACAGAAGGATGCAAAAGTAGGTATACTGAAATGTAAATTATACAGAAGGATGCAAAAGTAGGTATACTGAAATGTAAGTAATACAGATGGATGCATATGTAGATATACTGAAATGTAAATTATACAGAAGGATGCAAAAGTAGGTATACTGAAATGTAAATTATACAGAAAGATGCAAAAGTAGGTATACTGAAATGTAAGTAATACAGATGAATGCAAAAGTAGATATACTGAAATGTAAATTATACAGAAGGATGCAAAAGTAGGTATACTGAAATGTAAGTAATACAGATGGATGCATATGTAGATATACTGAAATGTAAATTATACAGAAGGATGCAAAAGTAGGTATACTGAAATGTAAGTAATACAGATGGAGGCATATGTAGATATACTGAAATGTAAATTATACAGAAGGATGCAAAAGTAGGTATACTGAAATGTAAGTAATACAGATGGATGCATATGTAGATATACTGAAATGTAAATTATACAGAAGGATGCAAAAGTAGGTATACTGAAATGTAAGTAATACAGATGGATGCATATGTAGATATACTGAAATGTAAATTATACAGAAGGATGCAAAAGTAGGTATACTGAAATGTAAATTATACAGATGGATGCATATGTAGATATACTGAAATGTAAATTATACAGAAGGATGCAAAAGTAGGTATACTGAAATGTAAATTATACAGAAAGATGCAAAAGTAGGTATACTGAAATGTAAGTAATACAGATGGATGCATATGTAGATATACTGAAATGTAAATTAACAGAAGGATGCAAAAGTAGCTATACTGAAATGTATGTAATACTGAAGGATGCAAAAGTAGGTATAATGAAAAGTAGGTTATACAGAATTTTACAAATATACGAATACTGACAAGTATGATGATGAAAGGAGGATGAAAATATAGGTATACTTAAAAAATGAATCTTTGTACCACTGTTATAATACAGTTATACTTGTAGAATATATACTGTATACCTACTTTTGCCACCCCCCCTGTATGACATGGAATTTTAAGCTCATTATGTTTTTTTTTTAATTAGAAATACTTAAAGAAACCTTTTTTGGCAGTGAAATCAAATACCATACTACATTGCATACATTTGTCTTCAGAATTATTCCATGCAGATCCTGGGTATTAAATGATAATTAATTGAGAAATTAAATGCGAATATAAAGTGGGGGATCAATTCTATAATAAAATTAATATATCAATACATAAACAGGTCCCCCAATTTGTGGCCACTGTTGTTTCTATATATTTATTATCCAGAGAATGTACATAAATTTAAAAGACACGCCTGGTGTAAGTAATCAGTATTTGTTTGATTGAATGATTCATTTTTTATGGCTTATCACCCCTTTGCAAGTTATTTAAAGACAGAAAATATTTTTAGATTGTAAGAATTTCTTTTTTTCGACCTATAGATGGGGGGTAGAAGATGGGGTGGTATACATCTTTCTTTTTATGTGCCATGTACTTTCAGGACATAAGAGATCATGGCTCTCTCCACCTTCCTCTATCCTTTGCAGCTCTCAACAAGTTCCCTCCCTCTGCTACATCCTCGAGACTACGTTCTGTCATTCACTTGCCTAAGCCTGCTAGGTATGTGTTGCATTTTTTCCCTTGTCTCTTTCCCTCTATTCGACCTGTGAGTATCAGATTCTCCAGGCCTTCCTTCTTCATGATGTATCCCAGAAACTTAACTCAGACAATGTGAAACCTAACGGTGTGAAGTGGGTTAGATCTATGGGGGATTCATACGTTTCCCAAAGGTATTTTTCTGTAAGTGAATATAATGAACCAAATTTGAACTTGACTCTCCAATTAACAATTCCAAGACATTATCCATTACGCCACCTGTAGAGCCCGGCGTTGCCCGGGAATGTAACAGTAAGAGATAGATCAAGTATCGACCATCATAAAGACTGAAAAATAAAATTGACAAAGATTATTGTTTAAGGTTGATGGACATGCATGTCTTAATTAGTTTTTTTTTTAATTTTTTTTTCTTTTTTTTTTACAAATTGGTCAAACCCGAACTCAAACAAAAACATTGTTTTCAATCGTTATGAGTCTACCGAATGAATAGAATTTTTCAATTTTATTATAAACAATTGTCTTGTAAATGGAATTTTTAAAGCATTCGAAATGTAAAAATAAAGAAAAAAGTGTGCAAGACAATAAGAAACACTACCTGCCAAAAAAAAGTGAATCTTTGTTGAAATCGGTTGAAAAATGAGGAAATCCAATACCATATATAAACGAACACCCACACACACACAAACAACCAACCTGGGTTTTATAATAAGTGTAACTCAATAGCTTGATATTAATAAGTATAACTCGATATGAGTTGTCCCCCTTTCGTTCTCGTGATGCCTCTTAATCGTGTTTTCAAATTGATTTTGTGCAAAAACAATTGTGTTTTTCCAATTTTTGGTGCTGTTAGAACCACCACAAGGTAATTTTACGTAGTCCTGTGAAGTTTTGTTGAAATCGGTTGAAAAATGTAGGAAATCTGATCTAATTATATATTACAGACACACACACACACAATCTGTGTTTTATAATAAGTAAGATGTAATTGAATCAGTGAAGATCGATAGATTGTAGCAGAGCATAGCTGATCTGCAGCAAAAATTAAGTGAATTTCCTTTTCTATTTCCTTTTTCTTATCTGTTACTTTTAAAGTTTTGTGACTCTAAGACTTATAATTTATGTAAGAATGGATAATTCTAATACATCATCTTCAAAATGGCCTCCAAAACTAGACAATGAATCTGCCTATAAACAATGGAAGAAAAGCCTACATATTTGGAGTAGATTGACAGACCTTCCAAAACCAAAACAGGCTTTGGCCATTTATCTATGTTTAAGTGGAAAATCCAGCACTATCTCTTGGGATAGACAGTGAAGATTTAGAAACAGACAGGTGTGGACACCATCATTCAAAAACTGGATGAATTATTTCTGCTAGACAAAGGGTGATGGCAATTTGTTACCTTTAATAATTTGTACAATTTGCATAGAGCAGCAGAAAGAGAAATAAAGCATTTTCTGATTGATTTTGACCCCACCTACTTTATGCAGGAATAATAGAAGAATAGCATGGGCCAGTTATTGTTATCCAACGTGATGGGAAAACTAGTATTAGTTTGTCATGGGGGTACATATGTCAGAGTTCAAACTTGTCACTCGGTTAAAGATCCAAATGCTGTTCATGGTTCCTTTTTCAGATTCTAGTGGTATTTTAAATTACAACAAACAAAAATACAATTCTCTGCCTTTCCTTTTCTTACCCTCCAGAGCAATATAATAATGATGACGATATCATTCAATCTGTTCCAGAGGAGGTTGCTACATTTGGACTCAGGAAGGATAGTGTGTTTCTTCCCAAACCAGGGGATGACATAGAGGGCAAGTTGGCTGATATAATATCAGTGGAAGAGGATGAAAGTGGTTACCAAAGCTGGTAAATCCAGTGGAAAAAAGCATATTGTGAATATAGCATTTGAAGAAGGTGAACCTTTTGGGCAGAATTTTGAAAATGGGGTTTCAGAATGGAGGAAAAGGCAAGATGCATTGTTCGGGTAATTAATCTGTACTGTTGTCCTCTGATTAGAGATGACCAAGGGGGAAGAGATACAGATCTGAAAAAACAGTGGATTTTTTTTGTTAAGGTCCCTGATTTCGGAACAGGATAGAATATCTACAAGATGGTTATATAGCAAAAAAGAGACATCAAAAGGCCCTGTTATCAAAGCAAGACTGGTTGCTCAGGGATTCCAGGATAAAGGAGACAAAACTGTACAGATTCCCCAACTTGTTCCAAGGGGAGGGGGGTTGCACATTGTCTTAGCCATCATATCATCCTCAGGATGGACTTGCAAGTCTATGGATATAAAAACTGCCTTTTTACAAATGATTTTGGAAGGAATGTTTACCTTGCACCCCCTTATGAAGCTAATGTACCCAGTAATTGTCTCTGGAAGCTCCACAATTGTGTCTGTGGTCTTGATGATGCTTCCAGATCATGGTATTTGACAGTCAGAGGTGCCCTACTGGAGTTTAGAACCACCGTATCTAAATATGATCAAGCAGTGTTTACTTGGTATTGTGGCTAACAATGGCACGGCATTATTTCCACCCATGTTGATGATTTTTGCTGGGTTGGAACTGCACTTTTTCAAGGTGAAGTAATTGATTGGATCTGAAAGAAATTTGTAGCAAAGTCTAAAGCAAATTTCACCTTCAAATATTTGGGAATGGAAATCCCTCAAAAGAGTAAATTTGTGAGAATTAATCAGGATGACTATACTGTGTCTCTAAAATCCATACCCATCCAAAATAAAGATAATGAAGAACTTTTAGAGTCCAAGTATAGCAATGTCAAGAAGCTTATTGATCATTTAAATTGATTGTCTACCCAAACCAGATCAGATTTGTGGTTTGATGTATGTGAATCTAATTCCTTTCACAAAGAAAGGAAAATTGAAAGTATTTGACAAGTAAATAAATCTGTAAAAAAGATCTGGGAGATTTAAGCCAAAAATAGTTGCTTATAATAATGCTTCCTTTGCTAATTTAAGTGACAGAAATTCCTAGGGAGGGTACATAATATTTTTTGTCAATAGTAACAGCAGCTACATGACTGTTTCCTGGCAATCAAAATGGCATAAAGAGAGTTGTGAAGAGCACACAAGCTGCTGAGACACTGGCAATGGTTGACATGGCTGACACATATATACAGATTCTGGATAAAAGTCTAAGAGATAGCTATCTTGCATGAAATGTGGATCAATAAATGGGTACCCACAAGTCACCAAATAGCTCACTCACTTACAAGGTGAGGTGTTCCCTCATTCAAGATTCTTGAACATATTATAGAGCCCAAAGAATATTTAACTTAGGTCTTATAAAATTTCTTTGTTGTCTGCATTATTATGCACTCTGCATGCCTCTGGAAAAATGGGGGAAGTGTTAATGTTGTAGTTATTGCCCTTGACTTTTGGTTGTTGTTTAGTGCCACCAGGTGGTGGCTCCTATAAAATGCTGGCAGCCATATTGAAAATTTTTCATTTGTTGAGTTGTCAATATTCAAACTAACAGGAGGATTACTTTATTGCAGATGCAATTGATTCATTGGGGATTAACAATGTTTTACTTGTGTCTAGAGGTGAATACTTGTATATACTTGCTAGCTGAGAATATATATATATATATATATATATATATATATAGGGAAAAGAAGTTGAAAATACTACTGGAGTCTTTAAGAATATTTATTTAGAGTAACTTTACTGGTTTAACATTTCTATGATTTTCAAAAGTTAAATTGAGGTGGAGAGATATGTAGCTATCTCATGATTTTACTTGTGCGGAATATAATAAAAAGACCTTTCCTTACCTTATTTATATATATATATATATATATATATATATATATATATATATATATATATATAGTGCTGGTGCAAGGGTCTTGTTTTCCCCTTCCCTGAATCTATGACACACCCAACATGAATCTATGATACAGAGATCTCAGCTAAAGCTCAATTTTCATAAGGCTGTATTCCTATAAAATAAAATTTTTATTGTAACCTAATTATGTTCAATGATGGATCCTATGCAATATAGGTGAACAATTCGACTAGAAAAATTGAAAACAAATACAATGTTTCTAAATACAAATTAGAAACATATCATAATAGATGATTCCATCTTAAATAAATCAACAATGTTTTGTGGCAAGTTTTCACATGAGTTTGAGAATTTTCTTTTTGTTGAATAATTTTTACACATTCAACATTATGGATAAAGAATAGTGAATTTTATATGATGTTTTCTCAAAACTTAACATTAGCATAAAAAGCAAAAATAATCATGGATTTGAACAAAAAAAGGCCCCAGATTGACATTGAAATCCGCAAATTATTTTTATTCTTTAATAGTGTGCTTAGTTTAATTTGTAAAGTATATAAATTTAGTTAGTAAAAAGTAAATGTCAATAACATATAATAACAAGGGTCACAAACCACTACCCAGTGCAACTAATGAGCCATGTCTCTCTATGTTCCACTATATATATATATATATATATATATATATATATATTAAACTAGTAGTAATACTCGGTTGGAAAAAAACTCAGATAGCACAACTGTAAGTCTAACAAAACAAATTGGTACCCGAGGAAAAAAAATTGGAATAAAAAGAAAGAACTCTAGAACATTCCAATAAATCGCCTTAAGTTTCTAGTCTAAAGAAAAAACCCAAGCGAGTAATAAAGCTAAAATGTAGAGTGCTCAATATGGTAAGTAGAGCAGGGATAAATGCATTTATATATATATATATATATGGTGTGTCCAAAAATCTTGTCACCCTTTATAAAAAAGAAATTAGAACATGTAATACAATAATACAAAGCACATATACTGGATTCAGCTTATTCACTTACACTGATGCTGTCACACAGTGCGAAGGTCTGTATAAACACCATTTTTGTAGCACAAAATGAAAATTTTATTATATGAGAGTGACAAGACTTTCGGACCACTATATATATATATATATATATATATATATATATATATATATATATTTTTGTTTAAAAATATGATTCTTTCGCTACATAAGAGTTCTCATGTTTCAAAAACGAGAGCCAAAAACATTCAAATAATTATTAAAATTAAGTTGAATTGAGGTGTTTAGTCCTGTTTCATCTTCAAGCGAAATTTTAAGAATCTCTTGTTTTTGAAACATGAGAAGTCTTATGTAGCAAAGGAATCATATTTTTAAACAAAAAAATATTATAATAAACCTCTACTTCTGTATGGAGCAATGTCTTCTTAAAAATAAAAATACTAAGGAACTCTGGATTATGCACCCAACGTGTTCTTTTCTATTTTCTGCATACCTGCACACTTATACATATATATATATATATATATATATATATATATATATATATATATATATATATATATATATATGTATGTGTGTGTGTGTGTGTGTGTGTAATGGGTGCTGCTGCTAGGGCAGCTAGCTAAACCCTGTTGCAGACACCTGTTCAAGCATATTTGTGTTTCTTCAACACTGACAAAGAAAACACAATGGCAATCTTGAACCCTCGTGTCCCCCACACAAAAAAGAAGAATTTGGTAAATTTGCTTTTTAACACCCGCGCCAAATATCTCTTAAAATTTTCCCAAACTGTCATAATTCCATGTAAATGTACATGCTGAACTCGAATTAACAATTAAATTATGAAGAAACCTTACCGTTTTGGAGTTATCAGCAAGAAAAAAATCGGACTTCTTGTTTGTAATTCGTCCTCCATTACAGGCATTGTTTTAATACATTCTGACCTGACTACTATTCAAGATTTCTGGTGGTACAATCATAAAATTTGGCCTATTTAATTCTTTTATAACTATATCTGTTTTTGAAATCACTACACATTATCATAATTTTCTTTTTGATAAGTGTAGTCTTATTTATAACAGGAAACTTTAAACAAAAACAAATTCAATAATACAATAAAACCCTTTTTTTCTGTGTAGAATAGCAATGACATTAAAAGAACAAATATAATAACAATAAAGAATTTTTATATTTTAAAATTGAAAATAAAACAAAAATTTATGCACAAACTCAGTAAAGTAGAAGGGTTGATTGTATTATTTAATTTTTTATTAATTTGTTCCCTTTTCTACACAGAAAGAAAACCCCACCCCTAACCTTAACACCTAACCCTAAACTTAACCTGGTTTATTGTATTATTTAATCTTTTTTTTAATTTTTCCCCTTTTCTACATAGAAACCAAACCCAACCAAACTCCTCCTAACCCTAAAAAAAAAAATTAATTTCTTTATGGTAATGCGTAGTGATTTTCTACAAGGAAAGTCTGTAAAAGAAGTAAATAGGCCAAAATTTATGCTGAACATTGTGGCAGTAATGACAGATGAATGACCAACAAGAAGTCTGATTTTATTCTTGTCGATAACTCCAAAATGGTAGGTTTCTTTATAATTTAATTGTTAATTTGAGTTCAGTGAGTACATTTATGCGGATTTTTGACAATTTGAGAAAATTTTAAGAAATATTTAGCGTTTGGGTGATAAAAAGCAAATTTACCAAGAATTTATATTTACAACATTCTAAAAACAAATAAAATTTATTATTGATAAATTTATAAACATTTACTAAATAATTAAAATATGTAACCAACTATAAGAACATCCTTATTATTTGCCATTTTATCAAGTTTAAATCAATTGGCAATTAGCCAGTTTTTTGACAACAAGTCCAATAAACACTGTGATAAATAGTGTAAAAATCTAATAATGCTTCACACACAAAGAGAATATGTATTAGCATACCATACCACTTGATTTCCTCACTTGTAAGAAAAACACTTTGAAACTTTGCAGACACTCTTGCAACAAATCATTTGGAACAATTGAACTTTTGGTCTCTTCATGGCCACAACAAAGAACATTGATATTTAATATGTAAATACATATATCTGTCTGTATAAATATTACTGTCATATTTAGCTTTGTCTTCTTCCCTTTCTGCAAACATCATTCTTTGCATTGCATAAAAAATTGTGTTGTATTTGCGGACATGACACTTGGATTTTATTTTTCTTCCTAAAATCAGGGTTAGACTGACCCCAGAAA
The DNA here is from genome assembly GCA_963932145.1 of Acanthosepion lycidas. NCBI lineage: Eukaryota > Metazoa > Mollusca > Cephalopoda > Sepiida > Sepiidae > Acanthosepion > Acanthosepion lycidas. The sequence goes on from OZ010599.1 coordinate 97,229,313, forward strand.
CTCACAACTCTTTCGGTCAAATCAAGTCATTGGATTATTTCAACCAATGCTTTTATCCACTGGACCCTGAATGATTTTGTAGGACATATAATGCTAATGTCTGAGTTTTTTATATTTTTACCAGACCTCATATTACAATTTCTTATTAATGCTGTTTATCTCTTGCTCTCCGTATTACTGCCTCCTATATTGTATTTATGTCTATGCTTGGCTAGTTTAGGAGATTTTTGCAGCCTAACATATGTGCTGATTCCTTAAGTTTTCATATTTTCCAGTGATGTCCTATGTCTATTATTTCAACCACATCCCACAGAGGGTGGCAATCTCCTTTTTCCCCTCTATATATAATAACCAAAATGTCGAGATGTGACAATAAAGATGAGCACAGCAGAACTCGTATCAGTAAAAACAATTATTATCTCCCCACCAAAAAAACATCAATCTGAAAATATTTTCTGGCTTTAAATAGCCTGCAAAAGGTTGATAAGCCATAAAAAACAAACTAATCAAATATAGACTTTCATATGTGTTAATATCTTTGGGAAAGGTATGAATCGTCTTCTTCTCCTATCTAGGGGTAAATAGCAGGACAGCCCGGGTTCTATAGCTTTGGATGGCAACTGGTCTACCACAGAAAGAAATGGCAACTTGCTGTGGGAAAAAAATCTGACTTGTCAAAAGATACATGATCACCTAAGTGTGTATCAGACATAACACATAACTGAACTGAGTCTGGTCCATACCCTAGATGCGTTGACCATTTGGGAATACCAGGTGGTTGTAAACTTGGATGTGTGGCTGGTGTAATGGATAACTGATCAGAATTGAAAACCAGAGAGCTCAGTTCCAATTCTAGTCAGGTTTTTTTATATTCATTTACACACAAATACCCTTGAGAAAGATTATGAATCCACTTCATCTCCTTCCACCTAAGGGTTAATTAGTGGAACTTGTATCAGTAAAAATCATATCCCCCCCCAAAAAAAAATCGATCTAAAATATTTTCTGGCTTTAAATAACCTGCAAAAGGTTGGTAAACCATAAAAAACAAACTAATCAAATCTAGACTTTTATATGGATGTCATAAATGGCATCCAACTCATTTAAAAATGTCTAAACTGTTAGCGAGAGATAAGTTTTCTCAGATCAATGATTAAATATTGCCTCAAGCAAATGAATCCTTTCACTCAAGGAAGACCATCCTCCATCAGTTCTTGCAGACTGGTGCTACATAATTGCAAAGAACTGTAACCAAATAACAAAAAACACCTCACTTAAATATTTCTAATAACAACAAAAATAGGTAGCAAATGTGTCTAGAAGAGAAAATAATGATATAATCAAGATGTTGGCTTTCCACCCCACTTTAAACAAAAAGTTTGGTTGGAAACTGTCATCTGTATGAGAAAGATTACTAACAGTGGATCTGAGAAGTCTATTTCCCTGAAAAAGCTGTTTTAATAAAAAGATTTTATAAGTTTCAACCAACTGCAACACCCAGTTCAATCAATGAATGGAAAATGTTTCCTGATATTATTCTGTGTCTTTCTCTTTCCTGAATTCTGTGAGAAGCTTTATGGTCTTTGAGGTACAATTTGAATAATGCCTCAAAATTGCCAAATTCTTCATGCTTGCATTAACCACTGTAGCAGCTGAGGAGTAGTAATAATGATTTTACACACACACACACATACACATTTTAACTTAAAGTGGAAATAATTATATAGTTAAGCTATTAGCTTTCCACACTACCATCAACAAAAGGTTTGGAAAGAAACTCATCTGTATTAGAAAGAGCTATAACAGTTATTGGCCCTGAATAATAATTTGATGAAAAATCCTTAATAAAAAAACGATTTTATAAATGCCAACTGACAGTAATGCTAACTGTTCAGTCAATGAATGTTTAACATTTTCTGTATGGGAAAGGGATAATTTCATGATTACTATTTCTGAGTAAAGGATAATGGCTCGGATTGAGGAATTGGAGAGCTGTGTTCGAATTCCAGTCGAATCCATTACATTTTTTTTTACATGCTAATACCCTTGGGAAAGTTATGAATCCTCTTCTTCTCTCCCCAGCTGTGGGTAATAGCA
>OZ010599.1:97236409-97278909 GCA_963932145.1 Acanthosepion lycidas
TCTATTAAGTGATCATATTGCTTCAACTTGGTCTTGAATTAGGCTTTGTTGTCACCGTCTTTGTCATTCTATTGCTAATCTTTTTCATCTGAGAAATATTTCCATTTTATTGTTATATTAAACACAAAATTTTTAAGATGAAAAGATATTAAGCAAAAATCAATTTATACAATACCAAGCGTAATCAATGATTCCTAGATACCAGTAAACATCTTAGAAATATAAAGGGAATGGATTAATCAAATGGTCCATTGGCCTCATTTGTAGTTTTGAATTCTTTATCTCTGCTTTATTGTATATTAATACATTGCTTCAAGTCTTTTGTTTCATTGCATTTCATGATTAAAACTTTCTAAGAATTGCTGTTATTTATAGGTATTTTTTTAAAGCTCTGGTAAAAAATGCAATGATAACAGCAAAAAATTGCAATATGAGAATTGTTAAAAAATGGTTGCTGAAGACATTAGGTTTATAATACTCAGAAATTCATACACGAATGTCCTCAAGTGGCACAGTGGATAAAGGCGTTTGTTAGATCCAGTGACAGGACCCAAAGACTGAGTTCAATACTGGGTTAAGGCAGTGGAGAACTTGGAGAGGGGAATTAACAGGAGATAACTGATAATTGACATTCATTAAACATGGTTCATAGAACTAGAAGTGTCTACCCTAGTGAGCGAAATAAAGGGTTCAGTTCGACATTCCGACCACCTGAAGAAGGCTGGAGTGTACAACGGCTGAAACGTTGTGATAAATATGGCGACAAAGATGAGGACAATTGTCCGAATAATGTAAATAGTGTACATAATACCTCATCTCAGAAATATAGACAGATACTGAAGGATTGAATAAATATGGCAACAAAGATGAGGACAATAGTCTGAATAATGTAAATAGTGTACATAATACCTCATCTCAGAAATATAGACAGATATTGATTTGGTTTGTTTTGTTTTATGGCATGTCAGACTCTTTGGGTTATTTAATGCCGACAATATTTTTATTGCTGGTAATTTTTTCCCGAAAAATGTATTGCTGGTAATATTTTTTTCCAAAAATGTAATGCTGGTAAAATTTTTCTTTTTCAAAAATATACTACTGGTAATAAATTTTCTAAAAAAGTATTGCTGGTATTAAAACCTATTTTTATACTTTCATAGTGTTTTGGCTCCTTTTGGGGACAGTTAACTATTTACCCATAGCTGGGAGCCTAATAGGTGTTACCACCACAGGTCAGGGTGGACCTGGGAACACCAGCAATTAAAAGGTGGTTCCACACTCCTCAAAACCTCTTGATCAGAGGCCTTGCTGTTGGATGTAGTTTATCGTCTTAACCAGGACACATAAAATTCTCTCGGATTAATAAAAAAAAATATTATTACTTTAGAAATTTTCTTTGTTTATGTTTGGATACAAAACTGAGGAGATATGAAATTTCAAGAATCTGTAATGAGAAGGATTTCACTTAAAGGCAATATTCCGCCTTGCTTGATTGGCAAAAGTTTGTCATGGCTGAGTTGCTTAAAGTATATCAACAGTTCCTTCTGCCCATAATTTGCCTTTAATGTGATTTTTTGAATATTCAAGCCAGAGAATGAAAATAAATATATTGTTTAATAAATAAACAGAACATCTACTCAAATATGAGTATCAACTATAAATAATTTTTAAAGCAATAAAATTCTGTCAGCACCCATAATCAAGACCCACATACTAAGCGCCTTGCCTGTGTCCCCTGAGCCGACGATTACAGAGATGTATAGACAGCATCTATCTGCCAAAGAGTCGGGAAATGGTGACATTACATTGCGAAGTGACCTGGCATTCCAGGGCCCTAATCAATCACCGCCATCAAGAACCAGGATTCCCAGGGTGCTATCCTGTCTACTCCAGTATAATTGGCCAGGCAATAAAGAAAAGATTCCTCCCCAATGGCCAATATGCTTCAGCAATGGAGAGAGGAGGGAGATGTAGAAGTCAAGTGACTTACCTGCTAACATGGCTGCCTTCTTGTGTCTTCTTGGAAAAGCAGGCCAACTAATTTTACCTCTATTTATAGGAGAGTACCTAATGCACCAGTTAGGTTGGTCCATTTTGCTAGAATGAACCTGCCCAACACATTTGCATGAGCGGACTCTATTCACCCATATATCTCTCCATTAAATGACTCAGGTCAATTTGACTTGAGGTGGCTACACCAGTCTATTTGTGTGTCAGATCCACTTGTAAGTCAACCAATATTCTACAAGATTAATAAATAAAAATGCCTTTACTACTTTAAAATATAAATTTGACAATAAACTAAATCTGGCAGCAAATGCCTCTGATCGCGAGATTGGAGGTTTTGAGGAGTGTGGAACCACATCTTAATTGTTGTCATCTCTAGGTCCATGATGATCTGGGGCAGTCCCAACTATAGACAAATAGTTACCCCTCACCAAGCAAAAACAAAACCCTGTTTATAGTAAATATACCAGGAATACATTTTTAGATAAAAAATTACCAACACTACATCAATCAACCTGAAAGAACTCTTTCATGACATTAATCCATATAATATCCTACAATTTCTTAAAGAAATCAAACTGTATTCCAAAACTTGAAGAAAACTACAGCATAAAACGCACATATCACTGTCTCTAGTAATTATGTCCACACAAACATGTATATGCACAAAAGCTGAGTATTCACTAAAAATAGCATTTTAATAAAATCAGGTTAATAAATAAAAAAAATTAATTACCTCTTTAGAAACTATATCCTTTCCTCTAACGCCGTCTGTCTGTCTGTATAAATGTATATAATGTGATGTTTGATCCAGTGTGCTTTACCGCTCAGCCATAAAAAATACCAAAGCATAATGCAGTAATATGTTGAAAATAGTAGATGTTTTTCTTTTGCTTCATTTTACTGTTTTTTTTTCATCCAATACAAGGCCAAAGAGCCACTCCAGGTAGAGGATTACTGAGTGAAATTGTAAGGACAAAGGATGTAAGACAGTATTATGAGGATGAGTAGGATAGATATCAGTTGACCCCAAATTGTAGTTGACAAGAAAACATCCTCTTGGGAGTTTGTTCCTCAAAATAACAGTTCTCGGAAAGTTGTCTGATTGGAACTTGCTTGTTACCAAAGGAACACAAAGAGAATTGGAGGGTGATAATTTGCCACCATTTTCCTTCTTTTTTTCTTTTTATCTGCCATAGGACATAGGGGATCATGGCTCTCCACATCCCTCTATCCCTTGTAGCTCTCAACAAGTTCCTACTCTCTGCTACCTCCCCGAGACCATGTTCTGTCATCCATTGTGCGCAAGTGAATCCAGTGAACTCGATTGGAATTAGAACTCGGCTCTCTGATTTCCAATTCCTTATCTAATTCGCCATCCAAGCTTACAGCATCTGGTATACTCAAGCGGTACCCCATTTAGGTACTCAAAAATATTTGGTGTTGCTTAACTTCAGTGATTGTAAAAAACTACTATTTTCAACATTCTAAACACCTGAAGAAGGCCTATATTTATCACAAGTTTTGGCCATTGTATGCTGGGTGGAGAATACACTCTAACAAGGATTGCTGTCTAGAGAATACACCCTAACAAATAACAAGGGTTGCTTGTTGGAGAATACACCCTAACAAATAATAAGTGTTGCTGGGTGGAGAATACACTCTAACAAATAACATTGGTTGCTCATTGGATAATACACCCTAACAAATAACATCGGTTGCTCGCTGGAGTATATGCCCTAGCAAATCTCAAAGGTTGCTGGTTGGAGAATACACCCTAATAAATAACAACTTTTGCTGGTTGGAGAATACACCCTAATAAATAACATTGGTTGCTGGTTGGAGAATACACCCTAACAAATAACAAGGGTTGCTTGGTGGAGAATAATTAAACATGCATAAGTGCTTTTGATTCTGCTGAGGCTAGACAGTGAAGATTAGGTAGCACCAGCCCAAATATGGCAATAATACTCTGTTCTTGGTCTGATCTGACTCTTGTAAAGACAGAGCCTCGTAATGGGAATTTGGTATTTTCTGTATGATGCATGGAACCAACCATTCTTCCAGTATCTTTTGTGATGGCATGAATATATGTGTTCCCTTTGAGGTTGGGAGTGAGCTTAAGCCTTAATAGCTGTTTGAGGCAAGAAGCCTCATAAAGGATTTTGTGAAACTGATTTATGACCTGAAATTATGATTATCACGGATTTTGATTATTTATCTCAACCTCCATATATTGCTAGATTCATCGTCTTTCGATGTTACATCAAATCGGCTTTGGAATAAAGGTCTATAAAAACAAAAATAACTTTAATATACACTAACAAATAACAACAACATCAGTAATAGTAATAATAATGTTTTACAAGAAATAAGTTTTGTTTTTAACAACCTTTACTTCCAAAATACTTTGATTCAACCTAATGTGCAACAGTAGACGCAGATGGCTATTGGCACGCAAAATGAACTAGAATTGACAAGTTCAATCCCTGCTCAATTCTGTTTTGTTCATTTTGCATGAATGCTCTTGAAAAAGGCATGAATCCATCTTCCTCCAGCTATGGGTTAAATAGCAGGATACACAGAGCTCTCTTGCCTTGAAGTGGCAGCTTGTTTAGGAGAAAGAAAATACTTAATTCAAAACCAGTCTGAAGGGAGCTAGGCTCTGTCAGGCTATCTTACCATAGACACACCACTGTTGCTATGGATGCAGTACATGTGATATCCCTTGAACCCTAATGTATATTACTTGTAATATAAAATTTATTTTCTTGCCTGCCATACAAGTGTACACCTGAAGATGGCTAGAGAAAGGATTGACTGAAATGTAGCAACACAAAGAATGAGTTCAATAGTCTGAAGAACTCTTGGAATGATAATGACTCTTCTCAAAATTGTAGAAGGTGTCTTCCATACAGTTGTACACCTGAAGATGGTTGGAGAATGGATTGACTGAAATGTAATCACATGTCATTAGAAAGAGAATAAGGGAATGATCCACTGACTAAATTCAAAATTATTTTTAATCGGGCAATATCAGATTATTCTCACCAATTTTCAATACATTTGCTGTTATAATTATTTTTATTATTTTTCCCATTGCTACAACAATATTTTTACTTCATTTTAAATTTATTTATTTGCTGAGTCTGTTAATTCTTTGAAGTACTGATTGTGCAATTTCATGACCAGAAAATTATCAAATAGGGGAAAAAAGCAAAAAAAATGATGAATCCCCAATGTGTATGGTAGAATAAAACAGAATAATTGTGTTTTCTCTCCTCATGCATGTAAAACTCTATGGTGTTTTCATCAGGAAATTATTTAATTAATTCAATCTAAGAAGGAAAGCTAAGCAGAAGACAAAGCAGAAAATGGACGACTTTAATGGATGAAAGAGCATGCACCAGTACAGATGCATTATGGGAAGTTGAAAATAAACATCAAGAAGTGATTTGATTAGCTTTTAATTTAGTTATTCTCTAGAATGTATATACAGAATTAGGAGGATGGTATAAAAGAGAAATTAAAAATGGAGGCTTTTCTTTCAAAATAGATCAAAAAATTAAATTATTAGTGTGCGTAAAATGCATTTTCCTTTTCTGGTCAATGAAAAAATGCTTTGAGATCTCACCTATGGCCATTTCACATTGAAACACCAGTTCTCATATGGTCACTGAAGTTAAGCAATGTCGAGCCAAGTCTATATCCAGATAGGTAACTGCTTGGTAATATCAGAGGCTGTAAGCTTGGATGTGCAGGTGGCTTAATGAATGAGAAATCGGAGAGCTATGTTTGAGTTCAAGTTGGGTTAGTTATATTCATTTACACTCAAATACCATTCAAAGGTATGAAAGCATCTCTTCTCCCAGCTATGGGTTAAATAGTAGGACTTGTATCAGAAAGTCATTATTATCTCAAAAAAATTTCTTAAAATCCCAAAATATGTTCTGGCTTCAAGTAACCTACAAAAGGTTGATAAATTGTAAAAAACAAATAAATCAATCAAACTTGACAGCTTATCTATATTTTTTAAGTGCAGCTAAGACATTATACTGTGTGTAACAGCAAAAATTGTCCAAATCATGTAACAGCAAAATTGTCCAATTGTTAAATTAAGCTATAAACTGTTACAGCTTATAAATGATTAAAGATATCTTACTGGAATTCTCTGAGGTTTTTATAACACTATTAGACTCTACTTTGAGCAATAAGAATGTATAATTACTCTCCAAGCTTATCAGAAGAGTTGTGATGAATTTAACATAAATGAAAATAACATGTTCATCATTAATTAATCATAGCTAAGGATCAGAAGCTCATGAAGGATTGAAATAAAGTTCAAATATATATATATATATATATTATATAGTAAAAAAGAAAGAACAGTAAGATATATAATCCAGTGTTCTTATTGATATTTTTATGTTTACAAAACAGTGCTCAATGTAAATTTACAGAGCATAAATATATATATATATATATATATATATATATATATATATATATTATTCCAGTATCATTTTCCAACTTATTCCAGATGGTCTTTGCCCTCTCTAACCTTCTAACTTTCTGTCCTAGTGTAACAAGGTGCCTTACAGATTTCATGAACAATTTCATTTTCAAGTATTTTTTCACTGCTCTTTGGACTGCCATAGCTGAAACTCCTCTCTCACATGCTAAATGTCTTATGAATTGAGTTGGATCTTTTCTAATTGATTTCATTTGCTCTATGTTTAAATGATGATCACTCTTCCTGTTGTGACCTCCTGATCACATTTTCCTCTCTACTGTTCTCTCTTTTTTAAACTTATTCACCAATCTCCTGATGGTGAATAAGTTTATGATGAAGATGGAAGCCAGCATATCAATACTGGTACCATTACTGAAGGCCTGAATGATCTTTTTCCTCTAACAATTGCTCAGTTGGGAAAACATAGTGGGGCTGACACAAAACTATTTTAACCAGTTCTTTTTGTAGCTGAATAACTCAAAGAATTTTTCAGTGATTCTTACAACAAATGGTGTCAAGATAGCGACATGTCTTATTTGAAAGCCTGGGAAAAAGAAAGTCAATTAGTTTAGTGTTTTTTTTAGATATGTTTGTGGGATGAACAATTACGCCATGCTGTTGTACAATTTGGACAATTTTGTTGTTATATCCACTATAATGGTAATGAGCGGATCCTGAATTTTTGCCTATTGCAATGGATGAGTGTTCTGTCATGGAGACCCTGTGCTTTGAGCATCTCTTGGGACTTGAGCTCAACCCAGTCCCCAAGTGGAACTCATATATATGATCCATTGCTAAAGACCCTGGAAAAATGGTCAGTTCTCTGTATTGTAGAATATTGGTTAACTTGCAAGTGGTCTAACACGCAAGTAGACTGGTGTAGCCACCAAGTTAAAGCTGACCTGAGTTATTTAAAGGAGAGATATATCGGTGAATAGAGACCACTCATGCAAATGTGTTGGGCAGGTCTATTTTAGCAAAATGGACCAACCCAACTGGTGCATTAGGTACTCTCCTATAAATGAAGTAAAATTAGCTGGCTTGCTTTTCCAACAAAACACAAGAAGGCAGCCATGTTAGCAGGTAAGTTACTTGACTTCTACATGTATCACTTCAGGAAATACTTGACTTGTTCTTCATTCCTCTATCTTGACAAGAGCCAGATCAGGCTGAAAATGAAATAGTGTTATCATATTTGGGTGGGAGCTGCTCAGTCGTCACTTTCCAGTCTTGATAGAGTTCAAATGTGTCTCCAAGTCCTTGTCGGAGAAAAATTATTTTCCACCCTCCACAGGTGGGATGTGGCAAGCCTTTCACTGCTCTATCACTACTTCCTTGGAAAGTGCTCAGACAAACGACATTCCTAGGTTCTTTCACATCTAACCTTCATGGCTTGGATCCAACATGTCACTTAAGAGGTAGTAAACAACCCACATTTCCTTTGTATTCTATCAATGAGAAGTAAGTTTGACTTGAACAGCTTCTTCCCACAAGCCACTACTCTGTGGAAATTGACTCCCAAGAGAATTATTCACCTATCACCACAATCTCAACCTGTTCAAGTCGTGGGTTATCTTCTCCTTTCAGTATAAACTGCGTCTTCACATAACAAAAAAAGCAAACTTTCTGCTTTCATAAGTGTTGTAGCATGATGATAATGGGTATATCTACATTCATATAAATACTTTAATAAATACTCTATGTTGGTCTGCTGGAAATCACTTGACTCACTTTTAGCAGCTGACTACTTCTATACACTGCTGGCGAATCTTATATATGTTGTTCTTGTCCTAAGTATTATCATTCATTACCAACCTTCTGTATGATTATTCTAGTCAGTAACCTTCCCTAGGTTACAACAATAAGTCATAAGAGTTTTTTTTGCGTGACATTTTTCAGTTATAACAACTATGAGTTGGGATTTTCTTTTAAATAGTTGGATTGACAATCAGTTGTCAATTATGGTTGCTTTAAAACATGGTAAAGAAAAACCCCTAAAAAATCCAGCAAAGCTAGAATCATTAAAAGACAACATAGGTATTGCAATTCCTTCAAATGCTATGTCTCTTCATAGACGTCACAGACCTCCATATCTTCCTTTTCTCTGAATAGTAATGCACTCTCGGGAAAAGATAGACTATTGATTTCCTGTTGCATTCTCCATAGTTTTGAGTTTGAGTTTTTTCCTTCTCGACTGCTTGCCGCTAAATGCAATTAATATTGTTTATTATGAACAGAGCATTTAAATAATTGTATCTATAAAAATAATGTATAAACAGAAAATATATGAAATAATTGTTGAACTTAAACCATTTCAATATATATATATATAAATTTCTCGGACATTCAGGCCGGTAAATGTTATTTAATACTGTTTATTATAAACAGAGCATTTACTTAAATACTTGTATCTATAAAAAGAACGTTAAACGTAAAAATGTCTTTAATAAATAAAATTGTCGGACTTTGTTCATTTCTTAATGTATATATATATATATATATATATATATACAAATAAAGAGAAAGAAGAGACAGATTAAAAATCCACAATTCTTTGGCATTTATTTTTGTCAAAAAAGTGCTCAATACAAAGTAGAGCTTAATATTATAATATTATTATTTAAAAATTTTTTTAAAATATTTTATCATTGCGACGCATTTCATTCCATTTTCAAGGGATGTTGAATAACTTCAGAAAAAAAAAATGATTTACTTTTGTAAGTGAAGTAGTACTTCTTCACTTACAAAGGTAAAACATTTTTTTCTGAAGTCATTCAACATCACTTGAAAATAGAATGAAAATTTTAGTTCCAAAACAAGGGAATTTCCGTATCACGATGATAAAAATATTTTAAATAATAATATTATAATATTAATATATATATATATATATATATATATATATATATATATATATATATATATATATATATCTTTAATATGCTTCACAGTTTAAATGATGCAATATATTAAATAATTGTTGAACTTAGTCCATTTTATAATATATATATATATATATATATATATATATATATATATATATATATATATATATTATTCTTGAAGCTATATACATAAAACAGTTGAAACCTAACCTGAACAAAATAAACTATGAAATCTCCACAAATATTCTTAAATGCCTATAATTTATAACATAAGCCATTGGTTTATACCAATGGATTCCCATACTTAATACTTCTCGTTTTTCACTCTCGTGGGTTCATGTGTGTCATGTCTGCGGTGCGATTTTTGTTTCCAGCATCTCATATGCACAAGTTTATCATTGCTTGTAAATCTTCCATGTAAACAAAAACAAACTATCATTATTGTTTTGTCCGTGTATTGTTGAATATATTGTAATATAATTGTCATCTTTGAGAATGGCTTATGTAAGTCAGAAGCTTAGATTGGATTAAAAAATATGTATCCATATTGTGATTTTCTTTCTTCGTTTAATGATATTGCTATTAAGCTTATGACATGATATGAAAAGAATTTACATAAAATAGACAAAACTTGTCTATATTATTTAATGAAACATGCATCAATATATATATATATATATATATATATATATATATATATATATATATATTTCAAATATGCTTCATAGTTTAAATGATGTTAACTTAACTAACTTGAAATTAGTTCCAGTAAATGTGAGAACACCAGGATTAACCACAAACAGTTATATAAACACATAGAAAGCTACATCATAAAAAACGAATGTAGGAACATTCAAAAGTACTTGTAAATAAGAAAATAAAAGTATGTACTTTTCTTAATTCACCAATTACATAAAACAACTTATTCAGGAATTTCAAAAAGCTTATAAGAAATTAGATAGACAGAAAAAGTTGATATTATTCAACCAAATATCTTTGAATATCTATCTATCTATCTATCTATCTATCTATCTATCTATATATATATATATATATATATATATATATATATATATATACATACATATATATATATATTTGTGTATTTAGACAGCAATCCTTCTTTCATGCACATTTCATTGAATGTGATAAGGTGCTTTTATTTAGGTTTTATACAATTTCTCAGGTGATCTCATATTTTTTTTATTTTCAGATGATAAATTATATAAAAATTGTCCAAATGTTCTTTTTATCCAAGCACTTTTGGCTATAAATTTAGCCATTTTCAAAGATGAAATATTTTAACTGTTAAATATGAAAGAGTTTATTGCATGTATGTATGTATGTTTTCATTATCAAAACACGGTCAAGATATTGTGTCCATGTTCATAGTTAATATTATTAAGTGTTGGTTTGTTTGTTTTTATTAATAAGGCTTCCATTATTTTTAGTCTTTTTTTTGCATGTAGATTATGCTATTATATTTGTGTTGCTAACAAGTATGTTATGAATAGTGTCCGGTAGGTCTCCATGAATATTTAAATGAGATCTAAATGAACTATGGTCAGAAAGATGTAGTGTGAGTCTTCATGTCAAACATGTTGTACTGTGGCCTACACAATTATTTACAAATTTTGATTGATCAGGAATACAATTCCTTATATATATATATATATATATATATATATATATATATATATATAATATAAATATATATATATATATATATATTTATATATACATATTTATTTATATATTTATATATATATATATATATATATATATATATATATATATATATGTGTGTGTGTGTGTGTGTGTGTAATGAGTTTCATCCATTAGAACTGGACCTTGTCGATGTTACCATGACTACAAATGGGCTCAAAAAGAGACATGCAGGTCGTTTCAAAATTTTTAAAATAAAATTTTTTCAATCTAGCCAAATTCATCTGTGTTCGTTTTTGTCTTCCGACATATAAAAATAACATTAAATAAGATGTCTTTCTCCATCAGGGGATTGTATATTGCAATGTGTTTAATGAAAACATACATGCAAACATAAAATTTCAGTTTCACTGTTTATATTATATTATGTCACCTTCAGTGACTTGAAATTGGTTCTATTAAACATCAGGACACTAGAATTAAAAACCAATTGTGCAACTACACACAGAACAATCCTTGAAAAGAATGTAGCAACATTCAAAAGTACCGAGAAAAAGTTAATATAAAATAAAAGTTAATATTAATTTTGACAAATTTACTGGTAAAACAAAATGGGTTATTTGGAAATTTAAAAAGATTGAGTAAGATATTGATAGGCTGAATTTGTTTCTATTATTTAAAAAATCATGTTTGAGAGAATTCTTGCTGCTGAAATACACCTTTTTTAATTTATATATATATATATATATATATTTAGCTCTTGAAAATATATTTTCAATTGAGCAATGTTGAATGACAAGCTAATTCTAAAAACAATGGTCACCTGCGTAAATGCAAAGCTCTTCAGTAAAATGAATGGAGCACTATGGCTGCTTGGCATTTGTTTATGTTTGCAAAAACAATATGCTAGATTTGGCTCAATCATTTTGTCGAGTGAAGATGGTTCAGTGGTAGAAACTCTGACTGATACCAAATCGGTTGGGTTTCGATCCAGGTTTGATGCATTTGGTTGTCTAGTCACACTGAGGAGCCGTGAAACAGTACTGTCTGTGAATGATATATATATATATATGAATATATTTGCTTGTTTACTTCATCCATTCGTCTTTATGTACTTCAGTGAAACTGTCCCAGACAAAAGATCCAACACCATTGAGATCGCATTGACAAATGTAGATTCCCTGATTCATCTCTGACTATCACTTTCCGCAAAATCGTTTCACACTCCATTTTTTTTATTCTTTGCAGCTCACTGTAACATTGTTTTCTTCTGTTGAGTTGTCTGTCGTATTTTGTATGTTTGTCACTGCTTCGTCTAAACTAATTTCATTCAGACCTTTTCTTACAGTTCTCTCAAATACATTGATTCATGTTTCAACACATTTGTTTTTCCTTTATTCTGCTATCGATATATAACAATTACATTAATGATATTGTAGAATGATTGTCTTTAGATGTAGACATGAAATAAGCTTTGGAGTAAAGGTCTGTAAAAAAAGGAAAATACTTTTGATACAACCTAATATATAATAATAATAATAATATTAATAAATATAGTCGAGCCATTGTCTTTAGATGTAGACATGAAATAAGCTTTGGACTTATGGTCTGTAAAATTTGAAATCTTTTGAAGACACCTGAACTTATAACAACAGTTAATAATAATAATAATAAAAGTCTGAAGCATTTTTGCTCTTTCGATAAAAGTTTTTCTGCTTAAAAATGCATTCAATCTTTTGAAAACTCTTATAAAATCATCATTATAAAAAAACATTCCTTGTGTAAAAAGGACGAGAGGGTAATGGTCAGTTTTTTTCTGATGCCAGGAATTTGACCGAGATAGTTTAAATATTAAAAACACAGTTTAAATATTTGTTTTTTTGTAAAGATTTCCATGAATCTGGGTTTTTGTAACAAATGATTAGTTTACTAAGAATTCCCAGCAGATTGCTTTAGTTTAAATGTCACAAGCTATTTTCCTTGTCGCAACTCAAATGCCATTTTGAATCAAGTGGATTCCAGGGCTGATTCTTTGTTTTAGGAAAACAAAATATGCAAGATTATAAAACTCATGAATTTTTAATCATTATTCCTAAGGTCGGTCACTTAGAGATTTTATTTCGTAATGGAAAGAAAAAAAGAAAATCAACAGAAAACAGAACATACAAATACAAAAAAGTATTAAATTACAGTTTCTTTCTGAAGTTCTGACTATCCTCATTCTTGTTATTTTAGTACTACATTTCAGCCAATCAATTCTAGAACCTTACTTTCATGGAAGTTTGGAAACATACACAAAATAAATTATTTTATAGATCATTTAGACAATTACAGTGCTTTTTGATAAAAGTGACTCACCTTATTTTTTGAATTTAGCTCAACTTTCGTTTCATAGGAGAAGAGAACATTCTACTAGTCTTCTACAGTGAAATTTCTGTCATAGTGAGCCCATTCAAGTCTCTTGGCTTTGTTGGCTTTTCTTATTAGCAGCTTAAACCTTCGTGTACAAGATTTCTAGCCTTGTTCTAACAGCCACCGACGGACTGTTGAAGAGGCAAGACTAACACCTTGCTCTTCACTTAGACTGGCTGCAATTTCTTGGTCCTATTCTTTGCAACTTCTCTCTTGATTACCCTGCCAGTTTTATCATCAATTTTTTTCTTTCGTCCCCTTGTTTCCTTCCTTGGAACAGGAGTGGCATCATTATGTCCCCTAAGCACTCGAGAGAGTTGATTGCGAGGTTATAGCAATTTCTCTCGTAGACTTGCCTGCTTTTGAGAGGGCAATAATAGAAGCCTTAAGTGGTTCTGATGCATGTTTGTACCCTTTCATCTGGTTAGTGACTTGAGTGGCTATTTCAAGCTGTTTTTATACTGTATGAGGCTTTCTGGAATACTCTAAATTTAATTTAAGCTGTTCTAGAATCCTCTGAATATTGTTCTAGAATATTGTTAGAGTATTGTAAAATAGTTTTCAATATTTTGTCAAAAGCTCTTTAAATTTACCAGTTTAATCATTAGAATGCGATATCTGAGTCACTTTTTTTGCACAGAGTTTTTTCCTGAATCTCATTTATATCCAAATTTATAATTATCAATAGAATACCTTAGGGTGAATTGACTTTTTTCCTAGGTGGTTGGGAAGGGGTCTTTATATTAGTAAGATTAAACATTATTTTAATCTCAAAAACAATAGACAAAAAATATTTTCAGTAAAAAAAATGAGGTGAGTCACTTTTATCAAACAGCACTGTATGTTCATTTTTGTTTTTTTTAGTCCTACATTTGAGCCAATGTACACAATGTGAAAATTTTATTTTTCTAATGACTCTTCTAAAACAAGGTTTGCTTACCTGTTAACTATTTTTTTGCTGTCATCTTCAAAGTACTCCCATTTCTTTCTTTCATACATTTTCGGTAACGAAGCTGCTATTGTTGGAAATACTCTTTGAACTTGTTTTCTAGAATACCTTTCACAAGTTCTGGCATTTCTGGATGAATTTTCAAACTGATTCAACCTTTCTTATCAAATTGTGAAATGAAAGTTGTTTAGAATGGCCACTCGTCTATATCTATTTCCATCAATACAGATGTCTCCCTAGATGTCCCCCTAGATGTCCCCCCTAGGCTCTATCCTTGGACTGACATTACTTATCTTCATCAGTAAACTTTCTGATGGCAGTTCTAAAGTCGGTATCTGATGACATGACTATTTACTTTGGTCTTAATTGCCTACTTTTTGTTATTACATGGGGCAAAGGGTGGCTTGTTCATTTTGAGAATAAAAAGGGAAAGATGAAGAAAAAGGTGAAGCTCAGACTCCATAAACCAACAGGAAATATCTGATGAAAAATCAATCAAAGACCATTGTGATGATTCTAATAATGATGGTAAAGATCAGGATGTCACTAATGAACAAGACAAACCTAGATCTCCTATATGGAGAAATATGCACAGATCTTTAGATTGTGGGAGAGAAGACTGTCAAATTTAAGATGCAAACAGGTGAAGAATCTTGAAATCAATGAAGGACATAGAACCTATTTGTTTGCGGGACATAGTGTTTGGTTAATGCTACCCTACTAAATGAAGCATACATTCCTAATGAAAATCCATATTAGGTGGGAAGGATATCTTTCTTGCATGAGAGATAGCAGACTTCCAAAATAACTCCTCTTTGGTTAGCTTCTAGCAAGCAGGTCAGTTAGAAGACCATTCTTGCATTTCAAAGACAAATTCAAATAACAATTTGAAACGACACTGCATCCCTTTTTCTTCATGGGAAAACAAAGCGTCAGAACGAGGGAGATGGCGCCAGTCCTACTAATCTATTCAAAGCTTTGAGCGATGGCCGACTTGAAGATCAAGAAAAATATTAAAGCAAGATGAAAGCATGCTGATCTTATCAGTTATTAGCTTATCCGCAACTGTGGCTTTGTCGTAATGCAATAAAGTATGGTGTCCACTTGTGGAAACATATTGCAAATGATCCTCAATCACTCAAGGAAAATGGGTCACCCACATATTTTTATTTGTCTCAAATCTTGAAAAACAACTGAAGCCCTTGCGAGACACATGTGTGTCCATAAAGTTTGAGCACCTCTTTATTTGAGTGACCCCTCATTTATCTTCTGTGATGAGTGAGTCCATATATATATATATATATATATATATATATATATATATATACTAGTAGCATGGCCCGGCGTTGCCCGTGCTTGATTCAAAAATCGTACGACTCATACAGCAATCGCTATCACTTGACTTAAAATATTTTTGCCCTTCCTTGCCTTTAAAAGAGTGCCCTTTGCCGTGCTGATGTTGCTACATGCCTTACTTCTTGCCTACCTGACACTGTGAGTTTTTTCTAAGCTCTATACTAAACATTAAATCTGTTACGATAAAAGAACTAAACAAAATGAACACAAAACGATCAGCTTTAAAAAAGAACTCGTAACTGGAAAAACCGAATGAAAAAAGAATGTTAACAACAAATACTTTTTCACACCCAACCCAGTTCTGCGGAATCAGAATCAACGTTGAGTTTAAGCAAGCGAATGGACCAATTGGAGTAAAGTGCCATGCAGATTTAAATTTTTCCCACTTGTGACGAATGCAGCTATCGATTTTTTTGCATGCTAGCATGCTAGTTAACATTCGTGTCAGTCAGCTGTTGACTCTCACGCTGGCCAATAGAATCTTCCTGCCTATTCGTGGAAGCCAGCTATAGGCTCTCACTCTGACCAGTAGAAAATGGCCAGAAACTACATGAAAACTGCCGTAGAAGCAAGAAAAAATTGATTTCCACTATCGATGGGAGTTAGGAAATGCAAATTCGGTCTTGGTCCTTCCGCTAACTTGGAGCATGTGCATGTAAATTTTGGTGCAAACCCGTCGAAAATTGCGGCCGTGCATTCGTTACACACGCACACACATATCCTGCCTTTTATACATACAGGGTCCGATGAATAAATTGTCGTCTAAATTACACAAAAATTAAAATAACACTAATATCTCATTTCAGCAAATTTATTTACAAAAATTATACAGAAAATATCTTGAAATAGGAAAGAGTAAATTTATTCAATAAAATCACCATTGGCTTCAAACACGGCCTCAAAACGACTTCAGGATCTTCTGCAACTCTTCTAGACACTGTCCTTGTTTAAGTTGTTCAATGCTGCCATAATCCTTGTTATCAGTTCATCTTTGGTGTTACAGGGAGTTTTGTTGGCCTCTCAATCAACTGCACCCCACACATAATAATCAAGAGGGTTGTAGTCTGTGGAGTTAGCCAGATGTAAGGAGTGATCTAGTCACAGAAATTGTCTAATAGCCATGTCTGTGTTCTATTTGTGTAGAATGTTGCAGAGCCCTGTTGCCAGACATAGGCTCTTCCAGCAGACACCCAATTGACCCAGGGCAGCACTACCTTTTCAAGGCACTTGATGTAGGCCTCTGTGTTGAGTTTGAGGCCCTCACCAACAAATTTATGAGTTCTTTTCTTATTAGAAGCACACACACACACCATACAAATATGCATGGAGAACGAATATATACACACATGCTGGTAAAAACAAACACACTAGACGGATCTTACAAACACACGAACCCTACACACCATACAAAGTGTGTGCATATATATACTATTTCTTTGTAATAAACAATATATATATGTATAGAAAAAGAATATGTGTATGCCCATACACGAAAATGTCTGGAAAATGACTTGATCGTTAGTTCACCCCCTATAAATTTGCGTCCATGCTCTTACAGCATATCACTATTCTTGGTAGATTTTTCTGTTGTCACAATATGGGATAATCAAGGGAAAACTTCATAGAGAGAAAAAGTATAAGAAAAAGAATACAAATGGATTTGGCTAGACTGAAAAAATATTCTTTCAAAAATATTTTTTCTAAAATATTCTTTTAAAAATTTTGAAACTACGTGCGTATCTCGTTTCCTGCGCATGTGTACATGTGGCAACATCAACAAAGCCCAGTCCAATGAAATATTAACGGATAAAACACGTCACTAAAAATTTTCCAATTTCTCATATTTTTCTAAATATACATACTATCAAAAACACGCGCTCAAATTTGTTTATTTAATAAATAAATAATTGTTTTATTGCCCTTTAAGTATGGAAACATTTTCTCCATCAGTCTAAGAAGAATTTGGATTAATACAACACACAAAAGACAATGCCTAAACATAGAATAACATAAAGGAAAAATTAATTCCTTTAAGTAATATATAGAAATAACTATTCTTCGCCTCATGACGATCACAAGACCTAAAACATGTATAGCAAAAAATATGCAAAATAATGTTTTAATATATATTTAAAAAATTAAAATAAATAAATAAAAAAACCTCATTATAGCCAAAACCATTTGCAGCTTCTCTTTAAAATAGACACCTTTTTTTCGTTGAAACAACTTTAATCTCTCCCTTATATAGTAATAATGGACTCTCCCGTCGGTTTCGACGTATGAGGATCTGACAGCTTAATTGATTAATTTTGTGTGATGATATTAAGTGGCACGTAAGACCCGCTAGTGATTTACGAAGAAGGCCACATATGGAGCAAGAGCGGGGATTGTAAGATGAGATCACTATTAGATTGTCTGACCTTTTAGATCTTGCTCTCGCTTCTTGAAGATGATTCAGACAAGCAGATCGAACACTGCTGAGTCCACTAAAACACGTTGATCTCCATTCTACTCGCTCCAAGGCTAAGTGCTCAAGGGTGTTATATATATATATATATATATATATGTGTGTGTGTGTGTGTGTGTGTGTGTGTACGTGTGTGTGAAAAATTTCTCAGTCTTAACATGTATAAAAAGACAATATGTATAAAGGTAAAAGACAGGAAACTGTATTATTAGCCGATGCGCTTCGTCCAATGAGGACCTTTTCAAGGTAAAAAACGAAATTAATTTATTGAAAACAAAGTAACTATTAACAACAGAACAAAATGTCCTTAGCAACTAGAAGAATTTAGAAAACACTATTGTATTCATACTGTCAACTGAAAATTACGTTAAGACAGAATTACTACTCTCCCGAGCCAATGTACACTACAAATATATCAAGAAATCAAAAGAAAATGATTGAATCTGTCAATACAACAATACAAACAATATTTCTTCACGTGAAAATACTTGACGTAATTTTCAGTTGACAATATGAATATAACAGCGTTTTCTAAATTTAGTATCTGGCGATCAGTTCTATCACCGTGAAATTTTACGTAAATACTGATTAAGTTTTTGATAAAATCCGTAAAATGTAACATTTATACTAAATATATAGTAGGAATTCATTTATCTCGCAAGATAAAGGTAGCACCTTGTTTAGTAGTCAAACTGGAGCGATCTCCCCAGAGCACAAGTCTAGGTGATGGTATATAGACACCTAGACTAAATGCACCCCTCTTGACAAGATCGAAAAAAATATTGGATATTACATTTTTCTATGAAAATATTTTTATCTATAAAATGAATGTATAAACAGAAAAATGTCTTTTACACACACACACACACATACACACACACACACACACACACACACACACACACACATATATATATATATATATATATATATATATATATATATATATATGTATATATATATGGAGGTGGTGGAAAAAAGAGATTATCTTTTTCCACAATTATATATATATATATATTACAATGAATAATTCATACAAAAAGTAAATTAGTAAAGTTAATGAGATAAAATGGTAAATTCACTTCACTAACTAAATTTTAAAAATCTATTAGCTCACTAACCACTCGATGATCCTTTTTTTTATTTTTTAAATTATAAACTGTATTAGGTCTTGCTTAAATATATAAGTACTTTCGATAGATTCTCCGGTCATCATCAGGCATGGAAACTTTTTTTTGGTAAATTTCAGGTACGCGAATAAATATAATGTAAATCAAAATATGTTTTTTGAAGTCTGTTATTGATGACTGATAAAAAAAATTGTGAATTTACCAAAAAGAAAATAGCTATTACAATTTTCTTTTACTGTTATTTTCGAAATAAGCATGTAAATTTACACCGAAATGGAAACATTCATGAAATTTTAATTAAAATTAGTGTGCGGAGCTTAAACTGCCAATTTATCCAACTATTATTTCTCGTCCTCATTCTTTAATCGTATGGAAGTTAAGAGATGGTGTGTTTGTGCGTATTTTAGATGGGGGGTGTTCTTCTATAAACAATTAATGAAGAAGCATACAAAAACTTGTTTTTTTATATATAAACTCTAGTGAAACAAAGTTCTTGATATCGTTTTCTTCTTGGTCCAGAAGTACGTAAGTAAATATGAGCTCTGTATTAATGGTCGAGCGCAAGTCAGCCTTATGAAAAGTTGGAACAACCAAACGAAAGTTTGTACTTTATCAATGGAAGGTTTAAACATGGTCATGTTATATCCGTTTTTTTTTGTCCAGAAAGTAATGTAAATGAGGATATACATTGCTATAATGGTCGAT
The DNA here is from genome assembly GCA_963932145.1 of Acanthosepion lycidas. Lineage (NCBI taxonomy): Eukaryota > Metazoa > Mollusca > Cephalopoda > Sepiida > Sepiidae > Acanthosepion > Acanthosepion lycidas. The sequence continues at coordinate 97,256,499 of OZ010599.1, forward strand.
CTCAAGTCAGCCTTGCGCTGAGTTGAAACAACCAAAGAAAAATAAGGTTCATAGGGAGGTTTTGGAAGACACATGCAGACGCCATGGTTGGAAAGTGAAAAGCGAAACGGGGAAATACACGTTCCATCAACAGGGACGTAATTACCACGTTATTTTACATTTGGGGGCAAAGGAGCGAAAAGAAAATGAAGCTGGAGAATATTTGTCTTTTTATAAACTCAAGCAGGCTGATTATCGGCGTTTGACGAAACCAAGTAATCATATTTTTGGTTCTTTTACTCTTAGCCCCATGGGAAAACATATTTCTTTTTATTATTATTATATTATTTGTTGAATTTTTTATGATGGGTCATGTACGACTCCTGTTTTTGTAGTTAGTAAAATATACAGATACACATCATAAAAACAAAGTCATTTATGCATAAATATATAAGGATTTGGGAGCTTCTAAAACACGTAATGTATGTAATATTTATACATCTACATTATATATGTTACAAAAGTAGTCATAGCTGGGGATGGTTGTGATAGCTGATCTATAAAAATGGCATATGTCTCTGTTAACTGAGTCTAGCTTTAAGATGGAGAAGGGGCGAAGGCGCACCACTTGCACATCATAACCAGCTGCTTTGAGTAGATGGAGCTCGTTTGTTTCGGTAGATAAAATTCTCGTTATGTGGTTGCTAAATGTTCTGATATTTATGTTGTCTTGTTGATTGAGAGAATTATTTTGTTGTGATAAATCAATTATTAAAAAGTCATATATAATATGAGGAAATATGGGGAGGTAATATTTGAGTAAAACTTACCTTTAATCTTCATTCCCGGAGAGGCACATTTTCATATCCTCTCATGGTGGGAGTTTGTTGTAAGGACACCAGATTCTAAGTTTTTTGCCAGTAGGGTGTTTTCCTTTTTTGCTCGGGAATCATGGGTAAATTAGTTTTTTTTTTATTTCTCGTGATCGTGCGATCATTACATAATTTTTATTTCTCGTGATCGCGAGATCAGAACGAATTAGTTCATTTTCACACAAACCTTTTGCTCGTTCACCTTATTATACTCCATCGACGAAAACAGAGCCAAAAATCTTTTTACCAGTTTCAACCAACCAGTTGGCATTGAATGGCGATCAACTCAAGAGCCCTCTCAACCTGTAACTCAAGTCTCTCTTGTAAATTGAACTCAACGATCGAGTAACTGAGAAAGAGAAGACCAAGGTCACAACGTCTAGTTCGCCCATCCACTTTCTCCTTTTCTCGATGACCGTCTGTTCATTTCAAGAGCTATAAAACAGGCCCCTTACAATGTTGTCTGCTATTAAAAGTAATTGACGAACAGTGATTGCAAGATTGGAGAGTCGGGGAGCATCTCAAGGGGCAGATAATTCGCGACAGTTTCCTTTACGACAACCTTTTGATGCTGAGAACTCTTCATTATTTCTTTTCCATTTGATTCTTGTCTGATGCGTCTTGGTTGCATTTCATTTTATTTCTTTCATCTTTCAGTCACTTTGACGTGATGTAATGGTTAACAAGCTTGTCTCGCTAGATCAGTTACAACTGAATAGGGAGTTTGATCCTCACTGGGTGCCCCATACTTTCGGCCTTGTGCCACATCTAATCTACGCTTAGAAAATCATTTGGGGCACCTCGACGTGGTGTAATGGTTAGCAAGTTTAACTCACTAGATCAATTACAACTGAACAGTTAGTTCGATCCTCACTGGGTGCTCCACACTTTCGGCCTTGTGCCACATCTAAGCTACGATTAGAAAATCATTAGCGTGCAAATTACTCTAAAGTAGTTTGTAACACGATTACTAATCATCTCTCAGTTGCGTCTGTGTCCTTGGGCAGAGCGCACTCAAGGGCGACTCCATCAGAGTCACAACTGAGGAAAGATATACTGAGAGATGCCGGCCCTGGGGAACAGCTGTCCGAGGCCGTGCACTCTCAGTGCAGTAGAGAAATGAATCGGTGCACACAGCAGGGCCAGCGCAACCGACGGTTCCTGGAGCTCGGGGAATTTTTGTTACTTGCCCGGGTGTACGCGCTCGGGCTCCCCGCATTTTTTTAAAGCGAAGCCACTAGCACGCAAGGGGTTACAGAGAGGTGGAGCGAGAGTAAATAGGAGTGATAGAGGAAAGGATGAAGAAAAGGATAGGCGATAGATCAAAGCATCTGGAGACGTCGATTGACATTACATTTGAATAGTTGGAGATTATAGCTATCAGGGAAACAAGAAAAGGGAGGGACTTCCACAGGCGGGAAGTGCGAGAATGAAACTATTGGAGTAGAAGAGACGGCTACATTTAACAGGTTTTGACAGTGAAAAGGTGAGAGCGGGATGCCAGACTAGTTGAACGCTTAAATTCATGAAGTCTGGGAACCAGTGAAAGTAGCTCATCGGAGCAATTACCATGAAAGTATTTGTAAAAAAAAGACAGAGGGAGGCGACGGCACGTCTGTGAGAGAGTAACTGTAGACGAGATGCCAGATCAGGGCCTATTACATTGCATATCGGTTAAACTCGTGTGAGTCGGGGAGTAAATACATATTTCATATTCTGCCTCGTTTTTTTCCTCTTAGTCCATGAATAGCTTTTAAATTCTTTGTTTCCGTCCTTCGTTCATTCATTCTGATCCTATACAACGAGTCTGTCATGGTATTATGGCTGTTGAAATCATTGGCTTTCATGAAATGAATAATTAATTTGTCTCGTGAAAGATGGTTCCAGATTTGAATGCGGTGAGGTGTATCAGCTAGAAACAAAAACGAGTGCACCAGACAGTAAAATAAGATGATTAATGGTGCCTCTCACAACATTCAGACAATATTTATCAAATATTTATTTACAAGAGGTTTAGAGTTATGGTACCACTCAAATAAGTTATGGTACCACTCAATTCTACAATTTTGAGAAAGACCCTTATTCTAAAATTTCCATATTAATGTACACTATTTACATTATTTGGACTATTGTCCTCATCTTTATCACCACGTTTCGGCCGTTGTACGTTCCGGCCTTCTTCAAGTGGTTGGAAAGTCGAACTGAACTCTTTATTTCGCTAACTGGGGTAAACTGTTCTAGTTCCACGTGCCATGTTTAATGGATGTCAGTTATCAGTTATCTCCTGTTAATTTTCCTCTGAAAGTACTCCACTGCCTTAACCGGGTATTGAACTCACACTCTTTGGGGAATGATACTTATCCAAAATTCTGAGAAGTTATCCATTGCCTGGAAAATGTTTGGAATTATTTTACCTTTCATGGTTTTACCAAATATTTATGAAATATTCTGGAGAAAAATTTAAATAATGGTCATTCTGCAGACTTTCCGGAAATATTCAACAAATATTTGCTTGAACAACATGTAGAATAATAACTTGAAAATTTGACAAAATATAGGGTGCGATGGATAAATTATCGCCTAAATGATGCAAAAATGAAAATAACACTGACATCCCATTTCAACAGATATATTTACCAAAATTACACAAAAAACATCTTGAACTACTAAGGAGTAAATTTGTTCAATAAAATTGCAATGGGCTTCAACCACGGCCTCCAGACGACTTCAGAATCTCCTGCAACTCTTCTGGACGGTTTCCTTGTTTAAGTAGGTGAATGCTTTGCCTTCAGTCTTTAGTAACCCTCATTTCAATTTTAAACATTTTCTTGAATTTCATTGGTCGTTAAATAAAAATAAGCTTCGAGAAATTTCCATAATAAAACAGTCAAAACGGACGTAAAAAAAAATCTTTCTCAAATTCATCCCAAATTTAAATGTTTTAAGAAATCCTATTGGCTAAAAAATAATAAATACAACATTCGTCCACGCATTTTTCAGAAAAATTCGCAACAGCTACCAAGCCTCGTTGGAGCCGATTTCATTATTAAGAAAACTATAAATAGTAAACGAAAATTTCGTCGCATTTCAGACTCACACACGCGAAAGATACACACGGGAATTATGTGTCGTCAAAGAAACAAACTTCCTTTATGAGAGATTAGAAAAAATTTACACAACAAACTTTTTCACTCAATATCTTTAATAGAAAAATCTTTTGTCTAAGTTAAATTCAACCTTTTTAATCAAAGGCAGACAACTTTTTAGACATTGAACATTTCCGAAATAGCAAAGAACTTTTTGTCTATACCTTGGCACACAAAATAATTGTAAATTGTGTATATAAAATTTAATCTGTTGTTTCAAACATGTATTTTTTGTCGTGATTGAATATCGTTACATTTTGGCCATTTCTTATAATTTATGTTTGCGGATATTGCATATTTTATTTGTAACACTATCTTAAATATTCACGCAACCTTCTAAGATCCACAAGTTTATCGTTGGCGTTACAAGGAGTTTTGTTGGTCTCTCCCTCAACTGCGCTCCACACATCAAGGGGGTTGCAGTCTGGGGAGTTAGGTGGCCAGATGTAAGGGGTGATGTGGTCACGAGAAATTGTCTGACGGCCATGGTTGGGTTCTCCTGCTTGTGTGACATGATGCAGTGGTTTTTTGTTTGTTTTTTTTTTTATTTTGAAACTAATCAAACCCATGTCTACATTTTTCACTTGTATGGAAACCTGTATTGGACCGTGGCGGTGAAGATATAAAAAATACACATGGGTTAAAATTTCCTGCTAGCCGGTCCAGCTACATGAGAATGTTGGACTTTAATTAAGTCCAAAGAAGACAAAAAAAAAAACAAACAAGACCGATAATTATATACAAACAAATATATGTATTAACAACAAATTACAAGCATATGGACAGTTACATTGAGTTTGTGTGGGGAATATTATGTGTGTGTATTGTGGTGAGTATTCGTACGTACGTGTATTGGTATTGTTCTTAGCGTGTTCCCAGAATTTGGGAAACAGTGTATTGGTGAGAGCTCACATATTGATATTAGCTGAAATGAAGAGAAAAGAATTACACCACCTCATCAACGCGAGGTGGTATAAGGCCCAAGGCCTGAGGGAAAAGAGAGATCGAGGAAAAAGGTCACCGAGTATTTATAGCCAGCGGAGAGAGACCCCTGGTGAAGGATTAAGGAACTGGGGAGGAGCTAACTCCGACAAACCGAATCTATATCTACTGATTTTAATTTTACTTTTCTGAAATTTTCAATGTTGTTCAGACTAATATATCATAATTATTAATGGACAACTTTAGAGACCATCATTTCATTCAAGATCTTTGAACAAATATCGCATTAATGTTGTTTGAAAGTTTACAAGGTATGATTGTTTCTCTACGGTTGATCAGGCAATCATTTCATGAATACAGAGTGCAATGGGTAAATTGTCGCCATTTTATTTTTATTTTTTTTATTTCGTGTATCCGCGTTGTTTTGGGTTTTTTTTAATTTATTTTGTTCACTGCACAGTATAGTAGGGTGAGTTGGGCACTGTCTATGAAAAAAAGACCACCATGACGCAATTCACTCCGCCAGAAATTTGGAAACGGCATTCACGACGGAAGCTACAAGACGAACATTTCAGAGTGTTTGGGTGTCAATCTGAGGACAGTGCAGAGGATTTGCAAAGAGTTGGATGATATATCCAGTTAACATCATGGTGTTTGGTGTAATCACAAGGCCTCAGACTTAACACAGAGGCCTCCACCAATTGTCTTAAGGAGGCAGTGCTAGCCTGGGTAAAGAGGGTGGCTACTGTAGAACATATGTCTGGCAACATGACTCTGTACCATTCCACACAAGCAGGAGAACCTAGTCATAGCTGTCAGATAATTTCTGTGGCCACATCACTCCTTACATCTGGTCACTTAACTCCCCAGATTGCAGCCCTCTTGATTATTATGTGTGGGGTGCAGTTGAGCAAGAAACCAACAAAACTCCTTGCAACACCAAAGATGAACTGAAGGCAAGGATTATGGCAGCATTCACCAACTTAAACAAGGAGACCATCCAGAAGAGTTACAGGAGATTCCAAAGCCGTTTTGAGGCCTTGGTTGAATCCAATGGCGATTTTATTGAATAAATTTACTCTTTAGTATTTCAAGATATTTTTGGGGTAATTTAAGTAAATGTATCCGTTAAAATGAGATGTCACTGTTATTTTCATTTTCGTGTAATTCAGAGGAAAATTTATCCAAGTACCCTGTATACACACACACACACACACACACACACACACAAACTTATATAATTTATTTTAGGATATTACAACAAAAATATGTAAGAATTGCTACACAATTGTAGTTGTGTTTCAACACATGATGATGCGTCTCCTCAGGCGATTGTAAATTACTGGCAAGTGAACGATTAACTTGCTTTCAAAAACAAAATACATACTCATTTTTTAAAAAAAAAAAAGGCTTGAGGGCATTACCGTGATCAACCAATCAAATATGGCCTACGTTAAATTCAAACTAAGCAAAAAAAAAAACAATTTAGAAATTATCATCTTAGAAATGTGTCATGAACAAGATTTGACATCTAATAGCAGCCAGACATTGACTTAAAAACTGATACATATATATACATGGATCATATATATATATATATATATATATATATATATATATATATATATATATATATATGCCAGAGTAACACAAATAGTGAAATATTTATTAAAACTGAACATATTAAAAGTGCTCAATACAAACTTAGAAGACCAGACTTGCAGAGCCGTTTAATATTTGGAAAGGATGAAAGCTGGCCAGAAAACACTACTGCATTTTCAACCTCTACGGTCTCCTCAGGTGGTTTGTTCATTAAATCAACTACACGGAGCTCAACAACTTAAGCGCTTTCGAAACTGGAAATAGTTGGGGAAGAAAAAAAAATTCTAACTTTAACTGGGTTCAAATAACTCCAAGCTGAACTTCTTAAAATATCTGCATTTGGTCATGATCTCTGAATTCATTGCTGTTTTTATATGTTGCTATAGCCAGTTTCTCTTCTTTGCATAGCCTACACGTATTCTAGACTATTATGTTAGTCTTTAAATTTCTTAAAATGCTCTATTAAATGCTTGGACTTTTGCTATGCTTTTCTTTAAACTTCCAATAGTAGCTTGCTAGCTTTGTGTTGTATCTATGCGCCAGAATTCTAAAGGATGACGTGTGATTGTACCACCTCCTCTTGGTCTGGCCCTCAGTACACCCGATGTATTTTTTTGTTCAATTTCAGCTTCCACTTTGGCACAATATACAACTCATTCAGTACGACATAATATATTCAAAGGACAGCTATTTTTTGTCCTGCAATTGCATAAGGACATATTCTCGCCTTTCACGTCATTTTGTACATTGAAATTTCTGCTATTCATTCTTTTTATGATGCTGCCCATCCTGTTTGTGCAACTATGACTTAATTTGATCGAAAGTGCTTAAGTTGTTCAGCTCTGTGTAGTTGATTTGCTGAACAAACCACCTGAGGAGGCCGTAGAGGTCGAAACCATGGTATCTTTCATTCTTTTCAAATATTAAACAGCTCTGCAAGTCTAGTTTTCCATATTTTGTATTGAGCACTTTTAATACGTTCAGTTTTAACAAATATTTTACTATTTGTGTTACTCTAGCATATATATATATATATATATATATATATATATAATCGTTCTTAATCGGTTGAGTTATTCCCACGAAAGTAGAAGTATGCTTTCCATGATGGAAAGTATATATATATATATATATATATATATATATATATATATGAGATAATGATATATAATTTTATATATCAAAAACAGAATTGGGGAAAATGTATGACAAAGTGTAAAATTTTACTTGTGACGCGTTTTGTCCTTCAGAGCTTCGTCGGACTAAATACGTTATATATGTGCATGGCAGGGGTAATGGAAATTTTAGAATCTTTTGTTTTGTATCTAGCCGAATTCATTTAGAGTCTTTTCTTTTTTCTTTCAATCACTTTTGTAAGTAGACATTCCACACTGTGATAATCCAAACTGTATATTCTTAGCGACTTTAGGTAGAATCTGAAGATTATAACTGATTTTATTTTGTTGTCATCATGGGAATGTAAATTTATTAGTTCGATTTTGTTTGTTGATAAAACCAGAAGTAGTGGGGAAAACTTTAACCTGGTTGAAATAAGACCAAGCTGAACTTCTTGAAATGTCTGCATTTAGTCATGATCTCTGACCTCCCGTTTAGCAATTCATTGCTGTTTTTATGTGTTGCTATAGGCAGTTTCTCTTCTTGGCATAGCCTATACATATTCTCGACTCTAATGTTAGTCTTTAAATTTCTTAAAAATGTTCTATTTAATGCTTGGACTTTTGCTATATCTCTCTCTAAACTTCCAATAATAATTTGCTAATTTCATGTTGTAACTATGCTCCGGAATTCTAAAGGATGAGGTATGATTGTACCACCTCTTTTTAAACTGGCCGTCAGTACACCCAATTGTAGAAGTCAAATGACTTTCCTGCTAACATGGCCGCATTCTTGTGTCACTTCAGCCAATCTACCTTATTTATAGGAGAGTACCTAATACAGCAGGTCGGTTAGTCCATTTTGCTAGATGGACCTTCTCACCACATTTGCATGTGGAATCTATTCACCGATATATCTCTACATCAAATCACTCAGGAAAAATTGAGCTTGAAGTGACTACACCAGTCTACTTGTGTGTGAGAGCATTTGCAAGCTAACCAACATTCTACACCAATGCATTTTTTTGTGCTACTTATTTTCACCTTCCAGTTTAGCACAATATACAACCTGTTCAGTACAGCATAAAGGACAGTTATTTTTTGTCCTGCAATTGCATAACATTGTATTCTCGCCTTTTACATGATTCTATAGCTTTAAATATATATATATATATATATATATATATATATATATATATATATATATATATATATATATATATATATATATGTAAAGAAAGAACTAAGAACATGTACTTGTGGTGAAAACAATCGACTAGAATCCAAGTTCAGAGTCCAAAAAAAAACCTCCAACACAAGTAAAGTAAAACTAAGCAAAGTGCTCAATATGATAAGTAGAGCAAATTAAGTAAACCTAAAGAGCCAGACAAACCTACCTAGGTTTCGCCTATGCAGATCGCCAGGGTAAACTGGCTAAAGAGATAAAATATATATAAATAGCCTACAACATAAAAACAACCATGACCATGTGACTAAAAAAAAAAACAGTAACTCAACAATAGGAGGGATTTAATACATATTTATTCAATAGCAAAAAAAAAAAAAATTAAATTAATATATATATATATATATATATATATATATATATATATAAAACTTCGAGTTATTCCCACGAAAGTAGAAGTATGCTTTCCATGATGGAAAGTATATATATATATATATATATATATATATATATATATATACACATGATATTGTTTTCTGTTTTGCTATATTTATCGGTCAATGTGCTCAATATCAGAGTCATAGTGTATGTAAGTATAAAAAGTGGACATTGAGGTCAACACCAAACTGTGATCGTCTGTTTCCTTCAGGCCATGTGTTTAATATTTTGGCTTGACTATTTATATATGTTGGTCAGTGGTGCATTATGTGTTCACTGCACCATATGACGCTGATTGGCTGGGCAGTAACAGTTATATTACAAATTATTGTAGAAGCTATTGAGTAAATATAATTATGTATCCATTGCAATTATTTCTTAACATTTTACTTATATATACATGCATATATATATATATATATATATATATTTCATACATATGTGTGTGTGTTATACAAAAATATTAAATTATATGAAATATATATATATATATATATATATATATATATATATATATATATCATACATACATATGTGTATGTGTTATACAGAAATATTATATAATATATATATATATATATATATATATACATTTCATATATACATGTGTATGTGTTATACAGAAATATTAAATTATATAATATATATATATATATATATATATATATATATATATATATATATTCTGTTTTTGCGGCAATCAAATACTTCTGTTCTATTTGTATAACACTGTGCAATAAAGCAGAAATCAATGAAAGACTATTTATCTAACCAATTATCCAGAGGAAAATTATTAAGGAACTGTACCAAGCTGATTTACTTGCCATATTCAAGGCCCCCACCCACTCCACCCACAAACACACACACACACACACACACACACACACACACACACTGTGTTCAATGCACAGTTGCAGTTGAACAGGCACTGGGTGGTACGCACGTTCTCTAGAGTTCGATATCGATTCCCTCAACCTTTGCAGTGATTTCAGCTTTCAGATTCTGAATGGCATGAGGATTTTCTTGATAGACGTCTGTCATGAGTTCCCCAGATAAAGAAATTTGGAGGTGTGAGGTCTGGGGAGCATGTCGGCTGCTCAATCATTTGATCCACTTTCTTCGAAAGTTCTCATCACGCCATTGACGAAACACAAACAAAATGATTTAACCAGGAAAATTAATAATCTGCAAGACAAGATTTAACAATATGACTTACTAATATGAGAACAGCAGAAATATATTTATGAGATAACGATATATATTTTTATATATCAAGAACAATATTGGTGAAAAATGTATGACAAACTGTAAAAGGTTTTCTTGTGATGCATTTCATGCTTCAGGAGTTCATTGGACTAACTTTGTTATGTTGGTGCGATTATATATGCACACAGACAAGGGATGCTGGGCATTTTAAATTTAATTTTCTTTTAATCTGATTTCTTTCAGATTTTTTTTCTTTCTCTGCCAGGAATGGCGAAATGTAAGAGCCAAGGAGAAAATTTACTGTGTATGACCTTGCAATCAAGGCATTTTCAAGGAATCTAAATAAAACATTATATGAATACAAAAGGGACATTTTACAAAACAATACGTCAAATGTATTGGTTGACCACTGTAACAAGACTAACCACATAAAAATGGCACTCTGATCAAAGGAGAAAATAACTCTCTATGATGAAAATGTCTAGTAACTGCCTTGATTGCAAGGTCATCCAGAGTAATTTTGTGGCCTGGATCTTACAACGTTTCACCATTTGTGGCAGAACTCCTATTATCAGAGTGTGGGATATCTAATAACAAAAATGATGAAAAGAAAAAAGAAAAGAATCTAAATGAATCTAAATTCAAAAATTTATAAATTTAAAAATTTTAACTTCCAAGCACCTCTTGTTCATGCACATGTGTTGTTGCACCAACATAACAAATTTAGTCCAGTGAAGTCCTAAAAGCTGAAACACATCACAAGTAAACTTTTTCCACTTTGTCATACATTTTCCCCCTTTCATAGAAACATATATATATATATATATATATACATATATATATATATATATATATATATATACACACATAAATACATACATATATATATATATATATATATATATATATATATATATATATATATATATATATATATATATATATGCATGCATATATATACATGCACATATATATACACATACACACACACGGACACAAAAACGCACACACACACACACACACACACATGCACATATATATATATATATATGTGTGTGTGTGTGTGTATGCATATATATACCAGATGTAACAGCAAAATTGTCCCAATTGTGTAACATACCAAAAAAAATTTAATATCTAAGAAACACTAAACTAATTGAGTTTCTTTTTTTCCCTTGAGTTTCATAAAAGATGTTTAGCCATCTTGGCACCATTTATTGTATGAATCACTGAAAAACCCTTTGAGTTATTCAGCTAAAAAGAGAACAGGTTAAAATTGTTTTGTGTCAGACACACTACGTCATCCCAACTGAGAAATGGTGAGAGGAAAAAGATCATTAAATCCTTCAGTAATGATACCAACATTCATACCCTGGTTCTATCTTCAAAGTCCATTCAAGAACCATGAAGAGAATGGTCACTGAATAAGTTTTAAAAAAAGAGGAAACAGTAGAAAGGAAAATTGGAGGTCAAAACAGCAAAAGGAATCATTGTTTCAATTTAGAGCTAAATACATTCTTATTGTTCAAAGTAGAGTCAAATAGTGTAAAAAAAGTTTTAGAGAATTCCAGTAAGATATCTTTAATCATTTCTAAGATGCAACAGTTCAAATTTTAATCTAACAATTGGACAATTTTTGCTTTGACATGATTTGGACAATTTTACTGTTACAGACAAGGAAAATGTGATGAATTATTATTCAGTTTTTCTAGCATTGTTAAATTTTCCTTTTCACTCTGGGTAAAGGAACGTAAACATTGTCCAGAGTCACTTTTGACACAAGCACTTTGGGCCACTTCTCTTGACATTTTCAAGTAGTTTTGTTGTCAATTGTTTGTAATTTCTTTTCATGGTTGTCTTTTAATAATCTGTTGTTTCATGCCAATTGAATGATAGTAACATTGATTACGAGCCCCGTGAAAGGAATGTGGAAGGCATTTGTATCAACGTAATTCTACAGGGTGCCCCACAAAAGGAAAAGGAAATTTTAGATTTACGATATGATGAAAAAATTTAACATAAAAGAAAAAAAACAATATGTTTAACGAATGAAATAAAAAAATGAGCTGTCATAAAAATTTAACAATAAATTTTACTATATGGATGAAGTAAAAAATTAACTAACATAGAAAAAAATAACTATTAACTACATATTTTATAATATGAATGTAGTAAAAAAATTAACTAACATATGACAAATAAACTATACCTTATTTACATTATTTGGACTATTGTTCTCATCTTTATCGCCATATTTATTACAATGTTTCAGCCGTTGTACACTCTGGCTTTTTTCAGGTGGTTTGGAATGTCAAACTAAACCCTTTATTTCGCTCACTGGGGTAGACTGTTCTAGTTCCATGTGCCATGTTTAATGGATGTCAGTTTTTCAGTTATCTTCTGTTAATTGAGCTCTAGTAAAAACATGCAATGATAACAGCAAAAAGTTGCAATATGAGCACTGATAAAAAATAGTTGCTGAAGACATTAGGTGTATAATACCCAGAAATTCAAGGACACATGGCACAGTGGATAAAGGCGTTGGTTAGATCCAGTGACAGGACCCAAAGAGGGTGAGTTCAATACCCAGTTAAGGCAGTGGAGAACTTTCAAAGGGGGAATTAACAGGAGATAACTGATAACTGATATCCATTACACATGGCACGTAGAAATAGAACAGTCTACCCAAGTGAGCAAAATAAAGGGTTCAGTTTGAGATGGCCAGAATGTACAGTGGCCGAAACATTGTCATAGATATGGTGACAAAGATGAGGACAATAGTCCAAATAATGTAAATAGTGTACATAATACCTCATCTCAGAAATATAGACAGATACTGAAGGATTGGATAAATATGGCAACAAAGATGAGGACAATAGTCCGAATAATGTAAATAGTGTACATAATACCTCATCTTAGAAATATAGACAGATACGGAAGGATTGGATAAATATGGCAACAAAGATGAGGACAATAGTCCGAATAATGTAAATAGTATACATAATACCTCATCTCAGAAATATAGACAAATACTGAAGGATTGGATAAATATGGCAACAAAGATGAGGACAATAGTCCGAATAATGTAAATAGTGTACATAATACCTCATCTCAGAAATATAGACAAATACTGAAGGATCAGATAAATATGGCAACAAAGATGAGGACAATAGTCTGAATAATGTAAATAGTGTACATAATACCTCATCTCAGAAATATAGACAGATACTGAAGGATCAGATAAATATGGCAACAAAGATGAGGACAATAGTCTGAATAATGTAAATAGTGTACATAATACCTCATATCAGAAATATAGACAAATACTGAAGGATCAGATAAATATGGCAACAAAGATGAGGACAATAGTCTGAATAATGTAAACAGTGTACATAATACCTCATCTCAGAAATATAGACAGATACTGAAGGATCGGATAAATATGGCAACAAAGATGAGGACAATAGTCCGAATAATGTAAATAGTGTACATAATACCTCATCTCAGAAATATAGACAGATACTGAAGGATCAGATAAATATGGCAACAAAGATGAGGACAATAGTCTGAATAATGTAAATAGTGTACATAATACCTCATCTCAGAAATATAGACAGATACTGAAGGATCAGATAAATATGGCAACAAAGATGAGGACAATAGTCTGAATAATGTAAATAGTGTACATAATACCTCATCTCAGAAATATAGACAGATACTGAAGTATCAGATAAATATGGCAACAAAGATGAGGACAATAGTCTGAATAATGTAAATAGTGTACATAATACCTCATCTCAGAAATATAGACAGATACTGAAGGATCAGATAAATATGGCAACAAAGATGAGGACAATAGTCTGAATAATGTAAATAGTGTACATAATACCTCATCTCAGAAATATAGACAGATACTGAAAGATCAGATAAATATGGCAACAAAGATGAGGACAATAATCTGAATAATGTAAATAGTGTACATAATACCTCATCTCAGAAATATAGACAGATACTGAAGTATCAGATAAATATGGCAACAAAGATGAGGACAATAGTCTGAATAATGTAAATAGTGTACATAATACCTCATCTCAGAAATATAGACAGATACTGAAGGATCAGATAAATATGGCAACAAAGATGAGGACAATAGTCTGAATAATGTAAACAGTGTACATAATACCTCATCTCAGAAATATAGACAGATACTGAAGGATCGGATAAATATGGCAACAAAGATGAGGACAATAGTCCGAATAATGTAAATAGTGTACATGATACCTCATCTCAGAAATATAGACAGATACTGAAGGATCAGATAAATATGGCAACAAAGATGAGGACAATAGTCCGAATAATTTAAATAGTGTACATAATACCTCATCTCAGAAATATAGACAGATACTGAAGTATCAGATAAATATGGCAACAAAGATGAGGACAATAGTCTGAATAATGTAAATAGTGTACATAATACCTCATCTCAGAAATATAGACAGATACTGAAAGATCAGATAAATATGGCAACAAAGATGAGGACAATAATCTGAATAATGTAAATAGTGTACATAATACCTCATCTCAGAAATATAGACAGATACTGAAGGATCAGATAAATATGGCAACAAAGATGAGGACAATAGTCTGAATAATGTAAATAGTGTACATAATACCTCATCTCAGAAATATAGACAGATACTGAAGGATCAGATAAATATGGCAACAAAGATGAGGACAATAGTCTGAATAATGTAAATAGTGTACATAATACCTCATCTCAGAAATATAGACAGATACTGAAGGATTGGATAAATATGGCAACAAAGATGAGGACAATAGTCTGAAACATGTAAATAGTGTACATAATACCTCATCTCAGAAATATAGACAGATACTGAAGGATCGGATAAATATGGCAACAAAGATGAGTACAATAGTCCGAATAATGTAAATAGTGTACATAATACGTCATCTCAGAAATATAGACAGATACTGAAGGATCGGATAAATATGGCGAGAAAGATGAGGACAATAGTCCGAATAATGTAAATAGTGTACATAATACCTCATCTCAGAAATATAGACAGATACTGAAGGATTGGATAAATATGGCAACAAAGATGAGGACAATAGTCCGAATAATGTAAATAGTGTACATAATACCTCATCTCAGAAATATAGACAGATACTGAAGGATTGGATAAATATGGCAACAAAGATGAGGACACTAGTCTGAATAATGTAAATAGTGTACATAATACCTCATCTCAGAAATATAGACAGATACTGAAGGATTGGATAAATATGGCTACAAAGATGAGGACAATAGTCCGAATAATGTAAATAGTGTACATAATACCTCATCTCAGAAATATAGACAGATACTGAAGGATTGGATAAATATGGCAACAAAGATGAGGACAATAGTCTGAATAATGTAAATAGTGTACATAGTACGTCATCTCAGAAATATAGACAGATACTGAAGGATTGGATAAATATGGCAACAAAGATGAGGACAATAGTCTGAATAATGTAAATAGTGTACATAATACCTCATCTCAGAAATATAGACAGATACTGAAGGATTGGATAAATATGGCAACAAAGATGAGGACACTAGTCTGAATAATGTAAATAGTGTACATAATACCTCATCTCAGAAATATAGACAGATACTGAAGGATTGGATAAATATGGCAACAAAGATGAGGACAATAGTCTGAATAATGTAAATAGTGTACATAATACGTCATCTCAGAAATATAGACAGATACTGAAGGATCGGATAAATATGGCAACAAAGATGAGGACAATAATCTGAAACATGTAAATAGTGTACATAATACCTCATCTCAGAAATATAGAAAGATACTGAAGGATTGGATAAATATGGCGACAAAGATGAGGACAATAGTCCGAATAATGTAAATAGTGTACATAATACCTCATCTCAGAAATATAGACAGATACTGAAGGATCGGATAAATATGGCAACAAAGATGAGGACAATAGTCTGAATAATGTAAATAATGTACATAATACCTCATCTCAGAAATATAGACAGATACTGAAGGATCGCATAAATATGGCAACAAAGATGAGGCCAGTAGTCTGAATAATGTAAATAATGTACATAATACCTCATCTCAGAAATATAGACAGATACTGAAGGATCAGATATATATGGCAACAAAGATGAGGACAATAGTCTGAATAATGTAAATAGTGTACATAATACCTCATCTCAGAAATTATACCTTTTATTATAAGAATGAACTGAAAAAATTAACTAAGATATGAAATAAATTAACTATATATTTTACTATATGAATGAATTAAAAAATTAATTAACATGTAAAAAATTGAACAATATATTTTATTATATGCATGAACTAAAAAATGAAAGAATATATAAAAAACTAACTATATAATTTATATGGATTAAAAAAATTAACTAGTTAAAAAAAATAAAATATATTTTACTACATGAATGTACTAAAAAATTAACTATATATTTTAGTATATGAATGAAATAAAAAAATAAGTAATATATGAAAAAATGAATAATATCTTTTACTATATGAGTGAACTAAAAAAAAGTAAAATAAAAAAATTCAATATTAACTATATATTTTTCTACATGAATGAACTAAAACATTTGATTAAAATATCACAAAATGAACAAATATATTTTACTATATGAATGAATTATAAGAAAATTAACTAACAAAAATAACTATTGATTATATCTTTTACTGTATGAACGAAGTAAAAATATCAACTAACATATTAATTTTTACTCATTTGTTGTTCCCAGATGTCGCAGTTAATAAATTTTCAATGCAAGGTAATTGTTCTCTTTAAGAAAGAACATCCATTTTGGGGACAGAAAAATGCCAAGAAATTTTACCAGAGTTCTTTATTTTGAACACCATATCTAAAATTTGTATTTTTGTTCTAAGTGATCAAATTTATATCCTTTGCTTTTATTTCAAATAATAGTAAGAAAAATTCCATCAATTGAATAAACTGTATCAAATTTCCTGTTTTTTGTGGGGCAGCCTGTAGTATTAAGGATAATGAATTTATTTACAAGTTTAGTGGAAAGAATGTTAGAGATCATATATAAAGATATGTATCCATATATGTATGCATATATATATATATATATATATATATATATATAGAATATATATATATATATAGAATATATATATATACAGACTACCCTTCAATTTAATTTTATTACTTCACTCATATAGTAAAAGATATTCATTTTTTTAAATGTTAGTCAATTTTATTACTTATGAGTGAAGTAATAAAATTACTAACATTTAAAAAAATGAATATCTTTCACTATATGAGTGAAGTAATAAAAATGATTAACATTTAAAAAAGAATATCTTTTACTATATGAGTGAAGTAATAAAATTGTTAACATTTAAAAAAATGAATATCTTTCACTATATGAGTGAAGTAATAAAAATTGTAACATTTAAAAAAAGAATATCTTTTACTATATGAGTGAAGTAATAAAATTGTTAACATTTAAAAAAATGAATATCTTTCACTATATGAGTGAAGTAATAAAAATTGTAACATTTAAAAAAAGAATATCTTTTACTATATGAGTGAAGTAATAAAATTGTTAACATTTAAAAAAATGAATATCTTTCACTATATGAGTGAAGTAATAAAAATTGTAACATTTAAAAAAAGAATATCTTTTACTATATGAGTGAAGTAATAAAATTGTTAACATTTAAAAAAATGAATATCTTTCACTATATGAGTGAAGTAATAAAAATGATTAACATTTAAAAAAAGAATATCTTTTACTATATGAGTGAAGTAATAAAATTACTAACATTTAAAAAAAGAATATCTTTTACTATATGAGTGGGGTAATAAAATTATACAAAAGGATAGATGGATGTATATATATATATGTATAGAGACTATATGAGTGAAGTAATAAAATTGACTAACAGAAAAAAAAAATTACTATATATTATTTTACCATATGAATGAAATAAAAATATTAACTAATGTATTAATTTTTAACCAATTGTTGTTCCCGGATGCCGCAGTTAATAAATTTTCAACGTGAGGTGATTGTTCTTTTTAAGAAAGAACTTCCAAATTGGGGACTGAAAAATGCCAAGAAATTTTGCCAGAATTCTTTAGTTTGAAAACCATATCTAAAATTTGTATTTTTGTTCTGTTTTAAGTGACCAAATTTCTATCCTCTACTTTTATTTCAATTAATAGTAACAAGAATTCCAAAAATTGAATAAAATGTATCAAATTTCCTGTTTTCTTGGTGAGGCATCCTGTATTTTAAAAAAACATTTAGCACACACATGCACACACACTCTCTTATCATACATACACACACACACACATATATGCAAGTTTCATTGGAAACCGATTACAAGGTGTGGTGCTTTATTTTTTTATATAATTTCTCATGTGTTTGTATAATTTTTTTCTTCTCAGAACATAAATTATATAAAAATTGTCCAAATGTTTTCCAAGTGCTTTCCGCTATACTTTTAGACATTATCAAGGATGAATTTTAGTTTACTTTTAACTGAATATTTGCATTGTTTCATATATCCACAGCTATAGGAATGTTTTATTTTCCAAACATGTTATTTTTTTATGTTATATCTCTCTGACCATAGCTCATTTAAATGCACATGGAGACCTACCAAACTCTATGCATAACATTACCTCACATGCTTCATGAACAATTTCATTTTCAAATCTTTTTTCACTGCTCTTTGAACTGTCATAGCTGAAACTCCTCTCTCATGTGCCAAAGATCTTAGGAATTGAGTTGGGTCTTTTCTCACTGATTTCTAATTAATCTCTTTAGTTGTAATTTTAAATGATGATCCCTCTTCCTGTTGTGACATCTTGATCTAGTTTTCCTCACTACTGTTCCCTCTTTTTTAAACTTATTCACCATAGTTTTTGAATGGACTTTGAAGATGGAAGACAGAGTATGAATGTTGGTGCCATTACTGAAGGCCTGAATGATCTTTTTCCTCTAACCATTGCTCAGTTGGGAAGCCACAGTGAGGCTGACACAAAACTATTTTAGCCTGTTCTTTTTGTAGCTGAATAACACAAAGTATTTTTCAGTGATTCTTACAATAAATGGTGCCAAGATGGCTAAATGTCTTATCTGAAAATCTGGAAAAAAGAAACTCAATTAGTTTAGTGGTTTTTTAGATCTTAAACATTTTGTGGGATCGACAATTATGCTGTTACATGATTTGGACAATTTTTCTGTTACAGCCGTTATATGATATAAATATAGTTTAAAATAGGCTATATTTATGATGGCCTGAAGATTGTCTTCAGGCATGAAACAGAATGTCACTACTTGGTGTTGACTTCAGTTTTCATTATATATATATATATATATATATATATATATATATATATATATATATATATATATATCCAGGTAAGATGAGAATCAATAGAGTACAATTCCAATGTTTGTAAAATTTAATTTAAAAGAGGGCTCAATATAAAGTAGAGCAATATTATTTATTCTAGGATATTTCACTAAAAACATGTCAAAATTGCTACAAAATTGCAGGCATGTTTTGATGCGTATCAGCACATCTCATCAGTTGATTGTAGATTACTGGCAAATGAATGATTTAAATAAATTTTAATAAATTGTATGCTTGATAGTAATTTACATTTGTCTGGTGAAATGCATTGATATGCATCGAAACACGATTGCAATTGTGTAATGGTTTTGATATGTTTTCAGTGTAATATCCGAAAAAAAAATATATATATATATATTGTTAAGAATGGATTTCATCTGAACATTTGCCAGTGGAGCAATAAGCTGGCAACATTGCGTCCGGCCACACTTCAATCTTGACCTCATCAAAGTCAAAAGTTGGATGGGAACCTGTCTAGGAAAAGGCTTATTTTGATTTCCAAAACTGCAAAGAAGGCAATAAGAAACCAGTATGCTTTATTTCTCAAGAAGACATGCCAATTCATCGATAATAAAGAAAAAGAAATTATAGAGAGCTATGATCGTGTAGATCCTGAAGAGACATGGCATTATAAAAAAATTTAACTTAAAATAATGTTACTCATGCATCAAAAGATACATGATTGCTTAAGCGTTTATATATATATATATATGTGTGTGTGTGTGTGTGTGTATACATATATATATATATATATATATATATATATATATATATATATGGTGGACTCTCCTGTCGTATTCGACATATGAGGGTCAAGTGGCTCAGTTCCTAGGAACCGACAACCCAGACACCAGCACATGACATTTGATTATAGTTGTAAAGGTTTTGTGCAAACCATCCACACTTTTTGAAGAGCCGAATACAGAGACCTGGTGCACTATGTGCCACAAGATCCCTAAATTACCCTCCGCAGGTTTTGAATTCAGAGTTGTCCTTCTCCTAAACCAGTTACCATCAAAGGCTATAGAACCCAGTCTGTCCTGCTATATACCTGTAGAGGTCCATGGGTGATGAGTATGTATTGTAGAATACATGTGTGGGTAGAATTTCCTGCTAGCCGGTCCAACTACATGAGAAAATTGGTCTTTAACTAAGTCCAAAGAAAACAAACACAAGACCGATAAATATATGTAAACAAATATATGTATTAATTAACAACAAGTATATGTTACAATGGACAGGTACATTGAGTGCGTGTAATGAATATTATGTGTGTGTGTGTGTGTTACGGTGATTGTTTGTATGTATGTGTATTGTTCTTAGTGTGTTCCCAGAATTTGGGAAACGCTGTATCTGTGAGAGGTTACATCTGCGAGGTGGTATAAGGCAGAAGGCCTGAAGAAAAAAGAGATCGAGGCGAAGGGTCACTCAGTATTTATAGCCAGGGGGAGAGAGATCCCTGGTGAAAGGGTTAAGGAGGAGATAACTGAGGGGGGGGACTAGAAGACGAGGATTCATACCTTTCACAAGAGTATTAGCACGTAAGTGAATGTAATGGTTTTGACTGGAATTCGAACTTGACTCTCCGATTCCTCAATCCGAGCCACTATCCATTACTCCACCGTGCCTTCTCTGGAATTTGAACTCGGCTCTCCAATTTCTCAATCCTAGCTGCTATCCATTACTCCACCATACCTTTGCAGTATTCTAGTACTATGCTGAAATTAATGTCTATAACGAAATTTTGTACCTCAATGAAAATATCTATCCATTTCCACCTCTTCCCATACTGCATGTTTTATCTTAACAATTCTCTTTTTTCTTGACCCTGTGGTTACAGCGATTGCAATATGTTGCTTTTTTTTACTCTTGCTGCCATTTCCAATTATTTTGGAAATTCTTCGACATTCGCCGCTAATATATTAACCACAGAAGTAGATAGACGCTGCATCTATTGTAACTATTCAGTCTACTTCCATCATTATTTTCTTTTCATTTCTTTTCTTCCCCTCATCTTTCTCTATGTAATTTCCTCCATCTATAAGCAACGTGTAGAGGTTATGGCCAGTAGTTACCATTTTGTCCTGGTGAGCAGATAATCGAAAACTACACTATACTGGCCGATTCCATAAAAGACAATAGCATTATCCAATAGTGTTCAAAGATACTCAGGTCACGTCTTTTTATAGTCAATTTTATTAACATAACATTTCGGGTGATCTACCCATCAGCCTTCATCAGAAGGAATCCGTAAGAAAGAAAATAAATCTCCTGACACTAGAAAACTGATAGATGATAAAAAATTGTATAATAATGTGGTTACTCAATTAATCTATTTTCCTACTATCGGCTACACTGAGGGCCCAGGTGATTCCTATTACCATCAAGCAGAGGAACTCATCAATAGCAATGTTACTAGGTAAAGAAAACTACATCAGGTTGAAGTCTG
>OZ010599.1:97283909-97541409 GCA_963932145.1 Acanthosepion lycidas
AAGGACACATTTACATTTATTACATGCATCCAAAAATAGGCCACTGTTGTGATGAGAACTGTTATGCTAGTATACCTGGAAATAGTGGTTCCTGTGGGCTATAGCAGCATAACATAGAAAGGTTTGAGATTTCACCTGATATTTCCAAGAACAAATGAAAACATCCATGTACCACTGAACTGCACCACTGAAGTTTCTTCTTGATTGACCCAAAAAGAAACTTCAGTGGCGCAGCTGAAGGTTAAAAAGGAGTGTTTTGAAGAAAGTCACAGAGTGAATCCCAATCAGCATGCTCCTAAATCCAGCATAGCAAATATAATATAAGACAAAAAAATGTTTTTTAATACCATTTTAAACAAATATAAATATACCCATGTATTTAAGCATGAAGACAAAATTGCCGGCAAAACATAAGCAAGGACAAATTTTTTGCTTTATTGGGGGTAAATGCATCAGGAACCCACTACCTCAAGCCTGTAGTAGTAGGGAGGTCAGCTAAGCCATGTTATCTCAAGGACTGCATGAACGAATTTCCAGTTATGTATTACAAAAAGAAAAACTCTTGATTCAATAGTGCCATTTTTAATGATTGTTTTTTTAAAACATTTCATTCCCAAAGTGCAAAATTTCAAAGAGAAATTATTGCATATTGCTTCTGAAGATGTTAAGGCTATTCTTTTCACTGAAAAGGCACCAGTGCATCTGAACACAGAAAAACTCGTAAGCACTGATGGTAGAATCTGTGCAATTTTTCTTCCACCTAACACGACATCATTAATCCTGCTGATGGGTCAAGAAGTGATTGTGTCATGTAAACGGCATTATCAGCATCACTATCTCGATGAAACCTTGGTGGTCATTGAGAAAGAGGAAGTTAGGGAAGAAGACAAAAGAGGACAGTAAACAGTAAACAACAGTAAAAACTATAATCTGAAATCAGGTATCTATAATTTTTACATCAGCTTGAAAAGACGTGAGAATGACAACTCTCTCAAAGTCTTGGAAAAATTTTCAAAAAATTGAAAAGAAATTTTCAATTGAAAAATTGAAAAAATTAAAAAAAAAAATTTGAAAAATAAACTGAAAAAAAAGAAATTGAAAAAATTAAAAAAAGAAATGACAACTGTCTCAAAACCTTGGAAGAAATTAATGTTGGGTAAAAATCCTGATATATATATCAATAATTATTGAATCCTATATATATATATATATATATATATATATATGTATGTATGTATGTAGGTATATTTATAGATATTGATAATATTAATGATATATATATATATATATATATATATATATATATATATATATAACTTCCCAAGAGGATAGAATCCAGGTAGAACTCAATGTCCAGGACAGAGTAAGAATATAATATAAAAGGCTCAAACACTAATATTCCATGGTTATAATTTATTACATTGGAATCGTAATCATGATGCAAATCATCAGACCTACAAATTCAATTCCTTTTTTAAATTTTTAGTTCTGATGATTTAGATTGTGATTACGATTCCAATGTAATAAATTATAACCATGGAATATTTGTGTTTGAGCCTTTTATATTATATACATATATATACATATATATAATATATATATATATATATATATATATGTAAGTGGACATTGAAGTCAACACCCAGCAGTGACAGTCTGTTTCATGTTTAAACGCAATCATGAAATGAACAAAAATAAGTAAGTCTCAGTCTTCATTCCCCATATCCTGTTAATCTCGATTTCCAGGTCCTTGTATTTTGACAATTTCTCAGTAATTTTCATGGAGGTGTTTCTCACAGATGGTACTGCTATGTCAAGAAGCATACACTTCCTGAATTTCTTGTTTTTTATGATAATATGAGGTTTGTTGGCTTTTATTTCACTGTCAGTTTGAATTGACATGTACCTGAGGATAGTTACATGGTTATTTTGGGTAACTGTGTCTGGTTGGTGATCATACCACCTCTCAGTGGTTTCGATTTTGTGCTTCTTGCATATCTTCCAGTGCACATATGTCGCTATCATTATTATTATAATGATTTAATATTATATATATATATATATATATATATATATATATATATCTTGTAACTTTGAACATATCTCTCTGCATCCTCAGTAGAAATAAAAAAAATAGTAAAACAAATGAATAACTTTTTTGTATAATTTCCAACTGATATAAATATTCATCTTCTTTTTATTTTCATCCCAAACCAGTTGCTTCAAAAATATGGTGTCTTAGAATTGTCCTTAGATTAAAGAAACAAAAAAAAAGAAGCAAAAAAAAAAGATTTTCCATCAAAACATTCTAAAGAACATTATACCAGGGTGTGGGTGATGAGTTGGGGGAGGGGGGATCATACAAAGAGATAACAGATTTTTATACACGTTGACAATATGGAACTTTACCTCGAAACAGATGTATTCTTCGAAGATCCTTGTAATCACACTATCTCAGCATTTACCGGGCATCTAAAACTATCAAATGCTATGAATGCTTATGGATTAGATACACAAATAAATTTAAATCCCTGAATATGGGACAGCGGCTTAGGCCAAATCAGACATGTTCAAGCCTAGATCCTCTTTCCAGCCTAAGATCAACCGGATTGAATATTAGAAAACTCAAATCCTTTTGCAAATCTTGTTTGTTGCAAGATCAGATTCATACGATTGAGATTTGTATATACTACAAGCTATTTACTTTATCTTTATATTAGGTTGGAAAGATGGAAAAGAAAAAATGCTTCTTTTGTTCTGCTATATTTAATCAAGATAATATCCACCATCAATATCCATGTTTATCAGGAGGATAATCCCACCTGGTTGGCAAATTCATGATCCCTCAGGTATAAAATTAATTTAGGTTTTGTTGTAAAGAAACATTCAAACCAGTTTTAACTTCACAATTAATAAACTGTTTTCCCTCTGAAAATGCTAGAGTGATCTGAAATGATGATGGAGCAAGGTCAGGAGAGTAAGGAGGGTGAGGCCAAACTGTTTCCATTCTAAATCATGTTGCAATCATCTGGAAAAAAATATTAATAATAAGATAGAATAAAACCAGTACTATTTTATTAGTAGTTTAATTTTATTACTAGTAATAATGAAAAGTGTATTGGGCAAGAGTTTTGAGATAAAAAGCAACAATAATAAGATGGACTAAAACTAGTAATAAAATAATAGTAATAATGAAGAATGTATAGAGCCAGAGTGTTGGGATAAAAAAGCAACAATAATAAGATGGAATAAAACTAGTAATAAAATAATAGTAATAATGAAGAATGTATAGAGCCAGAGTGTTGGGATAAAAAAGCAATAATAATAAGATGGAATAAAACTAGTAATAAAATAATAGTAAGAATGAAGAATGTATAGAGCCAGAGTGTTGGGATAAAAAGCAACAATAATAAGATGGAATAAAACTAGTAATAAAATAATAGTAAGAATGAAGAATGTATAGAGCCAGAGTGTTGGGATAAAAAGCAACAATAATAAGATGGAATAAAACTAGTAATAAAATAATAGTAAGAATGAAGAATGTATAGAGCCAGAGTGTTGGGATAAAAAGCAACAATAATAAGATGGAATAAAACTAGTAATAAAATAATAGTAATAATGAAGAATGTATAGAGCCAGAGTGTTGGGATAAAAAGCAACAATAATAAGATGGAATAAAACTAGTAATAAAATAATAGTAATAATGAAGAATGTATAGAGCCAGAGTGTTGGGATAAAAAGCAACAATAATAAGATGGAATAAAACTAGTAATAAATAATAGTAATAATGAAGAGTGTATAGAGCCAGAGTGTTGGGATAAAAAGCAACAATAATAAGATGGAATAAAACTAGTAATAAATAATAGTAATAATGAAGAGTGTATAGAGCCAGAGTGTTGGGATAAAAAGCAACAATAATAAGATGGAATAAAACTAGTAATAAAATAATAGTAATAATGAAGAATGTATAGAGCCAGAGTGTTGGGATAAAAAGCAACAATAATAAGATGGAATAAAACTAGTAATAAAATAATAGTAAGAATGAAGAATGTATAGAGCCAGAGTGTTGGGATAAAAAGCAACAATAATAAGATGGAATAAAACTAGTAATAAAATAATAGTAATAATGAAGAGTGTATAGAGCCAGAGTGTTGGAATAAAAAGCAACAATAATAAGATGGAATAAAAGTAGTAATAAAATAATAGTAATATTGAAGAGTGTATAGAGCCAGAGTGTTGGGATAAAAAGTAACAATAATAAGATGGAATAAAACTAGTAATAAAATAATAGTAATAATGAAGAGTGTATAGAGCCAGAGTGTTGGGATAAAAAGCAACAATAATAAGATGGAATAAAACTAGTAATAAAATAATAGTAAGAATGAAGAATGTATAGAGCCAGAGTGTTGGGATAAAAAGCAACAATAATAAGATGGAATAAAACTAGTAATAAAATAATAGTAAGAATGAAGAATGTATAGAGCCAGAGTGTTGGGATAAAAAGCAACAATAATAAGATGGAATAAAACTAGTAATAAAATAATAGTAATATTAAAGAGTGTATAGAGCCAGAGTGTTGGGATAAAAAGTAACAATAATAAGATGGAATAAAACTACTAATAAAATAATAGTAATAATGAAGAGTGTATAGAGCCAGAGTGTTGGGATAAAAAGCAACAATAATAAGATGGAATAAAACTAGTAATAAAATAATAGTAAGAATGAAGAATGTATAGAGCCAGAGTGTTGGGATAAAAAGCAACAATAATAAGATGGAATAAAACTAGTAATAAAATAATAGTAAGAATGAAGAATGTATAGAGCCAGAGTGTTGGGATAAAAAGCAACAATAATAAGATGGAATAAAACTAGTAATAAAATAATAGTAATATTGAAGAGTGTATAGAGCCAGAGTGTTGGGATAAAAAGTAACAATAATAAGATGGAATAAAACTAGTAATAAAATAATAGTAATAATGAAGAGTGTATAGAGCCAGAGTGTTGGGATAAAAAGCAACAATAATAAGATGGAATAAAACTAGTAATAAAATAATAGTAATAATGAAGAATGTATAGAGCCAGAGTGTTGGGATAAAAAGCAACAATAATAAGATGGAATAAAACTAGTAATAAAATAATAGTAATATTGAAGAGTGTATAGAGCCAGAGTGTTGGGATAAAAAGTAACAATAATAAGATGGAATAAAACTAGTAATAAAATAATAGTAATAATGAAGAGTGTATAGAGCCAGAGTGTTGGAATAAAAAGCAACAATAATAAGATGGAATAAAAGTAGTAATAAAATAATAGTAATATTGAAGAGTGTATAGAGCCAGAGTGTTGGGATAAAAAGTAACAATAATAAGATGGAATAAAACTAGTAATAAAATAATAGTAATAATGAAGAGTGTATAGAGCCAGAGTGTTGGGATAAAAAGCAACAATAATAAGATGGAATAAAACTAGTAATAAAATAATAGTAAGAATGAAGAATGTATAGAGCCAGAGTGTTGGGATAAAAAGCAACAATAATAAGATGGAATAAAACTAGTAATAAAATAATAGTAAGAATGAAGAATGTATAGAGCCAGAGTGTTGGGATAAAAAGCAACAATAATAAGATGGAATAAAACTAGTAATAAAATAATAGTAATATTAAAGAGTGTATAGAGCCAGAGTGTTGGGATAAAAAGTAACAATAATAAGATGGAATAAAACTACTAATAAAATAATAGTAATAATGAAGAGTGTATAGAGCCAGAGTGTTGGGATAAAAAGCAACAATAATAAGATGGAATAAAACTAGTAATAAAATAATAGTAAGAATGAAGAATGTATAGAGCCAGAGTGTTGGGATAAAAAGCAACAATAATAAGATGGAATAAAACTAGTAATAAAATAATAGTAAGAATGAAGAATGTATAGAGCCAGAGTGTTGGGATAAAAAGCAACAATAATAAGATGGAATAAAACTAGTAATAAAATAATAGTAATATTGAAGAGTGTATAGAGCCAGAGTGTTGGGATAAAAAGTAACAATAATAAGATGGAATAAAACTAGTAATAAAATAATAGTAATAATGAAGAGTGTATAGAGCCAGAGTGTTGGGATAAAAAGCAACAATAATAAGATGGAATAAAACTAGTAATAAAATAATAGTAATAATGAAGAATGTATAGAGCCAGAGTGTTGGGATAAAAAGCAACAATAATAAGATGGAATAAAACTAGTAATAAAATAATAGTAATATTGAAGAGTGTATAGAGCCAGAGTGTTGGGATAAAAAGTAACAATAATAAGATGGAATAAAACTAGTAATAAAATAATAGTAATAATGAAGAGTGTATAGAGCCAGAGTGTTGGTATAAAAAGCAACAATAATAAGATGGAATAAAACTAGTAATAAAATAATAGTAAGAATGAAGAATGTATAGAGCCAGAGTGTTGGGATAAAAAGCAACAATAATAAGATGGAATAAAACTAGTAATAAAATAATAGTAATATTGAAGAGTGTATAGAGCCAGAGTGTTGGGATAAAAAGTAACAATAATAAGATGGAATAAAACTAGTAATAAAATAATAGTAATAATGAAGAGTGTATAGAGCCAGAGTGTTGGGATAAAAAGCAACAATAATAAGATGGAATAAAACTAGTAATAAAATAATAGTAATAATGAAGAATGTATAGAGCCAGAGTGTTGGGATAAAAAGCAACAATAATAAGATGGAATAAAACTAGTAATAAAATAATAGTAATAATGAAGAGTGTATAGAGCCAGAGTGTTGGTATAAAAAGCAACAATAATAAGATGGAATAAAACTAGTAATAAAATAATAGTAATAATGAAGAATGTATAGAGCCAGAGTGTTGGGATAAAAAGCAACAATAATAAGATGGAATAAAACTAGTAATAAAATAATAGTAAGAATGAAGAATGTATAGAGCCAGAGTGTTGGGATAAAAAGTAACAATAATAAGATGGAATAAAACTAGTAATAAAATAATAGTAATAATGAAGAGTGTATAGAGCCAGAGTGTTGGGATAAAAAGCAACAATAATAAGATGGAATAAAACTAGTAATAAAATAATAGTAATAATGAAGAGTGTATAGAGCCAGAGTGTTGGGATAAAAAGCAACAATAATAAGATGGAATAAAACTAGTAATAAATAATAGTAATAATGAAGAGTGTATAGAGCCAGAGTGTTGGGATAAAAAGCAACAATAATAAGATGGAATAAAACTAGTAATAAATAATAGTAATAATGAAGAGTGTATAGAGCCAGAGTGTTGGGATAAAAAGCAACAATAATAAGATGGAATAAAACTAGTAATAAAATAATAGTAATAATGAAGAATGTATAGAGCCAGAGTGTTGGGATAAAAAGCAACAATAATAAGATGGAATAAAACTAGTAATAAAATAATAGTAAGAATGAAGAATGTATAGAGCCAGAGTGTTGGGATAAAAAGCAACAATAATAAGATGGAATAAAACTAGTAATAAAATAATAGTAATAATGAAGAGTGTATAGAGCCAGAGTGTTGGAATAAAAAGCAACAATAATAAGATGGAATAAAAGTAGTAATAAAATAATAGTAATATTGAAGAGTGTATAGAGCCAGAGTGTTGGGATAAAAAGTAACAATAATAAGATGGAATAAAACTAGTAATAAAATAATAGTAATAATGAAGAGTGTATAGAGCCAGAGTGTTGGGATAAAAAGCAACAATAATAAGATGGAATAAAACTAGTAATAAAATAATAGTAAGAATGAAGAATGTATAGAGCCAGAGTGTTGGGATAAAAAGCAACAATAATAAGATGGAATAAAACTAGTAATAAAATAATAGTAAGAATGAAGAATGTATAGAGCCAGAGTGTTGGGATAAAAAGCAACAATAATAAGATGGAATAAAACTAGTAATAAAATAATAGTAATATTAAAGAGTGTATAGAGCCAGAGTGTTGGGATAAAAAGTAACAATAATAAGATGGAATAAAACTACTAATAAAATAATAGTAATAATGAAGAGTGTATAGAGCCAGAGTGTTGGGATAAAAAGCAACAATAATAAGATGGAATAAAACTAGTAATAAAATAATAGTAAGAATGAAGAATGTATAGAGCCAGAGTGTTGGGATAAAAAGCAACAATAATAAGATGGAATAAAACTAGTAATAAAATAATAGTAAGAATGAAGAATGTATAGAGCCAGAGTGTTGGGATAAAAAGCAACAATAATAAGATGGAATAAAACTAGTAATAAAATAATAGTAATATTGAAGAGTGTATAGAGCCAGAGTGTTGGGATAAAAAGTAACAATAATAAGATGGAATAAAACTAGTAATAAAATAATAGTAATAATGAAGAGTGTATAGAGCCAGAGTGTTGGGATAAAAAGCAACAATAATAAGATGGAATAAAACTAGTAATAAAATAATAGTAATAATGAAGAATGTATAGAGCCAGAGTGTTGGGATAAAAAGCAACAATAATAAGATGGAATAAAACTAGTAATAAAATAATAGTAATATTGAAGAGTGTATAGAGCCAGAGTGTTGGGATAAAAAGTAACAATAATAAGATGGAATAAAACTAGTAATAAAATAATAGTAATAATGAAGAGTGTATAGAGCCAGAGTGTTGGAATAAAAAGCAACAATAATAAGATGGAATAAAAGTAGTAATAAAATAATAGTAATATTGAAGAGTGTATAGAGCCAGAGTGTTGGGATAAAAAGTAACAATAATAAGATGGAATAAAACTAGTAATAAAATAATAGTAATAATGAAGAGTGTATAGAGCCAGAGTGTTGGGATAAAAAGCAACAATAATAAGATGGAATAAAACTAGTAATAAAATAATAGTAAGAATGAAGAATGTATAGAGCCAGAGTGTTGGGATAAAAAGCAACAATAATAAGATGGAATAAAACTAGTAATAAAATAATAGTAAGAATGAAGAATGTATAGAGCCAGAGTGTTGGGATAAAAAGCAACAATAATAAGATGGAATAAAACTAGTAATAAAATAATAGTAATATTAAAGAGTGTATAGAGCCAGAGTGTTGGGATAAAAAGTAACAATAATAAGATGGAATAAAACTACTAATAAAATAATAGTAATAATGAAGAGTGTATAGAGCCAGAGTGTTGGGATAAAAAGCAACAATAATAAGATGGAATAAAACTAGTAATAAAATAATAGTAAGAATGAAGAATGTATAGAGCCAGAGTGTTGGGATAAAAAGCAACAATAATAAGATGGAATAAAACTAGTAATAAAATAATAGTAAGAATGAAGAATGTATAGAGCCAGAGTGTTGGGATAAAAAGCAACAATAATAAGATGGAATAAAACTAGTAATAAAATAATAGTAATATTGAAGAGTGTATAGAGCCAGAGTGTTGGGATAAAAAGTAACAATAATAAGATGGAATAAAACTAGTAATAAAATAATAGTAATAATGAAGAGTGTATAGAGCCAGAGTGTTGGGATAAAAAGCAACAATAATAAGATGGAATAAAACTAGTAATAAAATAATAGTAATAATGAAGAATGTATAGAGCCAGAGTGTTGGGATAAAAAGCAACAATAATAAGATGGAATAAAACTAGTAATAAAATAATAGTAATATTGAAGAGTGTATAGAGCCAGAGTGTTGGGATAAAAAGTAACAATAATAAGATGGAATAAAACTAGTAATAAAATAATAGTAATAATGAAGAGTGTATAGAGCCAGAGTGTTGGTATAAAAAGCAACAATAATAAGATGGAATAAAACTAGTAATAAAATAATAGTAAGAATGAAGAATGTATAGAGCCAGAGTGTTGGGATAAAAAGCAACAATAATAAGATGGAATAAAACTAGTAATAAAATAATAGTAATATTGAAGAGTGTATAGAGCCAGAGTGTTGGGATAAAAAGTAACAATAATAAGATGGAATAAAACTAGTAATAAAATAATAGTAATAATGAAGAGTGTATAGAGCCAGAGTGTTGGGATAAAAAGCAACAATAATAAGATGGAATAAAACTAGTAATAAAATAATAGTAATAATGAAGAATGTATAGAGCCAGAGTGTTGGGATAAAAAGCAACAATAATAAGATGGAATAAAACTAGTAATAAAATAATAGTAATAATGAAGAGTGTATAGAGCCAGAGTGTTGGTATAAAAAGCAACAATAATAAGATGGAATAAAACTAGTAATAAAATAATAGTAATAATGAAGAATGTATAGAGCCAGAGTGTTGGGATAAAAAGCAACAATAATAAGATGGAATAAAACTAGTAATAAAATAATAGTAAGAATGAAGAATGTATAGAGCCAGAGTGTTGGGATAAAAAGTAACAATAATAAGATGGAATAAAACTAGTAATAAAATAATAGTAATAATGAAGAGTGTATAGAGCCAGAGTGTTGGGATAAAAAGCAACAATAATAAGATGGAATAAAACTAGTAATAAAATAATAGTAAGAATGAAGAATGTATAGAGCCAGAGTGTTGGGATAAAAAGCAACAATAATAAGATGGAATAAAACTAGTAATAAAATAATAGTAAGAATGAAGAATGTATAGAGCCAGAGTGTTGGGATAAAAAGCAACAATAATAAGATGGAATAAAACTAGTAATAAAATAATAGTAATATTAAAGAGTGTATAGAGCCAGAGTGTTGGGATAAAAAGTAACAATAATAAGATGGAATAAAACTACTAATAAAATAATAGTAATAATGAAGAGTGTATAGAGCCAGAGTGTTGGGATAAAAAGCAACAATAATAAGATGGAATAAAACTAGTAATAAAATAATAGTAAGAATGAAGAATGTATAGAGCCAGAGTGTTGGGATAAAAAGCAACAATAATAAGATGGAATAAAACTAGTAATAAAATAATAGTAAGAATGAAGAATGTATAGAGCCAGAGTGTTGGGATAAAAAGCAACAATAATAAGATGGAATAAAACTAGTAATAAAATAATAGTAATATTGAAGAGTGTATAGAGCCAGAGTGTTGGGATAAAAAGTAACAATAATAAGATGGAATAAAACTAGTAATAAAATAATAGTAATAATGAAGAGTGTATAGAGCCAGAGTGTTGGGATAAAAAGCAACAATAATAAGATGGAATAAAACTAGTAATAAAATAATAGTAATAATGAAGAATGTATAGAGCCAGAGTGTTGGGATAAAAAGCAACAATAATAAGATGGAATAAAACTAGTAATAAAATAATAGTAATATTGAAGAGTGTATAGAGCCAGAGTGTTGGGATAAAAAGTAACAATAATAAGATGGAATAAAACTAGTAATAAAATAATAGTAATAATGAAGAGTGTATAGAGCCAGAGTGTTGGTATAAAAAGCAACAATAATAAGATGGAATAAAACTAGTAATAAAATAATAGTAAGAATGAAGAATGTATAGAGCCAGAGTGTTGGGATAAAAAGCAACAATAATAAGATGGAATAAAACTAGTAATAAAATAATAGTAATATTGAAGAGTGTATAGAGCCAGAGTGTTGGGATAAAAAGTAACAATAATAAGATGGAATAAAACTAGTAATAAAATAATAGTAATAATGAAGAGTGTATAGAGCCAGAGTGTTGGGATAAAAAGCAACAATAATAAGATGGAATAAAACTAGTAATAAAATAATAGTAATAATGAAGAATGTATAGAGCCAGAGTGTTGGGATAAAAAGCAACAATAATAAGATGGAATAAAACTAGTAATAAAATAATAGTAATAATGAAGAGTGTATAGAGCCAGAGTGTTGGTATAAAAAGCAACAATAATAAGATGGAATAAAACTAGTAATAAAATAATAGTAATAATGAAGAATGTATAGAGCCAGAGTGTTGGGATAAAAAGCAACAATAATAAGATGGAATAAAACTAGTAATAAAATAATAGTAAGAATGAAGAATGTATAGAGCCAGAGTGTTGGGATAAAAAGTAACAATAATAAGATGGAATAAAACTAGTAATAAAATAATAGTAATAATGAAGAGTGTATAGAGCCAGAGTGTTGGGATAAAAAGCAACAATAATAAGATGGAATAAAACTAGTAATAAAATAATAGTAATAATGAAGAGTGTATAGAGCCAGAGTGTTGGGATAAAAAGCAACAATAATAAGATGGAATAAAACTAGTAATAAAATAATAGTAATAATGAAGAGTGTATAGAGCCAGAGTGTTGGGATAAAAAGTAACAATAATAAGATGGAATAAAACTAGTAATAAAATAATAGTAATAATGAAGAGTGTATAGAGCCAGAGTGTTGGGATAAAAAGCAACAATAATAAGATGGAATAAAACTAGTAATAAAATAATAGTAATAATGAAGAGTGTATAGAGCCAGAGTGTTGGGATAAAAAGTAACAATAATAAGATGGAATAAAACTAGTAATAAAATAATAGTAATAATGAAGAGTGTATAGAGCCAGAGTGTTGGGATAAAAAGCAACAATAATAAGATGGAATAAAACTAGTAATAAAATAATAGTAATAATGAAGAGTGTATAGAGCCAGAGTGTTGGGATAAAAAGCAACAATAATAAGATGGAATAAAACTAGTAATAAAATAATAGTAATAATGAAGAGTGTATAGAGCCAGAGTGTTGGGATAAAAAGCAACAATAATAAGATGGAATAAAACTAGTAATAAAATAATAGTAATAATGAAGAGTGTATAGAGCCAGAGTGTTGGGATAAAAAGCAACAATAATAAGATGGAATAAAACTAGTAATAAAATAATAGTAATAATGAAGAATGTATAGAGCCAGAGTGTTGGGATAAAAAGCAACAATAATAAGATGGAATAAAACTAGTAATAAAATAATAGTAAGAATGAAGAATGTATAGAGCCAGAGTGTTGGGATAAAAAGTAACAATAATAAGATGGAATAAAACTAGTAATAAAATAATAGTAATAATGAAGAGTGTATAGAGCCAGAGTGTTGGGATAAAAAGCAACAATAATAAGATGGAATAAAACTAGTAATAAAATAATAGTAATAATGAAGAGTGTATAGAGCCAGAGTGTTGGGATAAAAAGCAACAATAATAAGATGGAATAAAACTAGTAATAAAATAATAGTAATAATGAAGAGTGTATAGAGCCAGAGTGTTGGGATAAAAAGTAACAATAATAAGATGGAATAAAACTAGTAATAAAATAATAGTAATAATGAAGAGTGTATAGAGCCAGAGTGTTGGGATAAAAAGCAACAATAATAAGATGGAATAAAACTAGTAATAAAATAATAGTAATAATGAAGAGTGTATAGAGCCAGAGTGTTGGGATAAAAAGTAACAATAATAAGATGGAATAAAACTAGTAATAAAATAATAGTAATAATGAAGAGTGTATAGAGCCAGAGTGTTGGGATAAAAAGCAACAATAATAAGATGGAATAAAACTAGTAATAAAATAATAGTAATAATGAAGAGTGTATAGAGCCAGAGTGTTGGGATAAAAAGCAACAATAATAAGATGGAATAAAACTAGTAATAAAATAATAGTAATAATGAAGAGTGTATAGAGCCAGAGTGTTGGGATAAAAAGCAACAATAATAAGATGGAATAAAACTAGTAATAAAATAATAGTAATAATGAAGAGTGTATAGAGCCAGAGTGTTGGGATAAAAAGCAACAATAATAAGATGGAATAAAACTAGTAATAAAATAATAGTAATAATGAAGAGTGTATAGAGCCAGAGTGTTGGGATAAAAAGTAACAATAATAAGATGGAATAAAACTAGTAATAAAATAATAGTAATAATGAAGAGTGTATAGAGCCAGAGTGTTGGGATAAAAAGCAACAATAATAAGATGGAATAAAACTAGTAATAAAATAATAGTAATAATGAAGAGTGTATAGAGCCAGAGTGTTGGGATAAAAAGCAACAATAATAAGATGGAATAAAACTAGTAATAAAATAATAGTAATAATGAAGAGTGTATAGAGCCAGAGTGTTGGGATAAAAAGCAACAATAATAAGATGGAATAAAACTAGTAATAAAATAATAGTAATAATGAAGAGTGTATAGAGCCAGAGTGTTGGGATAAAAAGCAACAATAATAAGATGGAATAAAACTAGTAATAAAATAATAGTAATAATGAAGAGTGTATAGAGCCAGAGTGTTGGGATAAAAAGTAACAATAATAAGATGGAATAAAACTAGTAATAAAATAATAGTAATAATGAAGAGTGTATAGAGCCAGAGTGTTGGGATAAAAAGCAACAATAATAAGATGGAATAAAACTAGTAATAAAATAATAGTAATAATGAAGAGTGTATAGAGCCAGAGTGTTGGGATAAAAAGCAACAATAATAAGATGGAATAAAACTAGTAATAAAATAATAGTAATAATGAAGAGTGTATAGAGCCATAGTGTTGGGATAAAAAGTAACAATAATAAGATGGAATAAAACTAGTAATAAAATAATAGTAATAATGAAGAGTGTATAGAGCCAGAGTGTTGGTATAAAAAGCAACAATAATAAGATGGAATAAAACTAGTAATAAAATAATAGTAATAATGAAGAGTGTATAGAGCCAGGATATTGGGATAAAAAGCAGCAAAATGGAGTAAAATTATTCATAAGATGAGAATAATAATAATAATAATAATAAAGTGTGTATTGGCCACAAGTTTTGTAACTTATGTTAGAACACTAGTTCTGATACGATCATTTATATGAGTTACTGCGTTGGTAATACCAGGCGGTGTGTGCTTGGAATTGGTGCTGAGTTCCAATGCTGGTCAAGTTCATTATACTTACACAAATACTCTTGGGAAAGGTAGGAATCCCCTTCTTCTCCCCCAGCTATTGGTTAATTAGTAGAATTTGTATAAGTAAATTATAATTATCTCCAAAGATTGCTTACAATCTGAAAATATTTTCTGGCTTTAAGTAACCTGTTACAAGATGTCACTGAGAGTGAAAGATTTAAACAGTTATATCTATGATTGCTTCTTCTACCGCTGGACAGTAAACAAAATTCTATTCTTGATATCATTTTTTAATCATTATACTACAAGTAAGGCTTTAATGCCACTAAGACACAAGGGTGACTGGGAGTGGAAGAGAATATGAACACTTTTATGAGGATAAAGGAGAATAAAATTACATTTTTTTTTAGGAAAACAAAAGATGGTGATTGGCTTATATACCCTTTCAGTGTTATTTAAAGCTGGAAAATATTTCGAATTGTCGGAGGTTGTTCCATAGTGGTCTCCCATTTAACCCCTGACTAGGTTCAACACTGCTTAACTTCACGAAATGGAGTTTTCAGCACAATTTGAGTGTAAGCTATATGTATGGGTAAGCTAGTATTCATATGAAATTCTGTTGGATATAAAGTGGAGGGCCAGTTTTCTATAGTTATTAAGTAATAAGCTGATCCCCCCAAATTGCTCCATATTAATAATTGGGAAAATACATTTAAAAGGTTACATGTGTAAAAGTTTAAATAATAATGAAGATTAATTGAAATATCACTTTTAAATACATGTCGTTATTTTTTTGCAACATAGGAAATTTGTATTTTTTTTTTTTTTTGCATTTTTAGAGCTTATCAAACCCTTGTCAGTTATTTAAAGTTGAAACATATTTTCGATCATAAGAATAATTATGTTTTTGCAAGCCAATGTCGCATTAACAATCTTTTGGGAATAGAAAGGATTTCTTTCAGATACAATTTAAGAATTATTTGCATTATTCGGAATGTTATCGTCATCTTCATTGCCATATTCACAACATTTCAGACATTGTATGCTCTAGCTTTTTTCAGGTGACTGGAATTTCAAACCAAACCCTTTATTTCATCCACTGGAGTAGATTGTTCTAGTTCCACATACCACGCCTTTTTCGGATGTGTCAGTTATATATATATATATATATATATATATATATATATATAAATATATGAAAATACTAGGAAATAGTTCAATACCTATTAGGTTGGTGCAAAAATAATGATGTAATAATGTTGTTTTTTGACGTTAAAAAATACGTCAAAAAACAACATTATTACGTCATTATTTTTGCACCAACCTAATATTTTAATATATTTTATTGTCATATATTATTTATATAGACAAAAATATTTAAGTAAATCCTCTGTTTATAATAAACAGTATTAACAACATTTACCGGCCTGAATGTCCAAGAAATTTCATAGAAAATATGCGTCCTTCGACAGGAATCGAACCTGTATCCTAATCAGACGCTCCTAATTTAAACTGGCATTTACCTACTGACCAGGTTTGACACTGCTTAATTCAGGAACTGGTGTTTTCAGTATGATTTACCTGTAAACTATATTATGGGTAAACTCGAATTAGTATTAAATTCTGTTGGATATAAAGTGGAGGACCAGATTTCTATAGTTATTAAATAATAAACTGATCCCCCGAAATTACTACATATCAATAATTACAAAAAGTTTAAATAATAGCATGGATAAACGTTTTAATCATTTTACCCCAAGTAAGGCTTTAATGCTACTAAGATGCAAGGGGTGACTGGGAGTGAAAGTGAATGAGAAAGCTTTAGTGAGGAGAAAGGACAGTAAAAGACAGAAGATGGTGTTTGATGTCACATTTACATTTTTGAAGATTTTCAGGAACAGGTAAACAAAAAACCGGAAGAGAGTTCTACGGGTAAGAAGTGTGAGAAAAGGAACTATTAGAATAGAACTTACGGTTTCATCTAGCTAGCTCACAGTAAAACGACGAGACCTAACAGCCAATTTAGTAGGACGCTTAAATTCAAGGAATCGAGGTACCAAGCTGCCATGAAAATATTTATAAAAAAAAACAAAAGAAACAAAAACAAAGAGAAGCCACGTCGTGGCGGTAGCGAAGCAGTTGAAGTTGAGATGCCAGGTCATGATTAATAATATTACAGACCCTCTTTCGATTTTGTTAAGAATCTCGATATATATATATATATATATATATATATATATATATATATATATACATATATATATATATATATATATATATATATATATACATATATATATATATATATACATATATATATACATATATATATATATACATACATATATATACATACATATATATATATATATATATATATATATATATATATATATAGCCGTAGCAACGGACCAGATATGGCAGCAACATCCAATGTGCGGACGAATGGTAAATCTATCATGCATATTTATAAATATTGTGACGTAACTACGATTACATTAACCATATAGGCGTAAGGCCAAAAAACACCCCAAAGAAAATCCCAAATTCTAGTCGAAAATTAGTTACCTGCCTATATTTCTGAGATGAGATATTATGTACATTATTCGGACTATTGTCCTCATCTTATTTTTATTACAACGTTTCGGTCGTTGTACGCTCCGGCCTTCTTCATTAGGCTTATAATACCCAGAAATTCATACACAGATGTCCTGAAGACCAGATGGCACAGTGTATAAAGACGTTGACAGAAACCAAAGAGTTGAGTTCAATAGCCGGTTAAGGCAATGCAGAACTTTCAGAGGGAAATTAACAGGAGATTTATCCGATCCTTCAGTATCTGACTATATTTCTGAAATGAGGTATTATGTACACTATTTACATTATTCGTACTATTGTCCTCATCTTTGTTGCCATATTTATCCGATCCTTCAGTATCTGACTATATTTCTGAGATGAGGTATTATGTACACTATTTACATTATTCTGACTATTGTCTTCATCTTTGTCGCCATATTTATCTGATCCTTCAGTATCTGTCTATATTTCTGAGATGAGGTATTATGTAAACTATTTACATTATTCTGACTATTGTCTTCATCTTTGTTGCCATATTTATCCGATCCTTCAGTATCTGTCTATATTTCTGAGATGACGTATTATGTACACTATTTACATTATTCTGACTATTGTCCTCATCTTTGTCGCCATATTTATCTGATCCTTCAGTATCTGTCTATATTTCTGAGATGAGGTATTATGTACACTATTTACATTATTCTGACTATTGTCCTCATCTTTGTTGCCATATTTATCCGATCCTTCAGTATCTGTCTATATTTCTGAGATGAGGTATTATGTACACTATTTACATTATTCTGACTATTGTCCTCATCTTTGTTGCCATATTTATCTGATCCTTCAGTATCTGTCTATATTTCTGAGATGACGTATTATGTACACTATTTACATTATTCTGACTATTGTCCTCATCTTTGTCGCCATATTTATCTGATCCTTCAGTATCTGTCTATATTTCTGAGATGACGTATTATGTACACTATTTACATTATTCTGACTATTGTCCTCATCTTTGTCGCCATATTTATCCGATCCTTCAGTATCTGTCTATATTTCTGAGATGAGGTATTATGTACACTATTTACATTATTCTGACTATTGTCCTCATCTTTGTCGCCATATTTATCCGATCCTTCAGTATCTGTCTATATTTCTGAGATGAGGTATTATGTACACTATTTACATTATTCTGACTATTGTCCTCATCTTTGTCGCCATATTTATTACAACGTTTCGGCCGTTGTACGCTCCGGCCTTCTTCAAGGACACATGGCACAGTGGATAAAGGCGTTAGTTAGATCCAGTGACAGGATCCAAAGAGTATGAGTTCAATACCCGGTTAAGGCAGAGAACTTGGAGAGGGGAATTAACAGGAGATAACTGATAACTGACATCCATTAAACTCGGCAGGTTGAACTAGAACAGTCTACCACAGTGAGCGAAATAAAGGGTTCAGTTTGACCTTCCAAGCACCTGAAGAAGGCCGGAGCGTACAACGGCCGAAAGGTTGTAATAAATATGGCGACAAAGATGAGGACAATAGTCCGAATAATGTAAATAATGAAAATTAGATATAAATAAATAAATAAAAATAGATAAAATCCAATGCTTTCAACTTGCGAGCGTATATGTCCTATGATCAGCCATACCCTTCTCTTCTCTTCACAAATTCTTTCCATCTTTACCTACTCTTCCACCCACAAGCCAAGAGCCCGTGAACTTTGAAGCGATCCGACGCGAGAATGACCCGGTTCCAAAATTCCGCGGCCATCAGGCGGTTGACCATAAGTGAATTCACCATCAGGATCTCCTGTTGCGATTCACGTGAGCGGTGATTGAAACTTTGGCCATCACGCAAACCCACGTGACTGTTTTTGTGGACAGCAAAAATCTAAAAAGGGTTTTGAGCTTTTCGTCTGACCAGTGGCAGATGAACATAGCTGGGCGAATCTTCCCGATTCTAAATGGACTGCCCACTGAAATGAAGAAGACAGCAAAGTCTGTTGACTAAAGATGAAAGGACTGCTACGAAAGGGAATCGACCAACGAAGCGCCTGTACGAGATGCTGTGGACATTTCCGAAAGAAAAAGAACCCAGGAAAATTGCCGGCCGACCAAAATATTGTTTTAATATAAGAACTCTCGCTTCGGCGAATCAGAATTTTGTGTGGAAATACCAACTCAACTGAGAGATAAGTTACTTTCCTTGGCTTGATCTTTTTTTTTATGTATATAATGTAAATAATGCAAGTAATCATAATATCTCAACTCAGAGATATAGTTCGAAATTCCAATCACCTGAAGAAGGCCTGAGCTTACAACGGCCGAAGGATAATAGTCCGAATAATGTAAATAAGGCAAGTAATCATAATATTAGGTTGGTGCAAAAATAATGACGTAATAATGTCGTTTTTTGACGTATTTTTAATATCAAAAAACGACATAATTACGTCATTATTTTTGCACCAACCTAATACCTCATCTCAGAGATATAATTTTCGTCATAAATTCTCGAAATTTTCGTATCTGCTCAGTTGTGTATCCAAACATAAAAAGAGCAAATTCTAAAGAAGTAATGGGTTTTCTATCTACTAATTCGACAGATTTCCTCATTTTAAAAACGTTATTTTTAGTGGCTACTCAAATCTAAGTAGGCGAGAAGGATTTCGCTTAAGGGCATTATCCAGCCTTGCTTGATCATCAAAGGCTCTTCGTGGGCAAGTCGGTTAAAGCGTGATTGCCAGGGATGCGCATGTTCCCGTATATTTCTTTAATAGATTTCTTGAATATTCATGCTGGTAGACGAAAGTAAATAAATGTACTATTTAATAAATAAACGGAGCGACTACACAAATATGAGCATCTACTATAAATAACATTTAAAGTGATATATATATATATATATATACTTTAAAAATCAAGAGGTCAATTAAAATATGCGACCATTATATAATTATAGATAATTATGTAGCGTTCTTTGTGGCTTTTTTGAAATAAAGTGTTAAAGTGGTGATTTTAAAAGTATCGCCAGAAGATGCAGTGGGGTCGAAACCATGTTCGAAGGGCAGAGTCTCGTCTGGGGTGGTAGACAGCTACCCGACCCCGTTTTTAGAGAGTCTACGAGGAATTTTAGCCCGAGCTCACGGTTTCGGCTTTAATTCCGCATTAGAAACGGCCTTGTGCCACATCCTGCCTCGCGAGGAGGTGAGGTAAATAAACTTAATTGATTCGTTTTGCTCCTTCTGTTTTTTTTTTGTTTTTTTTTTTTTACGGGTCAGATGCCGAAAGTTGTTTCTGATGAAATTATCTTGTAGGTACGGTGGAGTTAAAAGAGAAATGCTTAATTGACTCTTCGGCAATTAGTTGGAGATTCGTCTCCAGCTAAGCTAGTCGAACTCTCTGGCTTCGGGCGGAGAGGAACCCAAACGAGGCTGTGTCGAAGGGCAGAGTCTCGTTTGGGGTGGTAGAGAGCTACCCGACCCCGTTTTTACGGAGTCTACGGGAAATTTTTGTCCGAGTCCACGGGGTCGGTTTTAAACCCGCATTAAGAACGATCTTGTGCCACATCCTACCTCGCGGGGAGATGAGATAAAAAAAAAACTTGTTTCGTCAATTAGTTGGAGATTCGTCTCCAGCTAAGCTAGTCGAACTCTCTGGCTTCGGGCGGAGAGGAACCCAGACGAGGCTGTGTCGAAGGGCCTCGTGTTCACAGAAATAAAACATACCCAGAAATAACCCTAAAAAGCATGTTAAATTGTAAATTAAAATCATACAATTTATTCATTTTTGTTTACTGGTGGGTGTGTGTGTGTGTGTGTGTGTGTGTGTGTGTGTGTGTGTGTGTGTGTAATTTTGGTTACAAGTGTTTTAAGGTTGCATGTGATAAAAGGAAGAAGTCACTTCATATTATAACAAGCAATGTCTCGAGGAGAGGGGATGGACGTTTTGACCTTCCAACGGTCAGTAGCGAAGAGACGGGATTCAGCGTCTTTTGGCGCGAAATCCGTTTTCTGGCAGGAAATGTTTCTGTTGCATCCTGGGATAACTTTTCTTTTTGGTTTTATTTAATTTATTTAAACTAAGTTATAATGTTATTTTTTTTTTGTACGTCGTGGGTCACCAAATGATGTAGTGAGTAGGATGTTTTTTATACACGTCGGTCGTCATCAAATGATGTGCGGTCGCTCACAACATAACAACAAAAATAGCCGCGTGTTCACAGGAATAAAAACATACCCAGAAATAACACTAAAAAGCATGTAAAATTGTAAATTAAAATCATGCAATTTATTTATTTTTGAGTACAGGTGTGCGTGTATGCTAGTTACAAGTGTTTTAAGGTTGCATGTGATAAAAGGAAGAAGTCACTTTGTATTATAAGATGCTAACGACCGTTGGAAAGTCAAGACGTTCACCTCCTCACCTCGAGACATTGCTTGTTATAATACGAAGTGACTTCTTCCTTTTATCACATGCAAACTTAAACGACTTTTAACTAAACTGTATGATTTTAATTTAAAATTTAACATGCTTTTAGTGTTATTTCTGTGTATGTTTTTTATTCCTGTGAACACGTGGCTATTTCTTTATTATATGAGTGACTCCACATCATACACCATGGAAACATGGGCAGGCTGTTAGAGTTTGGCTATAATACGAAGAGATTTTTCCTTTTATCTCATGCAAACTTAAAACACTTGTAACTAAAATACGCGCGTGCGCACACACTAACACAAATACAGATTCAGCTACCTCTAGACATGATTATTTATTGGGAACAGGCCATACAAGACATCATATTAGAATTAACAGTCCCTTGGGAAGAAAACATGGACGGAGCACACAAAAGGAAACTTGGGAAATATTTGCTTATTCCAGAGGAATGC
Source organism: Acanthosepion lycidas (assembly GCA_963932145.1). Classification (NCBI taxonomy): domain Eukaryota; kingdom Metazoa; phylum Mollusca; class Cephalopoda; order Sepiida; family Sepiidae; genus Acanthosepion; species Acanthosepion lycidas. The sequence goes on from OZ010599.1 coordinate 97,306,150, forward strand.
AAAAGGCGGGGTCGGCGAGCTCAGTGTGAACTGATTGAAATCAGATGCAGAGGCTTCCCTGGGCGGTCACTATGTAAGATGTTGCAAAAATTAGGCGTAACAGGTCTGGAAAAGAACAAGGCCATTCGCTCAGTAACAATGACATCAGAAGAAGCTTCTAGATGGTCATGGTTTAAAATATCAAGTGATTGGCGGCCAATAAGGAAATGAGCGGAAGTTGCGGTTGATTGTTTTATCGAGTGAATTTGGGTATTGAGTATGACCTAAAACTACACCCGACAATGAAGTCTGGACTAGGGGACAGAACTAGGGTACCCCAAACCATTGTTACCTACAGGGGATCTGTAGCTAAGATCTAGTACCTGTTTGCCCCCTTACGTTTACTTAAGTTACGTTTTTTTAATATATACCATGGAAACACAGGGAGGGTGTTACATTTATTTTTTTGTTGTTTTTGATTCACTGATTGACATGACTCTAAACAAGATAAGTGAGTGAGTAGAATCGGATTCATGTGTGTTTTTGCGTTTGTGTATCTCTCATGGAGGCACGGTGGAGTGATGGGGAGCCGAGTTCGAATTCCAGTCAAATCCATTACATTCACTTATGTGCTAATACCATTGGAATTCTCTTCTTCTCCCCACCCCAAATAAATAGCAGGACAGACCGTGTTCTATAGCCTTGGATGTCAACTGGTCTACCACAGAAAAAAATGGCAACCAACTGCAACCTACAGTTAAATGCCATGTGTGTATCAAGCATGGCACTTAACTAACCTCAGTCAGGGGAAAAATCGTTACTTACTATTTCAAGCCGAGCGCGTGGCCATATTCCATACAAGATCGAAACCGTTACTGCGTTTGCTTCCTTTTATTGGAAGAGCGTAGCTTGCTGGTGAACTGGAAGTTGCAAGAGGAGTCGCCAGTGTGACAGGTCGCTGGGGCTAGGCAAAATATTTTTTCTTTGGCCCATATACATAAGTATGCGTACGGCGCTCCCCACGTGAAAATGACCTTGTGCCACATTCAGCCTTGGTGGGGAGACCGGGTAAATATACCTGACATATAGGAAGACTGATATTACGTGGCAGTTCAGTGATCTTTTCTAACGAGATTTGTTCTGTTTCTAATTGCTTGTCTTTTAGAAGGCAACTTTCGCTAATCCAATGCATACTTCGTATTTCGGTGTCACATTTTCCATCCTCTGTTAAAACAGTTCCTAGACATTTAAATTTTTGCACTTGCATGATTTTGGTATTCCTAATTCGTCGTTCGTACCTTAGGTTGCTCCTTTTGATGATAACAATGCCTTTTATTTTCTTATAATTGATAGTCTTTTCTTCTCGCTTTCTTTTGCTACCTACTGTAGGGTACCCTGTAATTTCCTTTTTGTGTCTGTTAACAATACTGTGTTGCCTACATACCATAAGTTGTTAAGACTGTGGTCACCAATGGATTTTTCTCTCAGAATCGCCTCACTTTTAAGAGATTAATGAGGAATTTTTTTTTTAATTTCTCAGGCTTTATGCAGAAATAAGCCCCATTTTGTGGGTCTAAGGAAGAAATACTGTTCTCATTTGAAAAACCCGGGTAGAGAAGACTGATTTATTAAGTTCAAATGTCTGTAAAAGCCGTCATTCCGTCGCGAAGAAGTCTCATTTACTTTGGTACAATAGTTCTTGCAGTGCTGTTCATTCAGTCTCTGCAATATTTTGGCCAGGATCCAATTCAAAGCTTCACACGAGGAAATGGAAAGACAGAGATTTCAACAAAGCCAATATCAATTGTGAAATGTCTGAGATTCCATAGAGGTAGAGACAATGACGGCTGGGTGGGCACGTCTTGGCAGCAGAAATATACAAAAACCATTCGATTCCATGACGTCTCACAGACTGTCGCTTTATGGTTGAGATTGTCTGCTTATTCGATGTTCAAGAGACTTTCTTCTTTTATTCACACAATGAAAAAAAATTAAAAAAATCTTGAATGCCCTGTAAGCGAGACCGGCAAAAAATAGGCTGCATCTCCATCAGAGTGGGTAAGGCACCCCCAGGAGTGGCCAGCTTCCTAGTGGATGGTGACTAACTTAAGTATATAAACTCGACCAATATTTACCTCTATTTTCAATGATAAACCCGAATATTTGCCTATACATCCAAGGATAAAACCGAAAATATTACTTATAAGATCAAGTATAAACCGATCATTGTTTCAAGATATTTTTGTGTAATTTTTGGTAAATATATGTTAAAATAAGATGTCAGCGTCATTTAGGCGACAATTTATCCATCGCACCCTGTATATCTGTTAAAATGGGATGTCTGCTATTTTTCATTTTTGCGTCATATAGAATAAGCAATTTTCATTCTTGCCTCATGTAGACGACAATTTATCCATCGCGCGCTTTAGAAAAATATTGATGATGTTTATATTTGAATCGATAGGTAAACAATGATCGGTTTATACTTGAGTTTACAAGTAATAGTTCCGGTTCTCGATTCAAATATAGACATCATTAATAGTCATTGGAAAGTTTGCGATGGATAAATTGTCGTCTAAATGACGCAAAAAATGAAAATAACACTGACATCCCATTTTAACATATATTTATCGAAAATTACCCCAAAATATCTTGAAATACTAAAGAGTAAATTTATTCAATAAAATCACCATTGGCTTCAACCACGGCCTCCGGGCGACTTCGGAATCCTTTGCAACTCTTCTAGACAGTCTTCTTGTTTAAGTTGTTAAATGTTCCTATAATCCTTGCCTTCAGTTCATTTTTCATGTTACAAGGAAGTTTTGTTTGTCTTTTTCTCAACTATGCCCTAACATAATCATCAAGGCGTTTGCAGTCTGGAGAGTTATATAGCCAGATGTAAGGGGTGATGTGGTCACCTAAATTGTCAGAATGGTTCTCCTTCTTGTGTGGCATGTTGCAGAGTTCTGTTGCCAGGCATAGGTTATTCCAGCGGCCACCCTATTAACCTAGGGCAGCACTACCACCTCACGATACTTGATACAGTCCTCCGTGTTGAGTTGAGGCCCTCACCAACAAATTCGAGAGTTCTTTTAAGTCAGTGTTTACTTGGTTCGGTTCCGAGAATTTCGTTTGTGAGGTAGCGGTTTGAAATCGACTGTTTTCGATCTTCCGCGAGCGCTGGCTAGACGTGTATTTCTGTACTGCTACTTGTCTATTCATCACTGACTACTGCTACAGGTACCCTAGTCTACTCTGTTCTGTACTCTACTGACTCTCTTGTGGTGGAAGAGTCGTTTTTATAATGATGAGGGTTAAGATGAGGGTTCTTTTCTATTATCAGTGATGACAAGGTTATTTTTAGAATGATGAAATATCATTCCGGACGATTTTGTAACTTTTTGAGGGATCGGGAGCATTCTTCCGGAGAAATATTTCAGTAGCTCTCTTTGTCTGTTACCTGCCTACCCCATTTCCAGGTATTGATAGCTCAGCTTCTTTCTTCTAATTACCCTTTTCAGTGACCCGCTTTGTCAGTTACACGCCACTCCCCGCTCACCAATTGATGTCGTAGAAAGAAATCCGATTATGAATGAATGAATATCATTAATAATTCACTGTGGATTTTGATGATTAAATAATGCTATCTTGCAATGTCTGACTAATTACTTTTTAAAGTTTCATTATTCTATCAGTATGCATTTCTTTGAAAAGTAAAAAGAAATGTATTTTCATTAGTCAGGAATTAATGAATACACTGCCGAAAATTAATATAATATAAATGCTTTGCTAATGATTTATCTAGAGAAGCGAGTTGTCAGAGCAATACGTTAAAGCAAGTGTTACTGACAAACCAATGCTTATTATTGTCCTTGTTAGGGCCAGAAATAAAGCCACAAAAGAGGAATTGAGTTAAACAAATATATTAACAGAAACAGTAATAGAAACATATACAAACGAGAGTGTTACAGCAAGAATGTTCGGTCTGACTGTCAGAGCTGACTGTTGGAAACTTCCCTCTCTAAAAGGCAGTAACTGCTCCTATTTATAGCTGGGAGAGGCTATGCGTGCGTTGGTAAATTACCATGACAGCTATAAAAATGCATTGTAAATTATTTTACTATGAAAATGCATTGCAAATAATTTTACTATGAAAATGCATTACGAATGATTTTACTATGAAAATGCATTCTAAATTATTTACTATTGTTGTGGCCTTGCTAGGGTCAGAAATAAAGACACGAGAGAAGAATCGAATTAAGCAAATATATTAACAGAAACACTAATACAAACCTATACAAACGAGAGTGTTACAGCAAGAATGTTTGGTCTGACTGTCAGAGCTGATTGCTGGAAACTTCCCTCGTCTAAAAGGCAGTACCTGCTCCTATTTAATGCGTGCGCGAGTAAATTACCATAACACTGATATATATATATATATATATATATATATATATATATATATATATATATATATATATATATATATGCTCCGGCTCGCCGATTGAGCACTATGGAGAAAGGGAATTTTTAACAGCTGTTGCTGCTGCTTAACGCATCGGTCTTCGTAAGAATTCAGGGCTCTGGCTGCTGGTTTAGTGTTTATATACAGCACGTGTATAATACGTTAAAAGATTCCCTTTCTCTGTCTTGCGCCGATTGCTTAGGTGGGGGGAGTCTCTGATTTTTGCTAAATCGGTCGAGTTTCGATCTTGGGTTGAAGCAATCGGATGTCTAGGCACACTGGAGCAGTATATATATATATATATATATATATATATATATATATATATATATATACATGCACCGTAATAAACAAACACTGAAATATTTGTAAAAATCTTACATGTTAAAAAGTGCTGAATTTCCCAGTAGGAAAAGCAAGCTTGGACATGGATATATATATATATATATATATATATATATATATATATATATATTAGGAAATGGACAACTATTATAGTCCGACTATTATTTTAACACATTTTTTAGGTTTATACGTTCTTTTTTATAGATACAAAATTTGTATCTATAAAAAAAGAATGTATAAACATTAAAAATGTCTCAATATCATTCGCAGACAGTACTGTTTTGCTATATCACAGCTCCTCAGTGCGACTAGACAACCGAACACCTCGAGCCCGGATCGAAACCCAACCGATTTGGTGTCAGTCAGAACTTCTACCACTGAGACATCTGCACTGAACAGAACGCATTAGCCAAATCTAGCATATTGTTTTTGCAAACATAAACAAATGCCAAGCAGCCATAGTGCTCCATTCATTTTACTAAAGAGCTTCGCATTTACGCAGGTGATCGTTGTTTTTAGAATTAGCTTGTCATTCAGCATTGCTCAATTGAAAATATATTTTCAAGAGCTAAATTATGCCATTCACAGACATTGTTATTTTTCATTAGTTGAAAAATATCACTTTTTATGATTGGTCAGGTTATTTTCTGTTTATATGCTTGGCATCCATTTTTTTTTTTGTTTCTCAGATTTGCAGCTAGAACTTTTACAAAAGTAATTTATACACTTGAAATGGTACTCTTCAATTCAGACACTATTTTGTGTTCCTGCAACAGGTTCCCCAAAGAATAACCCGCCAATAGAATAAGTTGCATGAAATGACACAACTTTATGGGATACCGGCACCCGGTAGAACCCGGAGGTGGTGTTATGCATTTGTGGGTTACTCCACACGACTTTCCTTAAAGAAACTGTCGCTAAGGGACGCTCCTTAAGCCTATAAATTGGTAATGATATTCGCACTTATTTTTTTTCTTCTCTTTTACAACCCCGGCTATAAGATATAGTCGCACGTGGTAAAAAATAATGTGCCCCACACCCGGGAACGGTTATATTCAATATCTTACTTTTCTCTCTTGACAAATTATTCTCTTTCACATACGTGTCTATCACGTAGACCGACACAAACTTCACACACACACACACACACACACACATTCTCCAGATTAAATGTTTTCCATGTAATTAGTATTTAAACTTTTTGTGCGGGACGTCCCAAAGCTTATAAATAGTCAATTTGTATATATGGAGACAATAGAAAATTTGAGATTTCATAGTGGCTGTAGTAAAAATGGTAAGTAATATTTTACCTCGTGTGAGACGTGATGTAACACAAGGTTGGGTTAACTGTGAGGGAACCCGAGCGCGTTCACCCGGGCGAAGGGCAAAAATTGCCCAGATCCCTCAACCATCGGTTGCGCTGGCCTCGGTAGCGACTACCGATTCGCCTCCTCTAATGCAAAAGAGGTGGGGGTGCAAATAGGTTCGGGCACTTCGCAGTATTTATTTTCCTCATTTGCGTTTCTGTCCGATGACAGATCCACAACTGAATCACACTCTGCACAAAGACGTAACTGAGAGATAAATTCTATTCAGCTTGCAAGCATGCCAGGTAAGTAAGAATGGTAAATAAGAATGTGTTGTTTTGGTGTAAGGAATACTTTGGTATCTTTGGGTCAGTAAATGTTTGGTTTGGTTTACGGCATATCAACCTCAATGGGTTATTTAATGCTGACAACATTTTTAGGATAGATTCGTATGAATAGAATATATATTCTTTGCTTTAGATTGGTTTGGTTTATTTTGTTTTACGGCATATCAACCTCAATGTGTTATTTAATGCCGACAACATTTTAGGATAGATTCATATGAATAGAATATGTATTCTTTGGTTTAGATTGATTTGGTTTATTTTTTAATGGCATATCAACCTCAATGGGTTATTTAATGCCGACAACATTTTTATTGCTGCTAATGTTTTTCTTCAAAAATCTATTTTTGGGAATATTTTTCCTTGAAGAAAACTATAGCTGGTCATATTTTTTTCAAAGAATGTAAACCTGTGTGTATTGCTAGTTTGTATTCTGTTTTTAAAGTATTGCTGATAATAATTTTTTCTTCAAAAATTATTGCTGGTAATATTTTTTTTATTACAAAGTATTTTGGGTATTAAAACCTATTTTTACACAAGTTTGGGTGCCAACTATTTGCCCATAGCTGGGACCCTAACCGGTGCTACCACCCCGGGTCAGGGTGGACCTGGGAACGCCAGCAATTAAGAGGTTGTTCCACAGTCCTCAAAACTTGATCAGAGGCCTTGCTGTTGGATGTCGTTTATCGTCTTACCCAGGACGGTCAGTAAATGTGGATAGCTAAGTTTAAGATATGACAGATTGAAGAACAACCGTCCTACATTTTTGTATTATGTCAAAATAAACATTACTTTCCTCTTTTACAATCCTGGCTATAAGATGTAGGCGCACATGATAAAAAAAGTGTCCCCCACCCGGTCACGTTTATATTCAATGTCTTACATTTCTGTCGTGACTTTTTGTACTCTTTCACAGACGTGTTTATCACATAGGCCGACACAAACTCCACACACACAAACGCACATTCTCTAGATTAAATGTTTTCCATGCAATTAGTATTTAACTGTTTTCTTCCTTTATTGTAATTATAATACTTTTTTGATACATGCATCGTCGTTTGTTTTATATTGGTTTGTGTTACTCATTTATTACTCGGACTCACATACGAGTCCGCAATAATTGTTACCGGAAAAATAATACCAGGAGACACGTTTTGTACATACACACAACACGCAACACATTTATGCGAATGTTGGTGGAATGATATTTGTAGTGTTATTGAGTTGCAGTTCTGTAAAAGTTTTTTTTTTTTCCTGTTATGCCATATGCCTGAATGTATGTTTTGTTAGCTTGTATAAATACATCTTTTTTTTACTCGTGTATATGGCGCTGGTTCTGGAGGCATAGCGAGAGAGGAACGAATAACCTAGACGCCATACGTGGCAATGATTTAAAATATATACTTTGGCGTAATGGATGGTGGCTTGGATTGAAGAATCGGAGAGCCGAGTTCGAATTCCATTACATTCACTTGTTAATACCCTTGGGAAAGATATTAATCCTCTTCCCCACTCCCAGCTAGGGATAAATATCAGAACAGACTGGGTTCTGTAGCCATGGGAGGAGAAGGAAAAACTATGAATTCAAAACCGGCCTTGATAGGGATGGGCTCCGTCACGTTGCGTAACTAACTTTGTTCATCAAGCCACAATTCTGGGTGTCGTTAAATTTCCCACAAGACAGAGAGACCGGCTAAGAACACCTGCGAAGGGGGGCTAAGTCAACGTTCGAAATTCGTTCCCGGAACGTCATTTCTCCCGCTGCCTCTTAGAATCCAAGCTGCCACGACTCTCTCCTAATAAGACGAATAAGAAAAAGAAATCGTCATTTTCGTTGATCACATTTTATGTAGTAGCGTGGGAGACCCATAGACGAGAGATACATATATTTTTTCCCAAATCTACAAGTTCCTTGTACTACTCCAGAAAGTATCTCACTCCACCTATCATCTTCCCTTTACAAGAGCCAGATCAGGTTAAAAATAGATTACTGCTGCCATATATGAGCAAGAGCTGCCCTTTTTTCTACTTTCCACTTTCATAGCCCAAAATGGTCTCCGCGTCCTTGTGGTTGACGAATTATTTCCCACTTTGTAACACCTTTTCTCACAGACAAGACGTCGTAAGCATCTCACTGCTCAATCGCTATTGCCATGGAGATTGTGCAAATGAACTAAACTCCTTAGTTTCACCAGACGGCTAAGACTAGCCATTCCACACACATTGTAGCGAACGACCCTCATCACTTTTATATTCCAGTGGTGAGGTGTAAGTTCCATTCAAGCAGCTTATTTCCAAGAACCACTCCTTTGTGGAAATGGTTGCTTCCCTCATCATTACAAGCCAGTTCAAGTCTAGGGTTAGCCGTTATCTTCCACACATACCAGCCCGATCCTTCTAACTATCGACCTATTAGATTTCTACCTCTTTTGGGGAAACGACTGAAGTCCCTAAACAATGCTGAATTGGTTCAGCATCTCAGATCGCAGGGACTCCTTTCAGATAATCAATACGGCTTTCATTTCTCTAGTACATCTTCTGATGTACTGACGATCATTTTGGAAAGAGTCTATCAAGGTCTAGATAAGAATGGTGATGCTGGGGCTCTTGCTTTGGAAATCTCGAAAGCTTTCGACAGGGTCTGATATACAGGCCTTCTTCACAAGTTGAAAAGTTAGGTTGTCTCCGGCCAAATTTTTGAACTGGTCCAGTCTATCTTATATCGTGAAATGAAAGTTATCCTGATCTCTTCTAGATCATTTTGTACTAATGCAGGTTTTCCCCAGGGCTCTATCCTTGGTTCCCCTTTATAATTTTCATTTTCCCGATGGTATCACTTCTCAAATTGGTATCTAACCCTGAGGATACAACCATTCACTTCTGTCTCGATAATAAGTCTGATCAGTTCGATAAGACTAAATTGGCGGCTGATGTCAAAAACGACCTCCAGTCAATTGTTAACTGGGGCAAAGGATGGCTTGTCATTTTTAACACCTCGGAAACTGAAATGCTCACTACTAATCATCTGAGAGACCCATTTCTTACTTCCACCAGCATGGGTGATGCTAACCTCCAAGACAGTGACTCGTTACGCTTACTCATGATAGCGTTCTCGGCAGACATGAAGTGGAAAGACTATATTGCATCCATTGCTAGATCACCTGCTAACAAAATTATTTCACTGTGCTAGACTCCAGAATCTATCTAACGGTAGACTTATAAATAAGTCTACCGTTATCCCATGCTTAGAATATTACTGGCACATATGGCCCGGTGCTCCTGTTATATATCTAGAGATCCTTGATAGAATCCAAAGACGGACCAGCAATATTATTGGTCATGATCTGGCATCTCGGCTTCATTCACATTCACATCACCGTAATGTTGTCTCCCTGTATTTTTCTATAATTTCATGGTGTTTTTTTTCGGATGACCTAGACTTTATGAATTTAAGCGTAGTACTAGACTGGAGACGAGGTTTCATCAATTTACAGTAGAGCTGGCTAGATGTAACCGCAAGTTCTATGCTAACAGTTTCTTCCCTCGAACTTCTCGCTTGTAGAACTCTCTTCCGGCTCCATGCTTTCCAGTCAAGTTTAATCTCCAAAAATTTAAATGCAATGTCAATCGCTATCTACTGTCCTCCTGATTATTCTTATTTTGTTCTCGCTCCTTAGACTGTTCTAGTTCCACGTGCCATGTTTAATGGATGTCAGTTATCAGTTATCTCCTGTTAATTCCCCTCTCCAAGTTCTCCACTGCCTTAACCGGGTATTGAACTCACACTCTTTGGGTCCTGTCACTGGATTTAACCAACGCCTTTATCCCATCCTTCAGTATCTGTCTATATTTCTGAGATGAGGTATTATGTACACTAGTGACAGGACCCAAAGAGTTGTGAGTTCAATACCTGGTTAAGGCGGTGGAGAACTTGGAGAGTGGAATTAACAGCAGATAACTGATAACTGACATCCATTAGACATGGCACATGGAATTAGAATAGTCTACACCAGTGAGCAAAATAAAGGGTTTAGTTCGACATTCCAACCACCTGAAGAAGGCCGGGGTGTACAACGGTCGAAACGTTGTAATAAATATGGCGACAAAGATGAGGAAAATAGTCTAAATACTGTACCCCTTAATGTGTAACCCTCTACCTTGAGTGGCCCGGGGGCCTTGTACAGATGAGCCCCACTGTAAAAAAACGTCTCTAAACTTGCTTGCTGAGTTATTTAAGAACTTGCCACTCGACCAGACAGTTCTCCCTGCAGCTCGTCGGATCAATATTGCAGCATTGTATCGAGCGCTAAAGTAATGCTTTACTCAAATAATAACGGATATTCTACACAGAAATGTTGCGAATAAATGTTTACAAATTCGATTATATTTTCTCTGAGTTGATCATGGTCCAAATCTGTTTCAAATCGATCTGAAGCCATCAGTGTGTGTGCATGTGTGTGCGTGTGTGTGGTAGAAAAGAGGGTGACGAAACTGGTCGGATTTTGACCGGGTAAAGTTCAGCCTGACCTGACAAAGAATTTGTACGAATATCTGGAATATCTGAACTATAGACTGTTGACCTTTGTTTTACCGATTCAATCTCAGACGCAAAACACAGTGTCAGTTTGATTTATTTAACGGCATTTTAGGGGAGGGGGTTATTTAAAGAATCGAATGAAACTCCCAATGAATTAATTAATAAATATTAGGTAGGTGCAAAAATAATATCGTTTTTTGACGTATTTTTTAACGTTAAAAAACGATATTATTTTTGCACCAACCGAATAATTCTGGGTTACACGGACAGCAAAAAGATAAGCATATATAACCTGTATGCAGGTAAGAAGTCCGATTTAATTTAGAATTAAAAAAAAAATATTGACGTAAGTCCAGTTTACACTAGAGTTAAATAGGATAATCTTTGTTTTTATGTGTCATTTCTTTTCAGGACGTAGGCGATCATGGCTCTCCACGTCCCTCTATCCCTTACAGCTCTCAGCAAGTTCCTTCCCTCTGCTTCCTCCCCCAGACCACGTTCTGTCATCCGCCCGCTCAAGCTCGCCATTTATGTCACGCGCTGCTGTCCCTTGTCAGCCATAAAACAAAATACAGTCTCCAATTGATTAATTTAAACATTTGTTGGGTTATTTATGATAAAATACAAGAATCGGACGAAAATCCCAAATTGATTAATAAATCATTTTGGTTTATAGATAAACATAGGTCCTGTTTGCTTCCATATACGGTTTGGTGGCCCTGCTGTTCATCTTGAGGTCCGCGACAAAATCTAGAGACGGAATTCATTGTGACAGCATCTCGTCTCCAGTCACTTTCTAACAGTAAGGTTGCCCCCCACCTCTGGTAATTTTTTGGATGAGCTCTTCACTATGGTACCTAGACTTTTTGAATTTAAGTGCAGTACTAGACTGGTAATGATATTACATCAATTTAGAGTTGAGCTGACTAAATGTAACCGTAAATTCTATGCTAACAGTTCCTTTTCTTGCGCTTGTGGCTCCATGCATTCTAGTCTAGTTTAATCTTCAAAAATTTCGGTGCCATGTCAATTGCTATCTACTATCTTCTTGATTATTCTTTTTCTTCTTATTCCTTAGTATTTTTTTTCTGTTTTCTACTTCTTCCACACCCAGTAATCCCTTGTGCTTTAGTAGCCTTGCTGTTTTGCTTGGCCTGAACTTGATAAAAGAAAATCCTCTTACACTGTAACCCACGACATCGAGAGGATCTTGGGCCTTATGCAGATGAGCACAATTGTAAAAAAGTAATCACTAATCTTGCTTGCTGAGTTATTAAAGAACTTGCCACTCAACTAGACATTTCTCTCTGCAGGTCAGTCAGTTATGTGCCATGCATGATACACGCTTAGGCAATCATGTATCTTTTAATACATGACTGACGAGGCAGAATTTTTTCCCGCAGTAGGTTGACATTTCTTTCTGCAGTAGACCAATTGCCACCCAAGGCTATAGAACCCGGTCTGTCCTGCTATTTACCCATAGCTGGGAGGAGAAAAAGAGGATTCACATCGTTCCCAAGGGTATTAGCATGTAAGTGAATATCAGTCAGTTATGTGCCATGAGTGATACACACTTAGGCGATCATGTATCTCTTCATACATGACTGACAAGGCAGATTTTTTCCCACAGTAGGTTGCCATTTCTTTCTGTGGTAGAGCAGTTGTGATCCAAGGCTATAGAACCCGGTCTGTCCTGCTATTTACCCATAGCTGGAGAAGAAGATTCATACCTTTCCCAAGGTTATTAGCACATAAGAGAATATAATGGATTCAACTGGAATTTGAACTCAGCTCTCTGATTCCTCAATCTGAGATGCTATCCATTACTCTACTGTGCCTCCTCCTGCAGATCACTGGATCAATATTGCTGTATTATATTGAGTGCTAAAGTAATGCTTTAGTCAAATAATACGTGTGTCTTAGTGGCTTTGTTGCCTTTCATGAGGTGAATTTCATTAAAAAAAACTTCAATATTTGTCCTTTAATGTGCACTTCATAATTCCTCCTTCCTCCTCACGTACAACAATCTAGCTAATTAACTTGATACTGGGAGAGGTCCTTTAGCCTTTTATTTGTTGAACAACAACAAACGAAAAATCTCTCTCACAACTGATAATCCAAGAACACATGTCATTATTGTTTAGGAATTGTTTCAGTGCAAAATACACATTTGGTGTGTTTACTGTATGTTTAATCTTGCGGAAAAAGTGCAGCATAACTTCAGTAGTGCATGAAGCTTGCAGCAATAATGCAGTAAGTACAAGCAAGTGTTGGGAATTGTTGGTGTATTTTTTAAAAAAAGAAGGCTATTTTCAGCTCAAGGACAGGTAAGGAAAATAATGTTTTGCACCTGCCATTGTAGGTAGTTTCAGGTCATTTGCCATGGCGATATCTGACGTAAAACTGGCCCAAGCAGAGAGAGAGAGAGAGAGAGTGTGTGTGTGTAGAGGAAGCAGGACAAGGTTTTAAAAAGAGAAGAAAAAAAAGGATATTTCGAAAGAAAGAAAAATAATAAAAGAAACAGGATAAAAAAAGAAAGTCCTTGAAAAATAAGAAGAAAAACAAAGAATCCATATGGGAAAGGCCGAATTATATATAGATATTCAGATGAAGCACATCACTTCACAGTTTAGAGCTCATGGGGTCTATCAAAAAGTATCACTGTTGTTGCTATGGTAATGGAGCTAAAGTACTCACGGTGGCACAGATCGAGCTTGAACTCCGTTGTGTATACACACTAAATTACAATGTTCTCGCTTACTTCAATTGTTTATAGCACTACGTGGTAGAAAAGTGTGTAAAGTATGGTTGTCTCACCGCACCACAGGCATTCCATCAGTGACCATGGCTTATGCCATGCTTTTTGGCCAGGTATAGTATTTCTAAGGTTCAACAATGATCATATTCTCCAAATCTAACCACTTGCAACTTTTCATCTTTCCAAAATTCAGATCCTATTTGAAAGGTTTAGGGCCCATGGGGTCTATCAAATAGTATCACAGCTTTTGCTATGGTAATGGAGCTAAAGTACGCAGGTCGATACAGATCAAGCTTAAACCAGGTCATGCATATGCACTAAATTACAATGTTCTCGCTTGCTTCAAATGTTTATAGAACTATGTGGTAGGAAAGTGTGTAGAGTGTTGTCATCTCACCACACCACAGATATTCCATCAGTGACTATGGCTTATGCTTATACTTGGCCAGGTATAACATTTCTAAGATCCAACAATGATCATATTCTCCAAATCTCACCGCTTGCAACTTTTCCTCTTTCCAAAATTCAGATCCCATTTGAAAGGAACAAGATGTCAAGGAAATCCAAGAGAATGCTATGAGGCAGCCCCCCCCCCAAAAAAAAATGAGTTCAAGGGATGCTTTCGTCAATAGAAAAAATGCTGGATAATGTATATGGCTTCAGAAGGTGGCTACTTCAAAGGAGATTAAATGCTGAATTGATATGTATTGTAGTTTTTTTTTTCCATAGTACCAGTCCTAATACGTTTTGATCAAACCTTGTATACTACACCTAAAAAATTAGGTGGAGAAACATAAAATTTATGAATTCTAAAATCCAAATCTATGTTGAAATTCAATCAAATTCACATATTGAAACCTGGAAATTTAAAAATCCAAAAATATCTAGAAATTATGCCAAATTCAGACAGCCTCAAATCTTGAAGTCTGCAAAATTCAACATCCAAAAATATCTAGAAATTATGCCAATTTTTCAGACAGAGTCAAATATTGACGCATGGAAATTTCAATGCTCAAAAATATCCGGAAATTATGCCAAATGCAGAGAGCTCAAATATTTAAGTCTGGAAATTTCAACATCCAAAGTTATCTAGAAATTATGTCAAATTCTGAGAAGCTCAAATATTGAAGTCTGGAAATTTCAACATTCAAAGACATCTAGAAATTATGCCAAATTCAGACAGGCTCAGATATTGAATTCTGAAAATTTCAATGTCCAAAGGTATTTAGAAACTATGCCAAATTCAGGCAGGCTCAGATATTGGAGTTTGGAAATTTTAACGTCAAACGTTATCTAGAAAGTATGCCAAATTTAGACAGTCTCAAATATTGAAGTCTGGAAGTTTTAGCATTTAAATATATCTAGAAATTATGCCAAATTCAGACAGGATCAAGTATTAAAGTCTGGAAATTTCGACATTCAAAGATATCTGGAAATCATGCCAAATTCAGAGAGGCTCAGATATTAAAGTCTAGAAATTTCAACATCCAACAATATCTAGAAATTATGCCAAATTCAGACAGGATCAAATATTGAAATCTGGACATTTCAACATCCAAAGATATCTTGAAATTATGCCAAATTCAGAGAGGCTCAGATATTTTCTTTTGTTGAGAAAATATATCGGTAAATGTTTTCCATAAATTGATCTACCAGATATTTTTTTCCGACTAAATTATTCAGTCTTTTTATTTTCTTTCTTTTATATCATGTTTATTATTTTGTTATAATGATATAATTTGTAACAGTTTTGATTCATAAGCATCTCTCGTGAAAGAGCAAATGCAATCAGTAGATAATTCAATGAATCACTGTCAGCAAAGATTGTTAGCAAAGATGTCCACAACAGATACAAAACAAAAAACGAATAATGGTAAAGATCTCCATTTTAACATTTGTTTCTATTTTGATATTATCATAATATGTTGGTATCACTTGTAACGACAGGACTTGAACAAAGATTAAAAAAACAACAATGAAGATCGCTATCTATGACGAAATTAGAATCCGATATCTTGATATGCTCTCCTTTTAGGTTTGCCTCTCAGCGAAGCAAAGAGATAGCTCTGGGGTTGCATCATTTGACTGCATGCACAAAGTATAACATTGTATTTTAGGAGTTTAGTAAGGACTATTCAAATAGTGATAGACTTATACAATCTAGAAAATACAGTATTTTAAAATGATAGTTTTGAGATTTGAAAAATAGATTTATTTTAGAAATTAATAAATGATTGCCATAGGCTATTACAATTCTAGGGACATTGTTCCAAAGAGGATGACTTATAATTGTGACTAAATTCCTAGCAAAAAAAAAAAAAAATATTATTAAAAACCTATGAGGAAAGAGGGGTTGGAAGATTTGCATGTGTTATTTACATTACTCAAATTGTTATCCTCATCTTTGTTGCCATATTTACAACATTTCAGCCATTTGTATGCCTCGGCCTTCTTCAGGTGATTGTAATTTGGAGAAAGACGGAGCGTACAACAACCAAAACATTGTGAACATGGCAGTGAAGATAGTGAAGATGAGGATAACAGTCTGAGTAATGTAAATAATGCAAGTTATTATATCTCATCTCAGAGATCCAACCACCTGATGAATGCTGGGGCGTACCATGACAGAAACGTTGTGAATATGGCAATTGTTGGGGCGCACCCACCTTCTCATCAGAATGGACTGATCTCTCTACTACTAATAGGACAGTTCTATAGAGTTTTGGGGAGATCAGGTGACCATCACACTTCTGTCTCTCTACCGGAAGATACAGTTGGACTTTATATTCTTTCTTATTGTGAGTGACTAACCTGCGTTCGTTTGACTACTAATCTCTCTGTTGTAAATACTTCTTCGAATATACCAGTATTTTTCCCTACGTATGTGTTTGTTCTTATTTCAATAGACGCACGCGGAAACACTCAACATCTCAACAGCAATGAATATAAGAATAACAATCAAAGTAATTTAAATGATGCAAGTTATTATAATATCTCATCTCAGAGATCCAAACACCTGAAGAAGGCCAGAGCATACAATGACCAAAACATTGAGAATATGACAATGATGATGAGGATAACAGTCCGAGTCATGTAAATAATGCAAGTTATCATAATACCTCCTCTCAGAGATATAGAGAGATATTGGAAGATATGATATAAGATATACTGAAGGCAAGAGGAACAGGAAAAAAAAACAATGCATAATCTGCCTAGCATTCTTGTATAAATGGTTGGCATCACAGGTTTTAGGGGAGATTACAAAAAGACAAAATTTATTAAGGGCTGTAAAGATCATATGTGGAGAGCCATTATTGCCAATATCCTAAAGGGACATGGTACATAATTGGAAAAGGCGCTGACAATGCAAAGATGGTTACTAAGCTTTTCTCAAGGACAATTTTTTACCATCCATGCAAATGCAGTAAAGCCACTAAAACACCAGGGGGTTACAACGTGTGGAAGAATTAGGAACAGAAGCATGAATAATGAGTGGGAAAAATAAAGAGTAATCAGGATGGCAGCCTACAAAAAGCTAAGCAATGTATTTAGAAATAGAAAAATATCGTTAGATACAAAGAAAGGAGTACTGAACTGTTATGTAATTGCTGTCTCCTATATGACAAAGAATGCTGGACAATCTCCTCAAAAATGAGGAAGAGACTTGAGGCAACAGAAATATGGTTCTATAGAAGGATGCTGAGAATACCTTGGACGGAACATGTATGCTATGACAAGGATTTAGAGAAAATGGAAGCAAAAAGGACACTTAAATTTTACATCTTTAAGAGATAGTTGAAAATTTTAGGGTACATAATGAGAAAAGAAGGCTTGGGAAATTTGACACTCACAGGACAGATTGAAAGCAAAAGGAACAGAGGTAAACACTAACAAGCTTCTGTAAATGGATGACAGAACAGGGTTTAGGAGAGATAGCAAAATGACAAAAAGTGCTACAGGAAATTGTGGAGAGCGATGATCGCCAACTTCCTGCAGGCCATTTGTAAATAATATATATGGTGGAAAATATGAATCAGCAAACTGTCTTCAAAACATGTTTATGTTAAGTTTACACCTGACGTCTTTTGGCAGAGCTATGAAACGGTTTCTGTGCTCTGTCTTACCTAAATGTCTCATAGATAAGCACATATTGTTATAAGTTTAATGTTCCAATGATGAGACCCAGGTTCAAATCTCACCAATGTCACTTAATCATGATTATGATTTCTTTATAATCTTGGCCAGAGCAGATTCTTTATCTTGACAAGAATCAGATCAGATCAAAAATGTCATCTGGCTATCTACATCTGGACCAGAATCTCAAGATCTTCCCTTGCCAGCCTCGATTGAGTTCAAGAGTGATTGTGCAGCTTTGTGGATGATGAATAGTTTTCCACCTTTCTACCCAATTCCCAGGGAATAAACGTTTCTAGCCTCTCGTTACTCTAATAATATTTTCATGGCAGATGTTTGGCCAAACTACAGTCGTCAGTTCTACCAGTTCAGACCTTCACAGCTAGATTGTGCCATGCCACATACATTCAGTTGAACCATTCTCATTCCATTCATTTGGTAAAGAGTAAGTTCCAAGAACAGTTGCAATAATGGAAATGACTCCCGAGAGGATGCTTCCCTGATTACTAAAATCTTAGCCACATGAAGTCAAGTGTCAATGATATTCTCTATTACTGTATTATCAATCATAATATGCAACCTTTTCTCCCCCCCCCAATACATCCTTTCAACGTCTCCATTAGAAAACCTTGAATTTTTTCCACATGTGAAACCATTGGAAAATATCTAAAAACCATACGAAGAGTTGTCCCAAGTTTTGGGATGAAAAATTATGTACATGAAACTGTTCAGAAGCCTTGATGGTTGTTGTAGCATGAAGTTAAAAGTAATCGGGGTTGAGGGTTTCAGCACTCACCCCCAGAAACTGTAATTGACGTCCACACAGTATGGTTACAGTCTATGTCACAGGTTGTCTCTGTACATGTTGAGGATTTAAAAATATGCCTGAGCAGGTGTCTGCAACAGAGACTTGCAAGTCCACTTAGCAGATAGGTATACTGGGAGACTTATTTCTGCCTTTCATCAGTATGGCTGATGCGAACCTCCAGGAGAATGACTCACTGTGCCTTCTTCAGCTAACATGAAGTGGAAAGACTTTATGGAATCTATTGCTAGGTCAGCTGCTAGGAAAGTTATTTCACTCCATCGTGCGAGACAATTTTTTTATCCAGAATCTATCTTACATATCTACACCCTTGTGCAAATTAATTGAAACAACTGCTTTAGTATATGTCTATATTTCTGAGATGAGGCATTATGTACACTATTTACATTATTCGGACTATTGTCCTCACCTTTGTTGCCATATTTATCCAATCCTTCAGTAGCTGTCTATATTTCTGAGATGACGTATTATGTACACTATTTACATGTTTCAGATTATTGTCCTCATCTTTGTTGCCATATTTATCCAATCCTTCAGCATCTGTCTATATTTCTGAGATGATGTATTATGTACACTATTTACATTATTCGGACTATTGTCTTCATCTTTGTTGCCATATTTATCCAATCCTTCAGTATCTGTCTATATTTCTGAGATGACGTATTATGTACACTATTTACATGTTTCAGACTATTGTCCTCATCTTTCTTGCCATATTTATCCGATCCTTCAGTATCTGTCTATATTTCTGAGATGAGGTATTATGTACATTATTTACATTATTCGGACTATTGTCCTCATCTTTGTCGCCATATTTACTACAACATTTCAGCCGTTGTATGCTCCAGCCTTCTTCATATGGTTGGAATGTTGAACTGAACCCTTTATTTCGCTCACTGAGGTAGACTGTTCTAGTTCCACGTGCCATGTTTAATGGATGTCAGTTATCAGTTATCTCCTGTTAATTCCCCTCTCTAATTTCTCCACTGCCTTAACTGGGTTTTGAACTCATCCTCTTTGTGTCCTGTCACTGGATCTAACTAATGCCTTTAACCTCTTGGGGTGTATGATGAAATTTGTTAGGCCTTGAAAAATATTGTTATCTGTGATTGGATCAGATTTTTATCTTGACCAGTCACTATTGTCTCGACTGTCAATTAGTTGTCCTACAGCCATTCTCTGTGATAGAAGTTACTCCAAGCAAGCAAATGAAAATTGTAACACTGCATGAACACACTAGCAGTTACCAGTGAGCAAATCAAAGCACTATAGACTGGCCTGGAAACTCTCCTGATTTAAATCCAATCGAGAAACTGAGGTCAGTCTGCAAGGTATGACTTCGTGGAATGGACATACGAAGTACTAACATGTGAACTGCGTCATGTTTCATTGGAAAAATACGAAAAAAATTAATTTGCACAAGGGTGGATAAGTCTACCATATTTCCATGTTTAAAATATTGCTGCTACATATGATCTGGTGCTTCTGCTATATATTTAAAGATTCTTGATAAAATCCAAAGAAGGATCAGCAATATTATTGGTCCTGACCTGGCATCTCAGCTTCCGTCATTTTCCTACTCCCATAAAGTTGGTTCCCTGCACCTTTTCTATAAATATTTTCAGGTAATTGTTTGGATGAGGTCTTTGATATGATACCTAAAATGTATAAGTGCACTGGGAGACTCATAACAAGGTGTCACCAATTTACACTTGAATTGACTGTAAGTTCTATGCTAACAATTTCTTTCCTTTCACTTCTTACTTGTGCAACTCTCTTTTACAGGCAACATTGATCTTCAAAAATGTGAATGCAATCTCTATCGTTATCTGTTGTCTATCTGATTACTTTTCTTTTCTTCTCGCTTCTTAGCAATGTTTCTGTTTTCTAAGTTTTCCACACCCATTAATCCCTTGTGTCTTACTAACTTTGTTGTTACTTTATTTAATTAAAAAAAATCACGTGTACCAATTATTTTTTCCTTTTTGTGATTTACATTTTTTTATTTGTTTTTTTCTCTTATTTTTTTACCTTTTTTATTTCTTCTTCTATGGCTGCTACATGTTCTTTCTTTCTTTCTCCCTTTCTTTCTTTCTTTCTTCTCCCTATTTTTCTTTTCTGTCTTTCTTTCTATCTTTCTCTTCCTGTCTCATCCTTTCTTTCTTTCCTCATTATTCTATTCTTTCTTTCTTTCTTTCTTTCTTTCTTTTTCTTCCGTTCTTTCTTTCCACATTATTCTATTTAATTCTTTATTTCTTTCTTTCTTTATTCATTTATTTCTATCTTTCTCTTCCTTTCTCTTCATTTCTTTCTTTCCTCATTAACTATTTCTTTTTTCTTTTTTTCTTTCTTCATTATTCTCCTTATTTCTTTCTTTCTTTCTCTTCCTTTCTTTCTTTCTACATTATTCCATTTCTTTCTTTCTTTATTTATTTATTTAGTTCTATCTTCCTCTTCCTTTCTTTCTTTCCTCATTATTCTATTTATTTTTTCTTTCTTTCCACTTTTTAGTCTTCTTTTTTCTTTCTTATCTCATTATTCTATTTCTTTCTTTCTTTCTATCTTTCTTTTCTGTCTTTTTTCTTTTTAATCTTTCTCTGCCTTTCTTTCTTCATTATTCTGTTTCTTCTTTCTTTCTTTCTTTCTTTTCTGTCTTTTTTCTTTTTAATCTCTTTCTTTCTTTCTTCATTATTGTTTCTTTCTTTTTATGCTGTGTCAAAAGACAACTAACCTTCTCTTCACTAATCCTTGAATATGAACTAATGTTTGAGTTGTACACACTGCTGTACGGAACTATGCTATTCTCTATTATTGTATTATTAATCCATGTCTATCACGTGATTTAATCTGTTCTTCCCTCAACCTTTTGGTTCCTTTATTTTCCTTACAGTCTTGCTAACCAAAAACTACGAAAATTAGACGAACTTTATAACACTTTCTTTTCTTCATGACACTTCATCTCTCTCTCTCTCTCTCTTTCATTCTTCAATCTTTGTTGCCACTCACTTGTTTGATTGGTACTTTCCTTCTTTTTCTTTTTCTCGTTTACCTCTTCATTTTTTCTCTCTCTCTCTTTTCTTTCTTTCTCTGTTCATTTCTCGTTTTTCTTGACTATCATTTTTCTCTTTGTTTCTTTCTTTTTCTCTTCATTTC
The DNA here is from genome assembly GCA_963932145.1 of Acanthosepion lycidas. Taxonomy (NCBI): domain Eukaryota; kingdom Metazoa; phylum Mollusca; class Cephalopoda; order Sepiida; family Sepiidae; genus Acanthosepion; species Acanthosepion lycidas. Next base: position 97,327,998 of record OZ010599.1, read on the forward strand.
ACTTTCCTTTCTTTCTATTTTCTCTTCATTTATCACTCTTCACTGTCAGTTTCTCTTTCTTTTTTGTCATTGCTTTCTTTTTCTCTTGCTCTTCTCTTTGTGTTAGTCACTCTTTCTCAATTTTTTCTTTTCCTTCATTTGGTCTTCATATCAGCCTCTCTATCATGACTTTTGTTAATCAGTCTTTCTTATTTTTTCTTCCTTTTCTTTTTTTTTTCTTCATCTCACTTTTTTTTATCTTCATATCGGTCTCTCTTTCACAACTTTTGTTAATAACTCATTCTCATTTTTTTTCTTCCTTTTTCTTTTTCCTTTTTTTATCTTCATCTTTTTTTATCATTATATAGGTCTCTCTTTCATGACTTTTTTCCTTTTTGTCTCTTTTCTCTCTCTCCCGGCTTTTGTTAATCTCTCTTTTGCATTATTTCTTCCATTTCTTTTTGTAGTCATCTCTTTTTTATCTTCATATTGGTCTCTCTTTTCTTCTCCCTTTTGCACTTTGTTTTCTCTTTTTCTTTTCTTACCTTTTTTCTCTTTTCTACTTTTTCTCTTTCCATTCATTTCCACATCCTTTCTCTCTCTTCTCTTTTTTTGCTCCTATTTCCTTGATTCATCTTTATTTCATCCTTTCTTCCCCTCCCACTTTCTCCATTTCTTTCCTGTTTCCTAAGACAATAATCTGTCTGGAAGAGATATTGACTCAATAGCTGCTGATCTATATTCTCCCTTGACTTGATCTAAAGCCAACTGATCCCCTCATCACAGATTTAGATCAAGAGACATCTTGCAACACTTGACTCAAATCCCTTCGTCAATTACTCAGAGCGTCAGACATTTTGAGACACTTTGTTTGAACCATAGCAACAAAGAGCCAAAACCCAAAATGTCCAGACAAAAATTTATCCAAAGATCTGACTAATTCCTTCATGCAGTTCTTCAATCACTCTCTAAAAAATGCTTATGGTCATATTATGCTGAAACACCAGTTCTCACAAGGTCACCAAAGTTAAGCAAAATCAGTACTTGTATGGGTTACCACTTGGGTAAAACTTCTCTACATATACGCATATATATTTTAAGACATTTTTATGTTTATACATTCTTTTTATAGATACAAATATTTAAGTAAAAGCTCTGTTTATAATAAACAGTATTAAACAACATTTACCGGCTTGAATGTCCGAGAAATTTTCATAGAAAATATTCATCCTCCAGCAGGAATCGAACCTGTATCCTATATGGAACCACCATATAGCCTGACATGCCTTTAACCTATTTGTTCACAGAGGAGCATTTGGTTAGCAAGGTCGATCTTATTGTCTTTAAACTACAATCTTCCACGATTCAAATGATTTTAAGACAGTAAAATCAACCTTGCTAACTGAACAGAAGACTGAACATTGTCTGGGGAAGGAGCTTGCTGAGACCTGCAAGGGATAGAGAGTGGTGGAGAGCCGTGATCGCTTACATCCTGAAAGGACATGGCACATATGCTCCTGAAAAATTTATTTCAGTTGAGCTCTCTGGGGAGGAAGTGTCGGTTTTATAAACAGTGACTATTACAGCTAATAATCGAGTTCTCTCAGTCACTGTGTGTTTATCTAAAAATAAATATGCTTAAATTCGCCTTCATCCCTGCCATGCACCAATGGCTTATTGGTAGAATCCCCAACTGACACAAATTCACTCGGATTTCGATACTAGCTAGAGGCAACCAGACATCTAGCCACATTGATGAGCTATGATACAGCGAAACAGTATATGACAATATATATATATATATATATATATATATATATATATATATATATATATATATATATATATATATATATATATATAATCACCAACAGGTCCTCAGTATGGCTAGACATCCGAATACTTCTAGCCACAATCGAAACCCAAATGATTTGATATCGGTCAGATATCTTACCTCTAGGCCATCACCACACGGGAGAAAAGAAGCAAATTTTAACATTTTTCTCTCTATGAAATATGTAACCAGCTCAGAGAATGCAATTCAATTTACTGGAAGTGTAATGCTTAATAGCAGTAGGAGCCGCTGTTTTTCAAAACCCCTTTCCCTAGAGAGTTCAGACGGATTTCTGAAAGCATATATATATATATATATATATATATATATATGTGTGTGTGTGTGTGTGAGCATGTGACATAGTGTTTAGAACATTTACATTCTGACCATGAGACTTGGGTTCGAATCTCACGATGGTTGATTTGTCAGGAAGGAAACTTCCTAATGTTATTGGACTGGAGGTGTCAGTCACAACAAGTGGCACCCTTGGAAAGTGCCTGAAAACCACACCATGGGTTGAAAGAAGCCAAGATAGAATCCTGTCGATAGCTGTGCTAGCACAAAGTCACAAGTCATCATAGCTGAGGGCTTGAGCGTGCTGGGCTTGTTCAAATAACATGCTCTTTCCCAGAAACTGTAACTAAGATTTGCTTAGCATATTTGCAGTACAAACCGCCAGGGGACTTTGTGGGTGTTGAATAAACAATAATGTGCCAAAGCAAGTGTCTGCAATAAGGATTGGCTAACCACCTAGAAGACGGCTATCCTTAAAAAAGAGTGGCCAGCCATATATATATATATATATATATATATATATATATATATATATATATATATATGTATACAAAGTGTAACAGCAAAATTGTCCAAATCATGTAACAGCAAAATTGTATATTTGTTAGATCAAGATTTGAACTGTTGTATCTTAGAAATGATTAAAGATATCTTACTGGAAAAATTAATAATAATGGCTGACAATGCTTCATCTAATCAAAAATGAAGATTATAGTAAATCCTAATCAAAAATTAATAATAATGGCTGAGAATTCTTTATCTAATCAACAATGAAGATGAAAGTAAATTCTAGTCAAAAATTAATAATGATCACTGACAATTCTTTATCTAATCAAAAATGAAGATTATAGTAAATCCTAGTCAAAAATTAATAATAATGGCTGACAATGCTTCTTCTAATCAAAAATGAAGATTATAGTAAATCCTAGTCAAAAATTAATATTAATGGCTGACAATGCTTCATCTAATCAAAAATGAAGATGAAAGTAAATCGTAGTCAAAAATTAATAATAATGGCTGACAATGCTTCATCTAATAAAAAATGAAGATTATAGTAAATCCCTGTCAAAAATTAATAATAATGGCTGACAATGCTTCATCTAATCAAAAATGAAGATGAAAGAAAATCCTAGTCAAAAATTAATAATAATGGCTGACAATGTTTCATCTAATCGAAAATGAAGATGAAAGAAAATCGTGGTCAAAAATTAATAATTATGGCTGACAATGCTTCTTCTAATCAAAAATGAAGTTTATAGTAAATTCTAGTCGAAAATTAATAATAATGGCTGACAATGCTTCATCTAATCATAAATGAAGATTATAGTAAATCCTAGTCAAAAATTAATAATAATGGCTGACAATGCTTCATCTACTCAAAAATGAAGATGAAAGTAACTCCTAGTCAAAAATTAAAAATAATGGCTGACAATGCTTCATCTAATCAAAAATGAAGATGAAAGTAAATCCTAGTCAAAAATTAATAATAATGGCTGACAATGCTTCATCTAATCAAAAATGAAGATTATAGTAAATCCTAGTCAAAAATTAATAATAATGGCTGACAATGCTTCATCTAATCAAAAATGAAGATGAAAGAAAATCTCTGTCAAAAATTAATAATGATGGTGGACAATGCTTATTCTAATCCAAAATGAAGATGAAAGAAAATCCCTGTCAAAAATTAATAATAATGCAGGACAATGCTTCATCTAGTCAAAAATGAAGATGAAAGTAAATCCTAGTCAAAAATTAATAACAATGGTTGACAATGCTTCATCTAATCAAAAATGAAGATGGAAGAATATCCCTGTCAAAAATTAAAAATAATGGCTGACAATGCTTAATCTAATGAAAAATAAAGATGAAAGTAAATCCCTGTCAAAAATTAATAATAATGGCTGACAATGCTTCATCTAATCAAAAATGAAGATTATAGTAAATCCTAGTCAAAAATTAATAATAATAGTGTACAATGCTTCATCTAATCAAAAATGAAGATGAAAGTAAATCGTAGTCCAAAATTAATAATAATGGCTGACAATGCTTCTTCTAATCAAAAATGAAGATTATAGTAAATCTAGTCAAAAATTAATAATAATGGTTGAGAATGCTTCTTCTAATCAAAAATGAAGATGAAAGTAAATCCTAGTCAAAAATTAATAATAATGGCTGACAATGCTTCTTCTAATCAAAAATGAAGATGAAAGTAAATCCCATCATAAATTAATAATAATGTTTGTCAATACTTCAGCTAATCCAACAATGACAATGAAAGTAAATCCTAGTCAAAAATTAATAATAATGATTGACAATGCTTCATCTAATAAGAAATGAAGATGAAAGTATATTGTAGTCAAACGTTAATACAAATGGCTGATAAAGTTTCATCAAGTAAAAATTATCACTTTATTTTTAAGTCAATTATTCAAATGAAGGTATAGCTAAAAAAATATTAAATTTTGCACCTTTTTTTTTACATTTGACGTTATCTCAGATTCTCGTAGTAACTTGTCTTAAGTAGATACCAGTGTCATAGCAATACATTCAAGGGACATTTGGCATGACTGGGTCTGCTTAAAAGTAATAACTTCTTTTGGTTTTCGTTTTTTTTTTTTGTTAAATAATCATTTTTCTGACTGGAATATGCTTTCTGTAAATCTTATATTTGATGAGATTTTTTTTCAGGATATTCTGACCTTTTTCAAAAGGGTTTTCTTTTTTTTCCTAACACAATGATCCTTATATTTTTCAATCACCATGATGTCTTCCTTCCTTCCTTCTTTCTTGCAATTTTTCTCTTCCTTTTTTCTGTCCATTCTCATCTTCAAATTATTTTGATCTTCTTCATTATTTCTTCCTTATTTCTTTTCCTTATTCCTAAAAATTAATTTTAAGGCAACATCACAAAATAGACTCACTTCCACTTCAAAATAGACTCCACAAAGATAAAACACCATTTTTAAAATAACTTCAATAAAAGATAAAATCAGAACCATTTTTATTGTACACCCTTGACAATGTCAAAGAGTTCTTGCCAAATTTGGTGTGACAATCTCAAAAACTTTGTAAAAGCCAGGAAGAAACACACTGCAATATCTGCTTTGAAATAGGTTAAAGATGATCATGCACATTTGACATTTGTTTAGAATATTCTGCTGTTTCATTTGTGTTTTCTTAAAAATCAGGAAAGACTTGCCAGTTAATTGGAATTGAAAAATGGCTGCCTTACGCTCGTAAAGATAAACTGTTATTTCGTTTTTTACGTTTACATTTTTTTAATTTTTTGTTTTCTTCATTTTTAATTGATTTATTTGGTGAATTTTCCGTACTGAAAACATGCATTGCATCATGGGAAATATTTTCATATATGTTGATTGTGAATAGGAGAACAAAATTGTAGTCATTCTGATTAGCAAAATTAGCAATAAAATAATAAAATTAGTAATAATGAAAAATGTACTGACCCAAAATGTTGGGATTAAAAGGAACAGCAAGCATAAAAAAAAACTGCATTTACGATAAGTATTTTTATCATGATTTTTCTGATGAGCTTTCCTCTTTAGGAGCAAAACTTTACAAATTTAAGTGTGGTACTAGATTGGTGGCTAAGTTCTCCTCAATTTACAATTGAAATGGTTAGATGTAACTGTAAGTTCTATGTTATCAGTTTCTTCCTTTCTGTTTTCTTGCTTCCCAGTCAACTACGATCTTCAAAAATGTAAATGCAATGCAAATTGCTATCTCCTGTCTTCTTAATTACTGTTCTTTATTATTGTTCTCTCTCTCCTTAATAATGTTTTTCTTTTCCTCATATTCTTTATTCTTTATATATATATATATATATATATATATATATATATATATATATATATATGAGTGTGTATGTATACTTAATTGAAAGTGCTCAATATCAGTGATAGAGCTAAGATTTGTCTGATGAGTGCAAAACCATGAAACCCAGGGTCATAAACTCATATTCATACAAATGAATATATATATATATATATATATATATATATATATATGTGTGTGTGTGTGTGTGTGTGCGTGTGTGTGTGTGTGTGTATGAAAATTTCTCAGAGTTAACCTGTAGAAAAGACAGTGTTTATAAATATAAATGACAATACAAAAACTGTAATTGTTGCCAATGCGTTTCATCCAATGTGGACTTTCTCAAGGCAAAAACAAACAGAATTACTACTCTCCCAAACAAATGTACACAACAATATTGTGAAATCAAAAGAAAATGTTTTAATCCGTCAACACAGCTATAATATCAATCTCTCCACATGTGACAGTAATTGACGTCATTTTCAGTTAACAGTATGAAAATATCGTTCTCTAAATTCTTCCAGTTGCTAAGGACATTTTGTTTTTGTTATTATTAGTTATTTTGTTTAAATAAATTCATTTCGTTTTTCACCTTGAGAAAGTCCACATTGGATGAAATGCGTTGGCATTTATTACAGTTTTCCTATTGTCATTTATATATATATATATATATATATATATATATATATATATATATATATATATATATATATATATATATGAGTTTAAGTTCAAATGCAGATAAAATATGGATCTGAATGTGACAGGGTGATAAAATAAAAGAAGAAATATGAAAGGTATATCAATCTAAGATGTTTCACTTTTATTGAAGCTTCATCAGAGATTTAGAGCAAAAAAGATAAAAAGACCGAAATCACTGGTATTTTTGATTATATTTGGATTAGTTCTCATTGGCCAGACATGTGTCGAGTGGAGTAAAACCATGGATAATTCTATGTTTAATGAAATGAGTTAAGTCCAACAATTATTTAATATATTTTCTGATTATGAAAATAATGTATAAACAGAAAATATATTAAATAATTCTATGTATATGTAGGTTTGTGAAGGTTCTTGTATCTCTCAGTGGGCAACAGATGTTAATGTGTATTTGTAATTGTGTGCATGTGTCTGTCAGGGTGGGGTTTTATCTTCAGCTTTGTCTGGTCAGCACACATAATGGGGAGTCACATGGCTCACCTCTTAAAGAACGTATTCTTTGTATTAGATAGATGTAAGTTAGATTCTTTAACCCTAGAACACTAACCATCAATTAAATTTACACCACTACTAACCATGCGTATATCATACCCGATTTTGAAAATATCAAAAAAAAATATTAAATATAAATCTTTATTTGAAATATTTTACATGTTGGCACTTCAAACTTTGTACTTTGAGTTAACATTAACTAATTTATTAAAAACAAGGATCATAACATTCATCGAGTGATTCGTAGGTTAATGCAACTTTAAAATTGTTTGCGAAGATGTTTTTCACCATTTATATCATTAACTTTACTAATCTACTTTTTGTATGAATGATTCATGTAATATATATATATATATATATATATATATATATATATATATATATATATATATATATATTTCTTTATTTTAAGATATTACATCAAAAACATGTCAAAATCACTACATAATTGCAGTTGTGTTTCGATGCTGATCAATGCATGTCATCAGGTTATTCTAAATTACTGGCAAGTGAATGATTTATTTAGATTTAAAAGCAAAATACAACCTCTTTTTACAGAAAAAAGAAAAAAAGTAGGTGTTCATAAGGTTTGTGGACTTTACTCTGATCAGCCAATCAAATATGACCTACATTAAATTTAAACTAAGCGAAGAAGCAAAAATTTAAAAATTATTTGTCATAAATGGGTCAATACTTATTTTTCTCACTAATTTATTTTATTTTCATCTCATCTTACCTGGGGATAAATATATATATATATATATATATATATATATATATATATATATGAAGAAATATATTTTTAAGGTGTGCTATATCTATGGGATAAAGTGCTCAATATCAGCGACAGAGCATATGTGAATATAAATATAAAAGTGAGCATTGAAGTCGACACTCAGAGGCAACAGGGTGTTTCATGCGAGATGCAATCGTAAAGCCGCACTGTTTGATTGCGTCCAGCATGAAACAGCCTGTCGCCTCTGAGTATTAACTTTAATCTTCACTTTTATATTTTTATATATATACACATTATTAAGTTTCTAAATAATAAAAATCTATTAAACAATAGACATGAGTTAACATTTTTTTGCCGACATCATCAAATTTTTGCATTGAATAATTAGCATAAAAACGGCAAACAATAAAATAATTTTTAAAATCCATAGTCCTAATAAATAGTTTAAATACCCTACAAAAAAAGATAACCCTTTATGAAGTCATCAAAAAACAAATGTTACGGCAGTTTTTTTATATACACAAAACCCTTTCAGAAAAAATAAAATAAAAAAATAAATAAATCTCCATAGACACATAAACCAGACTAGGCAAAATCATCCTCCGTTTTAAATTTAGACACTCCAACCTTACCCTGACTTGACATCTATGAATGTAACTCTATACTGATACAAATTATTAACACCCTACACCCCTTTCTATTTAAATGATCGCTCTAGCCGATACCATGGAAATTTTGATTTCAATAATGAATCTGCTATTAAAACATGTTAAATTTCAGAAATAAGTTATTCCAAAAAAAATTTCGCTTGAAGATGGAACAGAGCTTACTTTAATTCAAATAATTATATTGAAGTTTTCAGCTCTTGTTTTGAAACATGAGAACTCTTATGTAGCGTGTTGGAATCATATTTTTAAATAAATAATTATATATATATATATATATATATATATATATATATATATATATATATTCACACACACACACACACACCACTTTAAATTATTTTCAGTAGATACTCATATTTGAGAAGATACTCCATTGATTTATTAATCAGTATATTTATTTATTTTCATCTACTGGCCTCAATGTTCAAGAAATCTTATTATCCTTTGACAGGATTTGAACCTGTATTCCCCAAGCTGCTGCACCTTAATTAACTGAGCCACAGAGTACAGTCTAGCAGGTAAGGCCAAATTTTGTAGCTTTAACCAAAATTTCTCTCATCATAGATCTCTTGAATTTTTTTATATTTTCAGTTTCATATCTAAACATAATCAAAGAGAATTTTAGAATGGATTTTTTTTATTAATCTGACAATAGATTATTAATTGATACATTTAAATACTCAAGTTATTCTTTTCTTCACTCCTTGGCTATCAATCAGGGATCAAAGTATAGTATCTGTTCTCCTCTAAGAGTAACAGCAATATTAGCTATTTTCTTATAGAGAAAGATTTGGTATTATTTTTCTAATCATTTCACTCCAAGCAAGGGGATAATGCCACTAAGATGCAAGCGGCTATTAGAAGAGGGAAAAATGAAGAGTAATTTAGGAGAAGAAAATTTATAATTTCTTTTGGTTAAAACAATTTTTCAGGAAGATAGGATCTCTAAATCCAGTAACCATTATTTCCATCACATCAGCCACCACTTTGCTACACAGTAAATAACTTTTGAAAACATCTGCTGAGTTTGAGTTGAATAATATTTTCCTCAGGTTTCTTTTGGTGACCAGATTGGGAATCAGCTGATCATGGCCTCCCAGGAGTGGGGGGGGGGGTTGTTGACAAATCCCATCATGCTGTATGGGATTTGAGAACCACCCACTAACGTAAATACAGGCCTGTTTTTCGCTGAAACTGAAGTGATGAACAAAAGCAAAGGAGAGCAGTGCTTTGGGAATTCCTTTTGGCAGTCTGTTTCGTTTTAACAAGGTCGTAATGAGCTTTCAAAGAGTTTACAGTTGAGCCTGTCTGTGCTATGATCAAGTTTCCACATTCTCTGCCACCCTATCCTTCTCACTGTTCATGCTGCAGCTGCTAACTTAGTCTCAAAGAGATACACAAAAGTCAGAGATGATTGGAGAAAGCTGAATCAAAACAAAATTAAGTAAAACCTACAAACATGTCACTGTTCGAAACATCTGCAGAGCTCAGGGCAAAAGTGAAATAGATTAGGCTAAACTTTTATGAAATGGACTAAAGTAATTCTAAGGTAATCGCTTTGTATTGTTTAAATTCCAAATTAAAATCACATGCAAAAAACTTTAAAATATTAACAAAACATCATGCAAATTGACAAACATACTACAATTTGACATTCTTTCACCGAGCAGTCATTGACTCTTGTTACACTTTACTTCACTCTCTGACCATTGGGCTGGGATCAAAGTGTAATATTAGCTGTTTCCTTATAAGGAAACATTCGGTATTCACTCACTGAGCAGCCAATTGCTACACAGGCTATGTATTTTTGCTCCCTGTACATTAGACTGGGATCAAAGTGTAGTGTCTGTTCTCCTCATCTCTAATGGCAATGGTAATATTAGCTGTTTCCTTATAAGGAAACATTTGGCATTCACTGACTGAGCAGCCAGTTGCTACACAGGTTATGTATTTTTGCTCCATAGCCATTAGACTGGGATCAAAGTGTAGTGTCTGTTCTCCGCATCTCTAATGGTAATGGTAATATAAGCAGTTTTCTCATTAGGAAACATTTGGCATTTATTGACTGAGCAGCTAATTGCCTCTTGAGTTACGTTTTCTTTGCTCCCAGGCTGTTGGGCTGGGATCTAAGTGTAGTATATGTTCTCTGCATCTCTAATGGTAATGGTAATATTAGCCATTTCCTCACGAGGAAACATTCAACATTTGATGATTGAGCAGCCAGTGCTTCTGTCGGTTGAAATTCATAAAAACTTTCTGTTAATACAATTTCACAGAAAAATAGGTTTCCTAAGTCCATAGCTTATATAAGCTGATTGGCTGGTTGCAAAGAGGATATATGAAAAGAGAAACTAAATCAGTATATATGCCATAAAAATATTATATAAAACTGAATTTAGAACAATATCAATTACATTTACAAAGGAGAGGAAAACGCAGAGACCTATGGTGTCCTGAAGAAGTGTCTAGGTATCAGAAGAAACGTGGGCTTTTAAAAGGCAATAAAAATGTATGCTAATAGAAGAATAATGCAAAAGAAACACAGCCAACAGTAATGATCTTCTTTTTCTTTTCTTTTAAGTCTATATCCTGACGTAATTCCCTGTGGTGTGATTTGATTTCAAACATTCTTGCCACGATCATTCACAAATATGCCTGCTTTGAAATTGATGGAATTGATACTTCCACACTCTCTCCTTATTTTTTTTTTCTTCTTTAATTTATTGCAGCATTTTCTTCTCATTGCATTTATAGTAGATTTGTTTACTTTTTTCTACCTCATCTCAGAAAAGAGTTCCACACATTCTTGAATATTAAGGAATTATTGATTACTAACAAATATGTACTTTGGAATTAATTTTATCCTATGTACTTTCTGACTGTCTGACGGAGATTTTTTTAATTTTACTTTTACTTATAATCAGAATGAATTTTGGATAGCTACCATATATATGACTGTACTAAAAAAATATGAAGTGTATCTTTTATCTCAATTAGCTCGGTGCTTATGATTTTTGCTGATGGCAAGCTTATCAAATTTCAAAGCTAAAGACATACATTTAAAATATTACATTTATTAGAAAAAATATATATTATTTTTAACATCTGTCTATATTTTTGAGGTGAGGTATTGTAAGTATTTACATTGTTCAGACTGTTGTCCTCATCTTTATTGTCATATTCACAATGTTTCGGCCATTGTATACTCTGGCCTTCTTCAGGTGATATACGTTGGAATTTCAAACCAAACACTTTATTTAATTCACTTGGGTAGAACAATATAAACAGTGTGAATATTATTTTTAATTAATCCACCCCAAAAAAATTGGAGAGCCGAGTTTGAATTCAAATAAGGTTTGTTAGATCCACTTACATGCAAATACCCTCGTTAAAGGTATGAATCCATCTCTTCACCCCAGCTATGGGTTGAATAGTAGAACAGACTGGATTCTATAGCCTTGGTTTGCAACCAGTCTACCACAGAAACGGCAATCTACTGCAGGAAAATCTTCTACCTGGTAATGCCACTATGACGTCAGCAGCTACTGAGAGTGAAAAAGAATAAGAAGATTTTAGTGAGGAGAAAGGACAATAAAAGAACAGGATTCAGGTAGAAAGAAGAATTCCACAGGCGAGAAGGGCAAGAAAAGAAACTATGGATGAGACCTAACTGCTGATCTAGTAGTACACTTAAATTCATGCAGTTAAGTTACCAAAGAGAAAAGCAATATTTATTTGTGAAAATACTAAATGTGGCACAAGGCCAAAAATGGGGAATAAGGAAAAGGACAGTCTTCTTCTCTCTTAACTTTAAACTTAACTAACCACAATCACTGACCCAAACATACCACAATATTCCAAACACCAAAACAACACATTCTTACTTACCTTTCTTACTACATCCACCATAATACCTCATTGTCTCTATACAAATCCTAACTATTCCGTATATGTACAATTCATTGTTCTTGGGGGAGTGGAATAAAATAATAATTTAAAAACTAGCCTCAATGTGTATTTACAATATGAAAAGAAAAACTATTTACATGAAACTAAACAAAATAATGTTAGTAATACCCCCCCACCCCCAATCCTTAAATGCAGCAGAAATATCAGTTAACTGGACGAAATCAATGAGGAACTTTAATAATATAAAACATTCATTCATACCCAAGCACTCACTCAAACACAAACTCATTCAAACAACAGTAAATATGAAAATCAAACCTGAAACAAAAGACACCCTGCATCTACCAGAGAACTGACATCTCTGCACACCTAAACAGGAGACGGAACGGGAATTAAACTAAAGAAAATAGGGACAGAAATAAATAGTGAAGAGCGATATTTATTCTTATATGTACAGAAAATGTGGCACAAGGCCAAAAATAGGGAATGGGGAAAAGGACGGTCTTCTTCTGTCTTAATGTTAAACTTAGCTAGCCATAAACACTGACCCCCAAAATACCACAATATTCCTTACATCAAAATAACGCATTCTTACTTACTTTTCTTACTACACCCACCATAATACCTCAAGGTCTCTATGAAAATCCTAACTAGTCCCCTAATGTACATTTCATTGTCTGTGGAGGGAGGGGAATAAAACAACAATTAAAAAAAAAATCTAACCTCCAATGTGTATTTAAATATGAAAAACCAATAATGAGAGCTGATTAGAACAATTTCCATAAAACTATTTATAGAGAAGACAGAGAGAAGCCACATCATGCCAACAGGAAAATGACTGAAGTTGAGATGCAAGATATTCAGTTTAAATACAGGAATTATAAAAATTACTTCAAAGAGCTACACATTTCTATAGATACTGTTTTTCTGTTATCCAGGGGGTAACAACCCAGACTGAAAGGGAAATGAGGTGTTTATTACAATTCCATTCAAATTGTGCATGTATTTATATATATGAGATCTGTCTGAAAAGTAATGGGACTGTGTCTGTTGTGTGATCTATGAACAAAAGAGGGATAAGCGGATTGTGTTATCATCTAATGTCTTATTTTGGGAGTAGATAACTGTAATTTTAGCTTTCTGCAACAATTGCATTTTATTTCACATGCTTCTGTGGCAAAACAAATCATGGTTACTTCACCACGATAATGCACCTGTTCAAAATGCCCTGAGCATCCAGCATTTTCTGACTAAGAACAACATTGCCGTACTAGAACAATGTCCCTATTCACCTGATCTTGCTCTATGTGACTTTTTCCTTTTCCCCAAACTCAAGTGGATCATCAAGGGGATCTGTTTTGAAGGCATGGAGGCCATCAAAAGGGCCATAATGACAGAAATGAGGGGCATCCTTCCAGCAGGGCAGAGAAGCATCCCAGAGAATTAGATTTAGGGAAATTATATTGAAGGAGAAACCATGTAGTTTGCAATTGAAATAAATTGTTTGTGATTCCAGCCCCATTACTTTTCAGACAGACCTTGTGTAAAGGGGTGGGATGGATCAATTGTTGCCACTTTATATTTTTAATTTTATGCATGCACATTGTTTTTGATTTTGTCGACTGTACAGAATAGAAGGATAAGTTGGGCACCGTCTGTGAGAAAAAGAGCACCATGATGCAATTCACTCCACAAGAAATTTAGAAACGACATTCTGTACAGCTTGGCATTTGCACTGGAAGCTCTAATATGAATATTTTCAGAGTGTTTAGGTGTCAATCTGAAGACAGTGCAAGGGATTCAGAGAGATTTGTATGATACATCCAGTCAACATCATGGCGTTTGGAGTGATCACTAGTGATGGTGAAGTTATGCTTTCATTCATCTTTCCACAGGGCAACAGACTCAACACGAAGGCCAACATCAAGTGCTTTAAGGAGGTAGTGGTGCCCTGGTTAAAGGGTGGGGCTGCTGTAAGACCCTATATCTGGCAACAGGACTCTGCACAATGCCACACAAGCAGGAAAACCCAATCACAGCTGTCAGACAATTTCTGCGATCACATCACCCCTTACATATGGCCACCTAACACACCAGACTGCAACCCTCTTGATTATTATGCTTGGTGCAGTTGAGAGAAAGACCAAAAAAACTCCTTGTAACACCAAAGATGAACTGAAGGCAAGGATTATGGCAGCATTCACCAACTTAAACAAGGAGACCGTCCAGAAGAGATACAGGAGATTCTGGAAGCTGTGGTTGAAACCAATGTTGATTTTACTGAATAAATTTATTCTTTAGTATTTCAAGATATTTTTGTTAATTTTGGTAAATATATTTGTTAAAATGAGATGTCAGTGTTTATTTTCATTTTTGTGTAATTTAGATGACAATATATCTATTGCACCCTGTACACGTGCGCCTGGGTGCATGTATGTGTTTATGTGTGTGTGTGCAGGTATATTTTAATTCAATGAAGAACTGAAAAATATTTTTTAAAAAACTTTTTAAATAATTATATTTATTGCTGAATCATTTTTAAAATGTTTGAGAAAATCTTATAATTTTAGATTTTAAAAACTTACACTGATTTTTTTTTCCCCAACTTTATGACTTTATTGCTCAGCCCAGGTTAGGGGTTGTTTAGACTGATTGGGAGGGGGAATATATTATTTTAATATCTTTACAAACTTTGTTAAATTGTATATGTATGTATGTGTGTGCATGTGTACCTGTACTTGTGGATACATTAAAGGCCATGAATTGATGCAAAAGGTTATTACCCCCCCTCTCCTCTGGTTGGTATGAAGTCATGAATTGGCCTGCCTGGAGCAAGCTGCTATTGAGCAGCACTTACCCATATAGCACTGTTTTCACTTGCGATACAGAGATATATCTCTAGTTCACAATCTTCTTCTTGGAAAATACCCATTACTTGCCATTTTCTCATTGGAAAAATATGTCCTCACCAGGGAAATAGAGGATAAATCCTGTCTGCATGAATTCCTGTTGGGAAAAATAAATATGACCCCACCACCTAGCCTTGCAAATCTTCCCACTGCAAAAAAATATGGCTTCTTCAAAAACATTATCTGGCAGCTTGAATTCCCATTGTGAATTATTACAAGTTCAACCACATGTCTTGTAATCATTTTCACACTGCTTGTTGTTGCATACATATGTTATACTTTCTCTGTGAATGACAAGTGTAAATATTTGTATATTATTTTGTGTATGACTTAGTAGTATAAAAATCTCTTTGAGAACAAAGTATATATGTCATTCCTTTTCTTTCAACTATTCTGTTCTGTCCTTATATTTAGGTGTTATATTTTTAGTGGTTTTGGCGCAAAACATCTCTTAAGACATTGTCCATTATTCCCTTTTTTTTCTTTTTTTTTTATTCGAACGTAAGACCTTTTTGTCTTTATTTTGTTTTTTTACTCGGACGTAAGACTTTTTTTTATTCGAACGTAAGTTCTGTTTTTGTCGAACGTAACGCAAGACCTTTTGTCTTTTTCAATTTCACATTTATACGAACATTTCGCATTTTTATATATTTTAAATCGGAATCATAACCACGTATATAGTGTATTAATAGTGTTTTTTCTCTCGATCATTACCATATATATATATATTTGTTTGTATATTATTTTTATTTGATTAGTTTAATAGTCAGTAGTTTTAAGCGATACATATATATAAATATAATATGAAGCTTTGTTAATACTTGATTTACTTCAAGATCATTTCGTCGTCTATTATATTTAACGACTTCAAATTTGTATATAATCAATATTAAGGAATATTATAATGCTTACTGTACTTTTATTTTTAATTTCATTTTTGTATGTACGGGAAATATATATATATATATATATATATATGTATGTGTGTGTATGTGTATATATATATATATATATATATATATATATATATATATATATATATATATATATATGCGCCATGTTTATGGGCAATTATTATCTTAATTTTGAGAATATATCCAACAAAAGTTAACATGCAATAATGTTAAGAAACGATAAAATGTGATAATAGGGTTGGGTTTAAGTAAAGGAAAAAGAAAACAAATAAAATAAAAACGGCAAAGAATGAAATCATACAACACTTAAGAAGATTTAGGAACATTAAGATTACCTCCTCGGTTATCCATCGAAACCGCATTCCACTGAAATAAGAAAAGAAGCCAGTCCCCACCGCGGGCCATTTAAAAGATATTTCGCGCACCGGATTGGTTGTTATAAACACCCAATCGGATGTGCGGAATATGTGATCTTTCTTCCTCTTATTCTTTAGAAAGGCCGGATTGGCTGTTAGCGTTTAATCAAAAAGGGGAATCAGGGGTTGATCTCCCCTGATTGGGTCGATTTGGTGATGGGGAGTATGATGTTGAGAGACCCGAAACTCCCTGATGAACCAAATCAAAACATCACTGACGACCCCCTTGTGCTCCCACTTAAAAGCGTATTTGCGAATTATCATAGGTATAAAAATGCCCATAATGTGGAAAATAAATAGGAATAACCATTCTAACCAAGCACCCCCCCCCATCAGCCACAAGCAAGTGTAAGTCTCTCACACACAACACAAACATATACGTAAGGATTATATATGAACGTCACACATATACTTTTATAATATAGATTGTTTGCATAAGAAAATATAGCATGCTGTTCTCTTTTAGCAAAAACAGGCAGCTATCAGACTATGCACTCAGAGAAAAAGTTGGAGATTTATAATGAAGGAGAAATCACAAATAATTAGCAACCAAATGGAGAGCACAGAAAACAAAATGGACGACAATTTCTAGAAGATAAAGAAAATCAGCCTCTCTTGAGCCAGTTAGATTTTTTGGTGAACTTCAGATAGAAGAGTTAACCAATCAAATTTAATCTTTAAAAAGCCTAAGCCTCAGAGTAGGTAGTTAATCCGAAAATGAAAACAAACTTTGCGTCAAAAGAACCATTTCGTACAACGGCGACTTCAGATCAGCACTTTTCACTGCTACTCAAAAAAACAATCGGCTACAGAGATAAATACACCAGCCACTAATTGATTTTCTTCTTTTCCCTTCACCTCTCAATGTAGGTGCATTAACAAAGCTGAACATTATTATCAGAATATACTCTCTCTCTCTCTTATATATATATACAATGCTGTTCGATTTTTTACTAAAAATATTGTTTTTAGGGTTAAAATAATTTTTAATCTTACTAATATAAAGACCCCTTCCCGACCACCTAGGAAAAAAGTCAATTCACCCTAAGGTATTCTATTGATAATTATAAATTTGGATATAAATGAGATTTAGGAAAAAAAACTCAGTGCAAAAAAGTGACTCGGATATTGCATTCTAACGATTTAACCTGGGAAATTTAAAGGGATTTTGACAAAATATTGAAAACTATTTTACAATACTCTAACAATATTCTAGAACAATATTCAGAGGATTCTAGAACAGCTTAAATTAAATTTAGACTATTCCAGAAAGCCTCATACAGTATAAAAACAGCTTGAAATAGCCACTCAAGTCACTAACCAGATGAAAGGGTACAAACATGCATCAGAACCACTTAAGGCTTCTATTATTGCCCTCTCAAAAGCAGGCAAGTCTACGAGAGAAATTGCTATAACCTCGCAATCAACTCTCTCGAGTGCTTAGGGGACATAATGATGCCACTCCTGCTCCAAGGAAGGAAACAAGGGGACGAAAGAAAAAAATTGATGATAAAACTGGCAGGGTAATCAAGAGAGAAGTTGCAAAGAATAGGACCAAGAAATTGCAGCCAGTCTAAGTGAAGAGCAAGGTGTTAGTTTTGCCTCTTCAACAGTCCGTCGGTGGCTGTTAGAACAAGGTTACAAATCTTGTACATGAAGGTTTAAGCTGCTAATAAGAAAAGCCAACAAAGCCAAGAGACTTGAATGGGCTCACTATTACAAAAATTTCACCGTAGAAGACTTGAAAAATGTTCTCTTCTCTGATGAAACAAAAGTTGAGCTAAATTCAAAGGATATGCTCAGTCACTTTTATCGAACAGCACTGTACTGACAGTAGAATTTTACGTGATCTAAGGCAAAACTTTAAAATTATAATCACTAGACATTTCTCAAGAACAATTTTATACATATTTGTAAATACCTGTTTGTGTACATTATTTACATTATTTGGACTATTATCCTCATCTTTGTCGCCATATTTATTACATTTCTGCCATTGTACACTCCGGCCTTCTTCAGGTGGTTGGAATGTCGAACTGAACCCTTTATTTCGCTCACTGTGGTAGACTGTTCTAGTTCCACGTGCCATGTTTAATGGATGTCAGTTATCAGTTATCTCTTGTTAATTTCCCTCTGAAAACTTTCCACTGCCTTAACCGGGTATTGAACTCACACTCTTTGGGTCCTGTCACTGGATTTGACCAACACCTTTATCCACTGTGCCATGTGACATTTATTAATGTTGTAATAGATATGGCGACAAAGATGAGGATAATAGTCCGAATAATGTAAATAGTGTACATAATACCTCATCTCAGAAATATAGACAGATACTGAAGGATTGGATAAATATGGCAACAAAGATGGGGACAATAGTCCGATTAATGTAAATAATGTACATAATACCTCATCTCAGAAATATAGACAGATACTGAAGGAACAGATAAATATGGCGACAAAGATGAGGACAATAGTCCGAGTAATGTAAATAGTGTACATAATACCTCATCTCAGAAATATAGACAGATACTGAAGGATCGGATAAATATGGCAACAAAGATGAGGACAATAGTCCGAATAATGTAAATAGTGTACATAATACCTCATCTCAGAAATATAGACAGATACTGAAGGATCGGATAAATATGGCAACAAAGATGAGGACAATCGTCTGAATAATGTAAATAGTGTACATAATACTTCATTTCAGAAATATAGACAGATACTGAAGGATTGGATAAATATGGTAACAAAGATGAGGACAATAGTCCGAATAATGTAAATAATGTACATAATACCTCATCTCAGTAATATAGACAGATACGCGTTTGTGTATTATTATATTTTCATATGTCTTTTAAATTCCTTGAGGAACATAGAGCTGCAAGGTATTGTTGTGTTTTCTATAACAAGCTAGTTTTTTTTTTAAGTGAGTAGGTTTTTAGGCTACTGGACAACCCCCAATCTGGAGAATCAGGTTTTGAATTCAGAGTTTTCCTTCTCCTAGACCGGTTGCCGGACAAGGTCTGTCTTGCTATTTACCCATAGCTGGGGGGAGAAGAAGAGGATTCATACCTTTCCCAAGGGTGTTAGCATGTAAATGAATGTAATGGCTTCAACTGGAATCTGAACCCGGATCTCTGCTTTCTCACTCTGAGCCACTATCCATTACTTCACCTCGCCTCCAACCCTTTGTATACATTTTGTTTAATCATTGATATCTAAAGTTTATCATTTTTATTTACCATATATACAATTTTTTTTCACATTCATTTCTTGCATGTTGGAAAATAAATCGGACTTAAGATCGCCACTGTAAATATTAATCTTACGTCTCGTACAATTCTAATTCAGTAGAAATTTGTGTTTAGAGGTTTTCAGATGAAACAAAAGCAGGCTGGCTGGATATTAAAAAAAGAAAGCAAAAAACAGATAAGGAAGAAAAAGCATAAAAATATTGTGATGCATAAAAATATATATATATATATAAAAACACATTGTAGCAGACCTAGTTAACAAGAACCTGAGTCGAATGGCAGAGAATGGTGAACAAGACTTGCCTTATTCTGGACGAAAGAGAACTCATCTTCATCTGTCATTTAGGATTTCAATTTAAGAGAAGGTGAGTGCATCATTCCGTCAAATGAGACCCTTCATTGTTTTCCCACAAGAAATTTGGTCATTAACAACTTTACATAATATTAGTGTAGTTGGACAGAATCGAGGAAGGACATACACGGGGGTTGTTGGTGCTCAATTCTGAGGTGCCCAGATGTCTAGTATGTTTATCATCTGGGCAAGTGGTTGGCATCTTGAAAAGATAAGGAGACCATCTTGAAGAAGAGAGTGAGTTCTGTTGAGGTACACTGTAAAATACCTGCAATTGTGATAGAAGAAACGAATGAACAAAGTGGATACAAGGCAGAGAACAACGATAAATACCAAAGTGTACAGGCAAGAATGGCCGAATCTGAAATTGCATCCCACAACAGAGTCACTAATTATTTTTTGACCACACACATATTGACAATGAAAATTGGGAAGGATAAGGGAGAGAATGAGAAGATACAGGTAAAGAGTGAGAGAAGAGTAGAGTTATGAAATTATGGATAATCTTAGTTATATTGGAAGGGATAAGGGAGAGAATAAGAAGATACATATAAAAGGTGAGAGAAAAGCTGAGGCCAATGATAATGGAGGCTCAGCAAACATAGATAAAAACAATAAGATATAGTGTCAAAAAGACACTTTTTCCCATAAGATCACATTTTTAGCTACCGTCACTCTTCAGCAATGTTCTTTTGCTTTAAAAAGTGATTATTAAAATATGATTTTTCCCCACAAACACAATGTTACAAGCCTGTCACTTATCACTATTTCCAAAAAGCAAAAGTTTGTATGAGCCCTCCCTACTCTGGTTTGGTTTGGTTTATTTCATTTTACGGCATATCAACACCTCAATGGGTTATTTAATGCTGACAACTTTTTTTTCCTGGTAATATTTTTTGTCACAAATCTATTTCTGGTAGTATTTTCTTCCTCAAAAATGTATAGCTGGTAATATTATTTTAAATCATGTATTGCTGGTAATTTTTTTTTCAAAAATATATTGCTGGTAATAGATTTTTTTTTCTTCAAAAATTTATTTCTGGTAATAATTTTTTGCAAAGTATTTCTGGTGTTAAAAGCTATTTTTACACTTTCATAATGCTTATTACCTCAGTTTCAGGGTTAACTATTTGCCCATAGCTAGGACCCTAACAGGTGCTACCACCCCAGGTCCAGGAGAACCTGGGAACACCATCACTTAAGAGGTGGTTCCAAGCTCCTCAAGACCTCCTGATCAGAGGCCATGCTTTTGGATATAGTTTATCATCTTACCCTGGACGCGGATGTAGTTTATCGTCTTACCCAGGACGGGGATGTAATTTATCGTCATACCCAGGACACTTCCTACACTGGTACACTGGTTCAGATATTTACTGCTCAAACGCATCATCCTAATTCCACTTTCATGTCTTCTGTGTTCCAAATTTAAGAAGCAAAAAGTTCCCCTCAGAGAGATTTTGTTTGTGGAGAAGGAATTATTTCCAACCCCTCCTCAATCTCTTTCTTACAGTAGCAACATTATAAGCTTATCACTACATTCGCACTATTTCCATGACAAATGCACAGATGAGCTTCATTATTAATTCAACCAATTCAGATCATTAAATCTAGGATACACCATGTCACTTCCAAAAATACTAACATTTTCTCTGTGTTCCAAATTTAAGAAGGAAGTTCCACTTAGCTGTTTCGCAAAAACTGCTACTGTAGTACTGATTCTAGTGAGATTGGTGAAATCATGACCATTTTGGTCAACAGACAATTGACATCTTTCAAGAGTTGATAGAGTTCAAAATCGTTTCTGCAAACATTATTCTTTTATGACGAGGATTTCTTTCATCTTAATTTCACTTGATTTTTATTACATTAGTAGTATTAGTAGTAATATTATCTTGAATTGTATTATTATTAGATGAAGCATTGTCAGCCACTATTCATTTTTGACTAGGTTTTCTTTCATCTTAATTTCACTTGCTTTTTATTACATTAGTAGTATTAGTAGTAATATTATCTTGAATTGTATTATTATTAGATGAAGCATTGTCAGCCATTATTCATTTTTGACTAGGATTTCTTTCATCTTAATTTCACTTGATTTTTATTACATTAGTAGTATTAGTAGTAATATTATCTTGAATTGTATTATTATTAGATGAAGCATTGTCAGCCACTATTCATTTTTGACTAGGTTTTCTTTCATCTTAATTTCACTTGCTTTTTATTACATTAGTAGTATTAGTAGTAATATTATCTTGGATTTTATTATTATTAGATGAAGCATTGTCAGCCATTATTCATTTTTGACTAGGATTTCTTTCATCTTAATTTCACTTGCTTTTTATTACATTAGTAGTATTAGTAGTAATATTATCTTGAATTTTATTATTATTAGATGAAGCATTGTCAGCCATTATTCATTTTTCACTAGGATTTCTTTCATCTTAATTTCACTTGCTTTTTATTACATTAGTAGTATTAGTAGTAATATTATCTTGAATTTTATTATTATTAGATGAAGCATTGTCAGCCATTATTCATTTTTGACTAGGATTTCTTTCATCTTAATTTCACTTGCTTTTTATTACATTAGTAGTATTAGTAGTAATATTATCTTGAATTTTATTATTATTAGATGAAGCATTGTCAGCCATTATTCATTTTTCACTAGGATTTCTTTCATCTTAATTTCACTTGCTTTTTATTACATTAGTAGTATTAGTAGTAATATTATCTTGAATTTTATTATTATTAGATGAAGCATTGTCAGCCATTATTCATTTTTCACTAGGATTTCTTTCATCTTAATTTCACTTGCTTTTTATTACATTAGTAGTATTAATAGTAATATTATCTTGAATTTTATTATTATTATTAGATGAAGTGTTGTCAGCCATTATTCATTTTTGACTAGGATTTCTTTCATCTTAATTTCACTTGCTTTTTATTACATTAACAGTATTAGTAGTAATATTATCTTGAATTTTATTATTATTAGATGAAGCATTGTCAGCCATTATTCATTTTTGACTAGGATTTCTTTCATCTTAATTTCACTTGCTTTTTATTACATTAGTAGTATTAATAGTAATATTATCTTGAATTTTATTATTATTAGATGAAGCATTGTCAGCCATTATTCATTTTTGACTAAGAATTCTTTCATCTTAATTTCACAGGCTTTTTATTATATTAGTAGTATTAGTAGTAATATTATCTTGAATTTTATTATTATTAGATGAAGCATTGTCAGCCATTATTCATTTTTGACTAGGATTTCTTTCATCTTAATTTCACTTGCTTTTTATTACATTAGTAGTATTAATAGTAATATTATCTTGAATTTTATTATTATTAGATGAAGCATTGTCAGCCATTATTCATTTTTGACTAAGAATTCTTTCATCTTAATTTCACAGGCTTTTTATTATATTAGTAGTATTAGTAGTAATATTATCTTGAATTTTATTATTATTAGATGAAGCATTGTCAGCCATTATTCATTTTTGACTAGGATTTCTTTCATCTTAATTTCACTTGCTTTTTATTACATTAGTAGTATTAATAGTAATATTATCTTGAATTTTATTATTATTAGATGAAGCATTGTCAGCCATTATTCATTTTTGACTAAGAATTCTTTCATCTTAATTTCACAGGCTTTTTATTATATTAGTAGTATTAGTAGTAATATTATCTTGAATTTTATTATTATTAGATGAAGCATTGTCAGCCATTATTCATTTTTGACTAGGATTTCTTTCATCTTAATTTCACTTGCTTTTTATTACATTAGTAGTATTAATAGTAATATTATCTTGAATTTTATTATTATTATTAGATGAAGTGTTGTCAGCCATTATTCATTTTTGACTAGGATTTCTTTCATCTTAATTTCACTTGATTTTTATTACATTAACAGTATTAGTAGTAATATTATCTTGAATTTTATTATTATTAGATGAAGCATTGTCAGCCATTATTCATTTTTGACTAGGATTTCTTTCATCTTAATTTCACTTGCTTTTTATTACATTAGTAGTATTAATAGTAATATTATCTTGAATTTTATTATTATTAGATGAAGCATTGTCAGCCATTATTCATTTTTGACTAAGAATTCTTTCATCTTAATTTCACAGGCTTTTTATTATATTAGTAGTATTAGTAGTAATATTATCTTGAATTTTATTATTATTAGATGAAGCATTGTCAGCCATTATTCATTTTTGACTAGGATTTCTTTCATCTTAATTTCACTTGCTTTTTATTACATTAGTAGTATTAATAGTAATATTATCTTGAATTTTATTATTATTAGATGAAGCATTGTCAGCCATTATTCATTTTTGACTAAGAATTCTTTCATCTTAATTTCACAGGCTTTTTATTATATTAGTAGTATTAGTAGTAATATTATCTTGAATTTTATTATTATTAGATGAAGCATTGTCAGCCATTATTCATTTTTGACTAGGATTTCTTTCATCTTAATTTCACTTGCTTTTTATTACATTAGTAGTATTAATAGTAATATTATCTTGAATTTTATTATTATTAGATGAAGCATTGTCAGCCATTATTCATTTTTGACTAAGAATTCTTTCATCTTAATTTCACAGGCTTTTTATTATATTAGTAGTATTAGTAGTAATATTATCTTGAATTTTATTATTATTAGATGAAGCATTGTCAGCCATTATTCATTTTTGACTAGGATTTCTTTCATCTTAATTTCACTTGCTTTTTATTACATTAGTAGTATTAATAGTAATATTATCTTGAATTTTATTATTATTATTAGATGAAGTGTTGTCAGCCATTATTCATTTTTGACTAGGATTTCTTTCATCTTAATTTCACTTGATTTTTATTACATTAACAGTATTAGTAGTAATATTATCTTGAATTTTATTATTATTAGATGAAGCATTGTCAGCCATTATTCATTTTTGACTAGGATTTCTTTCATCTTAATTTCACTTGCTTTTTATTACATTAGTAGTATTAATAGTAATATTATCTTGAATTTTATTATTATTATTAGATGAAGTGTTGTCAGCCATTATTCATTTTTGACTAGGATTTCTTTCATCTTAATTTCACTTGCTTTTTATTACATTAACAGTATTAGTAGTAATATTATCTTGAATTTTATTATTATTAGATGAAGCATTGTCAGCCATTATTCATTTTTGACTAGGATTTCTTTCATCTTAATTTCACTTGCTTTTTATTACATTAGTAGTATTAATAGTAATATTATCTTGAATTTTATTATTATTAGATGAAGCATTGTCAGCCATTATTCATTTTTGACTAAGAATTCTTTCATCTTAATTTCACAGGCTTTTTATTATATTAGTAGTATTAGTAGTAATATTATCTTGAATTTTATTATTATTAGATGAAGCATTGTCAGCCATTATTCATTTTTGACTAGGATTTCTTTCATCTTAATTTCACTTGCTTTTTATTACATTAGTAGTATTAGTAGTAATATTATCTTGAATTTTATTATTATTAGATGAAGCATTGTCAGCCATTATTCATTTTTGATGAGGATTTCTTTCATCTTAATTACATTTGCTTTTTATTTCATCAGTAGTATTAGTAGTAATATTATCTTGAATTTTATTATTATTAGATAAAGCATTGTCAGCCATTATTCATTTTTGACTAAGAATTCTTTCATCTTAATTTCACAGGCTTTTTATTATATTAGTAGTATTAGTAGTAATATTATCTTGAATTTTATTATTATTAGATGAAGCATTGTCAGCCATTATTCATTTTTGACTAAGAATTCTTTCATCTTAATTTCACAGGCTTTTTATTATATTAGTAGTATTAGTAGTAATATTATCTTGAATTTTATTATTATTAGATGAAGCATTGTCAGCCATTATTCATTTTTGACTAGGATTTCTTTCATCTTAATTTCACTTGCTTTTTATTACATTAGTAGTATTAGTAGTGATATTATCTTGAATTTTATTATTATTAGATGAAGCATTGTCAGCCATTATTCATTTTTGACTAAGAATTCTTTCATCTTAATTTCATTTGCTTTTTATTTCATCAGTAGTATTAGTAGTAATATTATCTTAAATTTTATTATTATTAGATAAAGCATTGTCAGCCATTATTCATTTTTGATTAAGAATACTTTCATCTTAATTTCACAGGCTTTTTATTATATTAGTAGTATTAGTAGTAATATTATCTTGAATTTTATTATTATTAGATGAAGCATTGTCAGCCATTATTCATTTTTGACTAGGATTTCTTTCATCTTAATTTCACTTGCTTTTTATTACATTAGTAGTATTAGTAGTAATATTATCTTGAATTTTATTATTATTAGATGAAACATTGTCAGCCATTATTCATTTTTGACTAAGAATTCTTTCATCTTAATTTCACTTGCTTTTTTATTATATTAGTAGTATTAGTAGTAATATTATCTTGAATTTTATTATTATTTGATGAAGCATTGTCAGCCATTATTCATTTTTGACTAGGATTTCTTTCATCTTAATTTCACTTGCTTTTTATTACATTAGTAGTATTAGTAGTAATATTATCTTGAATTTTATTATTATTAGATGAAGCATTGTCATCCATTATTCATTTTTGACTAGGATTTATTTCATCTTAATTTCACTTGCTTTTTATTACATTAGTAGTATTAGTAGTAATATTATCTTGAATTTTATTATTATTTGATGAAGCATTGTCAGCCATTATTCATTTTTGACTAGGATTTCTTTCATCTTAATTTCACTTGCTTTTTATTACATTAGTAGTATTAGTAGTAATATTATCTTGAATTTTATTATTATTTGATGAAGCATTGTCAGCCATTATTCATTTTTGACTAGGATTTCTTTCATCTTAATTTCACTTGCTTTTTATTACATTAGTAGTATTAGTAGTAATGTTATCTTGAATTTTATTATTATTTGATGAAGCATTGTCACCCATTATTCATTTTTGACTAGGATTTCTTTCATCTTAATTTCACTTGCTTTTTATTACATTAGTAGTATTAGTAGTAATATTATCTTGAATTTTATTATTATTTGATGAAGCATTGTCAGCCATTATTCATTTTTGACTAGGATTTCTTTCATCTTAATTTCACTTGCTTTTTATTTCATTACTAGTATTAGTAGTAATATTATCTTGAATTTTATTATTATTTGATGAAGCATTGTCAGCCATTATTCATTTTTGACTAGGATTTCTTTCATCTTAATTTCACTTGCTTTTTATTACATTAGTAGTATTAATAGTAATATTATCTTGAATTTTATTATTATTATTAGATGAAGTGTTGTCAGCCATTATTCATTTTTGACTAGGATTTCTTTCATCTTAATTTCACTTGATTTTTATTACATTAGTAGTATTAATAGTAATATTATCTTGAATTTTATTATTATTAGATGAAGCATTGTCAGCCATTATTCATTTTTGACTAAGAATTCTTTCATCTTAATTTCACAGGCTTTTTATTATATTAGTAGTATTAGTAGTAATATTATCTTGAATTTTATTATTATTAGATGAAGCATTGTCAGCCATTATTCATTTTTGACTAGGATTTCTTTCATCTTAATTTCACTTGCTTTTTATTACATTAGTAGTATTAGTAGTAATATTATCTTGAATTTTATTATTATTAGATGAAGCATTGTCAGCCATTATTCATTTTTGATGAGGATTTCTTTCATCTTAATTACATTTGCTTTTTATTTCATCAGTAGTATTAGTAGTAATATTATCTTGAATTTTATTATTATTAGATAAAGCATTGTCAGCCATTATTCATTTTTGACTAAGAATTCTTTCATCTTAATTTCACAGGCTTTTTATTATATTAGTAGTATTAGTAGTAATATTATCTTGAATTTTATTATTATTAGATGAAGCATTGTCAGCCATTATTCATTTTTGACTAAGAATTCTTTCATCTTAATTTCACAGGCTTTTTATTATATTAGTAGTATTAGTAGTAATATTATCTTGAATTTTATTATTATTAGATGAAGCATTGTCAGCCATTATTCATTTTTGACTAGGATTTCTTTCATCTTAATTTCACTTGCTTTTTATTACATTAGTAGTATTAGTAGTGATATTATCTTGAATTTTATTATTATTAGATGAAGCATTGTCAGCCATTATTCATTTTTGACTAAGAATTCTTTCATCTTAATTTCATTTGCTTTTTATTTCATCAGTAGTATTAGTAGTAATATTATCTTAAATTTTATTATTATTAGATAAAGCATTGTCAGCCATTATTCATTTTTGATTAAGAATACTTTCATCTTAATTTCACAGGCTTTTTATTATATTAGTAGTATTAGTAGTAATATTATCTTGAATTTTATTATTATTAGATGAAGCATTGTCAGCCATTATTCATTTTTGACTAGGATTTCTTTCATCTTAATTTCACTTGCTTTTTATTACATTAGTAGTATTAGTAGTAATATTATCTTGAATTTTATTATTATTAGATGAAACATTGTCAGCCATTATTCATTTTTGACTAAGAATTCTTTCATCTTAATTTCACTTGCTTTTTTATTATATTAGTAGTATTAGTAGTAATATTATCTTGAATTTTATTATTATTTGATGAAGCATTGTCAGCCATTATTCATTTTTGACTAGGATTTCTTTCATCTTAATTTCACTTGCTTTTTATTACATTAGTAGTATTAGTAGTAATATTATCTTGAATTTTATTATTATTAGATGAAGCATTGTCATCCATTATTCATTTTTGACTAGGATTTATTTCATCTTAATTTCACTTGCTTTTTATTACATTAGTAGTATTAGTAGTAATATTATCTTGAATTTTATTATTATTTGATGAAGCATTGTCAGCCATTATTCATTTTTGACTAGGATTTCTTTCATCTTAATTTCACTTGCTTTTTATTACATTAGTAGTATTAGTAGTAATATTATCTTGAATTTTATTATTATTTGATGAAGCATTGTCAGCCATTATTCATTTTTGACTAGGATTTCTTTCATCTTAATTTCACTTGCTTTTTATTACATTAGTAGTATTAGTAGTAATGTTATCTTGAATTTTATTATTATTTGATGAAGCATTGTCACCCATTATTCATTTTTGACTAGGATTTCTTTCATCTTAATTTCACTTGCTTTTTATTACATTAGTAGTATTAGTAGTAATATTATCTTGAATTTTATTATTATTTGATGAAGCATTGTCAGCCATTATTCATTTTTGACTAGGATTTCTTTCATCTTAATTTCACTTGCTTTTTATTTCATTACTAGTATTAGTAGTAATATTATCTTGAATTTTATTATTATTTGATGAAGCATTGTCAGCCATTATTCATTTTTGACTAGGATTTCTTTCATCTTAATTTCACTTGCTTTTTATTACATTAGTAGTATTAGTAGTAATATTATCTTGAATTTTATTATTATTAGATGAAGCATTGTCAGCCATTATTCATTTTTGATGAGGATTTCTTTCATCTTAATTACATTTGCTTTTTATTTCATCAGTAGTATTAGTAGTAATATTATCTTGAATTTTATTATTATTAGATAAAGCATTGTCAGCCATTATTCATTTTTGACTAAGAATTCTTTCATCTTAATTTCACAGGCTTTTTATTATATTAGTAGTATTAGTAGTAATATTATCTTGAATTTTATTATTATTAGATGAAGCATTGTCAGCCATTATTCATTTTTGACTAAGAATTCTTTCATCTTAATTTCACAGGCTTTTTATTATATTAGTAGTATTAGTAGTAATATTATCTTGAATTTTATTATTATTAGATGAAGCATTGTCAGCCATTATTCATTTTTGACTAGGATTTCTTTCATCTTAATTTCACTTGCTTTTTATTACATTAGTAGTATTAGTAGTAATATTATCTTGAATTTTATTATTATTAGATGAAGCATTGTCAGCCATTATTCATTTTTGACTAGGATTTCTTTCATCTTAATTTCACTTGCTTTTTATTTCATTACTAGTATTAGTAGTAATATTATCTTGAATTTTATTATTATTTGATGAAGCATTGTCAGCCATTATTCATTTTTGACTAGGATTTCTTTCATCTTAATTTCACTTGCTTTTTATTACATTAGTAGTATTAGTAGTAATATTATCTTGAATTTTATTATTATTAGATGAAGCATTGTCAGCCATTATTCATTTTTGATGAGGATTTCTTTCATCTTAATTACATTTGCTTTTTATTTCATCAGTAGTATTAGTAGTAATATTATCTTGAATTTTATTATTATTAGATAAAGCATTGTCAGCCATTATTCATTTTTGACTAAGAATTCTTTCATCTTAATTTCACAGGCTTTTTATTATATTAGTAGTATTAGTAGTAATATTATCTTGAATTTTATTATTATTAGATGAAGCATTGTCAGCCATTATTCATTTTTGACTAAGAATTCTTTCATCTTAATTTCACAGGCTTTTTATTATATTAGTAGTATTAGTAGTAATATTATCTTGAATTTTATTATTATTAGATGAAGCATTGTCAGCCATTATTCATTTTTGACTAGGATTTCTTTCATCTTAATTTCACTTGCTTTTTATTACATTAGTAGTATTAGTAGTAATATTATCTTGAATTTTATTATTATTAGATGAAGCATTGTCAGCCATTATTCATTTTTGATGAGGATTTCTTTCATCTTAATTTCATTTGCTTTTTATTTCATCAGTAGTATTAGTAGTAATATTATCTTAAATTTTATTATTATTAGATAAAGCATTGTCAGCCATTATTCATTTTTGATTAAGAATACTTTCATCTTAATTTCACAGGCTTTTTATTATATTAGTAGTATTAGTAGTAATATTATCTTGAATTTTATTATTATTAGATGAAGCATTGTCAGCCATTATTCATTTTTGACTAAGAATTCTTTCATCTTAATTTCACAGGCTTTTTATTATATTAGTAGTATTAATAGTAATATTATCTTGAATTTTATTATTATTAGATGAAGCATTGTCACCCATTATTCATTTTTGACTAGGATTACTTTCATCAGAATTTCACTTGCTTTTTATTACATTAGTAGTATTACTAGTAATATTATCTTGAATTTTATTATTATTAGATGAAGCATTGTCAGCCATTATTCATTTTTGACTAGGATTTCTTTCATCTTAATTTCACTTGCTTTTTATTACATTAGTAGTATTAGTAGTAATATTATCTTGAATTTTATTATTATTAGATGAAACATTGTCAGCCATTATTCATTTTTGACTAAGAATTCTTTCATCTTAATTTCACTTGCTTTTTTATTATATTAGTAGTATTAGTAGTAATATTATCTTGAATTTTATTATTATTTGATGAAGCATTGTCAGCCATTATTCATTTTTGACTAGGATTTCTTTCATCTTAATTTCACTTGCTTTTTATTACATTAGTAGTATTAGTAGTAATATTATCTTGAATTTTATTATTATTAGATGAAGCATTGTCATCCATTATTCATTTTTGACTAGGATTTATTTCATCTTAATTTCACTTGCTTTTTATTACATTAGTAGTATTAGTAGTAATATTATCTTGAATTTTATTATTATTAGATGAAGCATTGTCACCCATTATTCATTTTAGACTAGGATTTCTTTCATCTTAATTTCACTTGCTTTTTATTACATTAGTAGTATTAGTAGTAATATTATCTTGAATTTTATTATTATTTGATGAAGCATTGTCAGCCATTATTCATTTTTGACTAGGATTTCTTTCATCTTAATTTCACTTGCTTTTTATTACATTAGTAGTATTAGTAGTAATGTTATCTTGAATTTTATTATTATTTGATGAAGCATTGTCACCCATTATTCATTTTGACTAGGATTTCTTTCATCTTAATTTCACTTGCTTTTTATTACATTAGTAGTATTAGTAGTAATATTATCTTGAATTTTATTATTATTTGATGAAGCATTGTCAGCCATTATTCATTTTTGACTAGGATTTCTTTCATCTTAATTTCACTTGCTTTTTATTTCATTACTAGTATTAGTAGTAATATTATCTTGAATTTTATTATTATTTGATGAAGCATTGTCAGCCATTATTCATTTTTGACTAGGATTTCTTTCATCTTAATTTCACTTGCTTTTTATTACATTAGTAGTATTAGTAGTAATATTATCTTGAATTTTATTATTATTAGATGAAGCATTGTCAGCCATTATTCATTTTTGATGAGGATTTCTTTCATCTTAATTACATTTGCTTTTTATTTCATCAGTAGTATTAGTAGTAATATTATCTTGAATTTTATTATTATTAGATAAAGCATTGTCAGCCATTATTCATTTTTGACTAAGAATTCTTTCATCTTAATTTCACAGGCTTTTTATTATATTAGTAGTATTAGTAGTAATATTATCTTGAATTTTATTATTATTAGATGAAGCATTGTCAGCCATTATTCATTTTTGACTAGGATTTCTTTCATCTTAATTTCACTTGCTTTTTATTACATTAGTAGTATTAGTAGTAATATTATCTTGAATTTTATTATTATTAGATGAAGCATTGTCAGCCATTATTCATTTTTGACTAGGATTTCTTTCATCTTAATTTCACTTACTTTTTATTTCATTACTAGTATTAGTAGTAATATTATCTTGAATTTTATTATTATTAGATAAAGCATTCTCAGCCATTATTCATTTTTGATTAAGAATTCTTTCATCTTAATTTCACAGGCTTTTTATTATATTAGTAGTATTAGTAGTAATATTATCTTGAATTTTATTATTATTAGATGAAGCATTGTCAGCCATTATTCATTTTTGACTAAGAATTCTTTCATCTTAATTTCACAGGCTTTTTATTACATTAGTAGTATTAATAGTAATATTATCTTGAATTTTATTATTATTAGATGAAGCATTGTCACCCATTATTCATTTTTGACTAGGATTACTTTCATCAGAATTTCACTTGCTTTTTATTACATTAGTAGTATTACTAGTAATATTATCTTGAATTTTATTATTATTAGATGAAGCATTGTCAGCCATTATTCATTTTTGACTAGGATTTCTTTCATCTTAATTTCACTTGCTTTTTATTACATTAGTAGTATTAGTAGTAATATTATCTTGAATTTTATTATTATTAGATGAAACATTGTCAGCCATTATTCATTTTTGACTAAGAATTCTTTCATCTTAATTTCACTTGCTTTTTATTATATTAGTAGTATTAGTAGTAATATTATCTTGAATTTTATTATTATTTGATGAAGCATTGTCAGCCATTATTCATTTTTGACTAGGATTTCTTTCATCTTAATTTCACTTGCTTTTTATTACATTAGTAGTATTAGTAGTAATATTATCTTGAATTTTATTATTATTTGATGAAGCATTGTCACCCATTATTCATTTTTGACTAGGATTTCTTTCATCTTAATTTCACTTGCTTTTTATTACATTAGTAGTATTAGTAGTAATATTATCTTGAATTTTATTATTATTTGATGAAGCATTGTCAGCCATTATTCATTTTTGACTAGGATTTCTTTCATCTTAATTTCACTTGCTTTTTATTTCATTACTAGTATTAGTTGTAATATTATCTTGAATTTTATTATTATTTGATGAAGCATTGTCAGCCATTATTCATTTTTGACTAGGATTTCTTTCATCTTAATTTCACTTGCTTTTTATTACATTAGTAGTATTAGTAGTAATATCATCTTGAATTTTATTATTATTTGATGAAGCATTGTCAGCCATTATTCATTTTTGACTAAGAATTCTTTCATCTTAATTTCACTTGCTTTTTATTACATTAGTAGTATTAGTAGTAATATTATCTTGAATTTTATTATTATTAGATGAAGCATTGTCAGCCATTATTCATTTTTGACTAGGATTTCTTTCATCTTAATTTCACAGGCTTTTTATTACATTAGTAGTATTAGTAGTAATATTATCTTGAATTTTATTATTATTAGATGAAGCATTGTCAGCCATTATTCATTTTTGACTAGGATTTCTTTCATCTTAATTTCACTTTTTTTTATTACATTAGTAGTATTAGTAGTAATATTATCTTGAGTTTTATTATTATTAGATGAAGCATTGTCAGCCATTATTCATTTTTGACTAGGATTTCTTTCATCTTAATTTCACTTGCTTTTTATTACATTAGTAGTATTAGTAGTAATATTATCTTGGATTTTATTATTATTAGATGAAGCATTGTCAGCCATTATTCATTTTTGACTAGGATTTCATTCATCTTAATTTCACTTGCTTTTTATTACATTAGTAGTATTAGTAGTAATATTATCTTGAATTTTATTATTATTAGATGAAGCATTGTCAGCCATTATTCATTTTTGACTAGGATTTCTTTCATCTTAATTTCACTTTTTTTTTATTACATTAGTAGTATTACTAGTAATATTATCTTGAATTTTATTATTATTTGATGAAGCATTGTCAGCCATTATTCATTTTTGACTAGGATTTCTTTCATCTTAATTTCACTTGCTTTTTATTACATTAGTAGTATTAGTAGTAATATTATCTTGAATTTTATTATTATTTGATGAAGCATTGTCAGCCATTATTCATTTTTGACTAAGAATTCTTTCATCTTAATTTCACAGGCTTTTTATTACATTAGTAGTATTAGTAGTAATATTATCTTGGATTTTATTATTATTAGATGAAGCATTGTCAGCCATTATTCATTTTTGATGAGGATTTCTTTCATCTTAATTTCACTTGCTTTTTATTACATTAGTAGTATTAGTAGTAATATTATCTTGAATTTTATTATTATTAGATGAAGCATTGTCAGCCATTATTCATTTTTGACTAGGATTTCTTTCATCTTAATTTCACTTTTTTTTATTACATTAGTAGTATTAGTAGTAATATTATCTTGAGTTTTATTATTATTAGATGAAGCATTGTCAGCCATTATACATTTTTGACTAGGATTTCATTCATCTTAATTTCACTTGCTTTTTATTCCATTAGTAGTATTAGTAGTAATATTATCTTGAATTTTATTATTATTAGATGAAGCATTGTCAGCCATTATTCATTTTTGACTAGGATTTCTTTCATCTTAATTTCACTTGCTTTTTATTACATTAGTAGTATTAGTAGTAATATTATCTTGGATTTTATTATTATTAGATGAAGCATTGTCAGCCATTATTCATTTTTGACTAGGATTTCATTCATCTGAATTTCACAGGCTTTTTATTACATTAGTAGTATTCGTAGTAATATTATCTTGAATTTTATTATTATTAGATGAAGCATTGTCAGCCATTATTCATTTTTGACTAGGATTTCTTTCATCTTAATTTCACTTTTTTTTTATTACATTAGTAGTATTAGTAGTAATATTATCTTGAATTTTATTATTATTAGATGAAGCATTGTCAGCCATTATTCATTTTTGACTAGGATTTCATTCATCTTAATTTCACTGGCTTTTTATTCCATTAGTAGTATTAGTAGTAATATTATCTTGAATTTTATTATTATTAGATGAAGCATTGTCAGCCATTATTCATTTTTGACTAGGATTTCTTTCATCTTAATTTCACTTGCTTTTTATTACATTAGTAGTATTAGTAGTAATATTATCTTGGATTTTATTATTATTAGATGAAGCATTGTCAGCCATTATTCATTTTTGACTAGGATTTCTTTTATCTTAATTTCACTTGCTTTTTATTACATTAGTAGTATTAGTAGTAATATTATCTTGAATTTTATTATTATTAGATGAAGCATTGTCAGCCATTATTCATTTTTGACTAGGATTTCTTTCATCTTAATTTCACTTGCTTTTTATTACATTAGTAGTATTAGTAGTAATATTATCTTGAATTTTATTATTATTAGATGAAGCATTGTCAGCCATTATTCATTTTTGACTAGGATTTCTTTCATCTTAATTTCACTTCCTTTTTATTACATTAGTAGTATTAGTAGTAATATTATCTTGGATTTTATTATTATTAGATGAAGCATTGTCAGCCATTATTCATTTTTGACTAGGATTTCATTCATCTTAATTTCACTTGCTTTTTATTCCATTAGTAGTATTAGTAGTAATATTATCTTGAATTTTATTATTATTAGATGAAGCATTGTCAGCCATTATTCATTTTTGACTAGGATTTCTTTCATCTTAATTTCACATGCTTTTTATTCCATTAGTAGTATTAGTAGTAATATTATCTTGGATTTTATTATTATTAGATGAAGCATTGTCAGCCATTATTCATTTTTTATGAGGATTTCTTTCATCTTAATTTCACTTGCTTTTTATTACATTAGTAGTATTAGTAGTAATATTATCTTGAATTTTATTATTATTAGATGAAGCATTGTCAGCCATTATTCATTTTTGACTAGGATTTCTTTCATCTTAATTTCACTTGCTTTTTATTACATTAGTAGTATTAGTAGTAATATTATCTTGGATTTTATTATTATTAGATGAAGCATTGTCAGCCATTATTCATTTTTTATGAGGATTTCTTTCATCTTAATTTCACTTGCTTTTTATTACATTAGTAGTATTAGTAGTAATATTATCTTGAATTTTATTATTATTAGATGAAGCATTGTCAGCCATTATTCATTTTTGACTAGGATTTCTTTCATCTTAATTTCCCTTTTTTTTATTACATTAGTAGTATTAGTAGTAATATTATCTTGAATTTTATTATTATTAGATGAAGCATTGTCAGGCATTATTCATTTTTGACTAGGATTTCTTTCATCTTAATTTCACTTGCTTTTTATTACATTAGTAGTATTAGTAGTAATATTATCTTGAATTTTATTATTATTAGATGAAGCATTGTCAGCCATTATTCATTTTTGACTAGGATTTCTTTCATCTTAATTTCACTTGCTTTTTATTACTTTAGTAGTATTAGTAGTATTATTATCTTGAATTTTATTATTATTAGATGAAGCATTGTCAGCCATTATTCATTTTTGACTAGGATTTCTTTCATCTTAATTTCACAGGCTTTTTATTACATTAGTAGTATT
Source organism: Acanthosepion lycidas (assembly GCA_963932145.1). NCBI lineage: Eukaryota > Metazoa > Mollusca > Cephalopoda > Sepiida > Sepiidae > Acanthosepion > Acanthosepion lycidas. The sequence continues at coordinate 97,365,443 of OZ010599.1, forward strand.
AGTAGTATTATTATCTTGAATTTTATTATTATTAGATGAAGCATTGTCAGCCATTATTCATTTTTGACTAGGATTTCTTTCATCTTAATTTCCCTTTTTTTTATTACATTAGTAGTATTAGTAGTAATATTATCTTGAATTTTATTATTATTTGATGATGCATTGTCAGCCATTATTCATTTTTGACTAGGATTTCTTTCATCTTAATTTCACTTTTTTTTTATTACATTAGTAGTATTAGTAGTAATATTATCTTGAATTTTATTATTATTAGATGAAGCATTGTCAGCCATTATTCATTTTTGACTAGGATTTCTTTCATCTTAATTTCACTTTTTTTTTATTACATTAGTAGTATTAGTAGTAATATTATCTTGGATTTTATTATTATTAGATGAAGCATTGTCAGCCATTATTCATTTTTGACTAGGATTTCTTTCATCTTAATTTCACATGCTTTTTATTACATTAGTAGTATTAGTAGTAATATTATCTTGAATTTTATTATTATTAGATGAAGCATTGTCAGCCATTATTCATTTTTGACTAGGATTTCTTTCATCTTAATTTCACTTGCTTTTTATTTCATTACTAGTATTAGTAGTAATATTATCTTGAATTTTATTATTATTTGATGAAGCATTGTCAGCCATTATTCATTTTTGACTAGGATTTCTTTCATCTTAATTTCACTTGCTTTTTATTACATTAGTAGTATTAGTAGTAATATTATCTTGAATTTTATTATTATTAGATGAAGCATTGTCAGCCATTATTCATTTTTGATGAGGATTTCTTTCATCTTAATTACATTTGCTTTTTATTTCATCAGTAGTATTAGTAGTAATATTATCTTGAATTTTATTATTATTAGATAAAGCATTGTCAGCCATTATTCATTTTTGACTAAGAATTCTTTCATCTTAATTTCACAGGCTTTTTATTATATTAGTAGTATTAGTAGTAATATTATCTTGAATTTTATTATTATTAGATGAAGCATTGTCAGCCATTATTCATTTTTGACTAAGAATTCTTTCATCTTAATTTCACAGGCTTTTTATTATATTAGTAGTATTAGTAGTAATATTATCTTGAATTTTATTATTATTAGATGAAGCATTGTCAGCCATTATTCATTTTTGACTAGGATTTCTTTCATCTTAATTTCACTTGCTTTTTATTACATTAGTAGTATTAGTAGTAATATTATCTTGAATTTTATTATTATTAGATGAAGCATTGTCAGCCATTATTCATTTTTGACTAGGATTTCTTTCATCTTAATTTCACTTGCTTTTTATTTCATTACTAGTATTAGTAGTAATATTATCTTGAATTTTATTATTATTTGATGAAGCATTGTCAGCCATTATTCATTTTTGACTAGGATTTCTTTCATCTTAATTTCACTTGCTTTTTATTACATTAGTAGTATTAGTAGTAATATTATCTTGAATTTTATTATTATTAGATGAAGCATTGTCAGCCATTATTCATTTTTGATGAGGATTTCTTTCATCTTAATTACATTTGCTTTTTATTTCATCAGTAGTATTAGTAGTAATATTATCTTGAATTTTATTATTATTAGATAAAGCATTGTCAGCCATTATTCATTTTTGACTAAGAATTCTTTCATCTTAATTTCACAGGCTTTTTATTATATTAGTAGTATTAGTAGTAATATTATCTTGAATTTTATTATTATTAGATGAAGCATTGTCAGCCATTATTCATTTTTGACTAAGAATTCTTTCATCTTAATTTCACAGGCTTTTTATTATATTAGTAGTATTAGTAGTAATATTATCTTGAATTTTATTATTATTAGATGAAGCATTGTCAGCCATTATTCATTTTTGACTAGGATTTCTTTCATCTTAATTTCACTTGCTTTTTATTACATTAGTAGTATTAGTAGTAATATTATCTTGAATTTTATTATTATTAGATGAAGCATTGTCAGCCATTATTCATTTTTGATGAGGATTTCTTTCATCTTAATTTCATTTGCTTTTTATTTCATCAGTAGTATTAGTAGTAATATTATCTTAAATTTTATTATTATTAGATAAAGCATTGTCAGCCATTATTCATTTTTGATTAAGAATACTTTCATCTTAATTTCACAGGCTTTTTATTATATTAGTAGTATTAGTAGTAATATTATCTTGAATTTTATTATTATTAGATGAAGCATTGTCAGCCATTATTCATTTTTGACTAAGAATTCTTTCATCTTAATTTCACAGGCTTTTTATTATATTAGTAGTATTAATAGTAATATTATCTTGAATTTTATTATTATTAGATGAAGCATTGTCAGCCATTATTCATTTTTGACTAGGATTACTTTCATCAGAATTTCACTTGCTTTTTATTACATTAGTAGTATTACTAGTAATATTATCTTGAATTTTATTATTATTAGATGAAGCATTGTCAGCCATTATTCATTTTTGACTAGGATTTCTTTCATCTTAATTTCACTTGCTTTTTATTACATTAGTAGTATTAGTAGTAATATTATCTTGAATTTTATTATTATTAGATGAAACATTGTCAGCCATTATTCATTTTTGACTAGGATTACTTTCATCTTAATTTCACTTGCTTTTTATTACATTAGTAGTATTAGTAGTAATGTTATCTTGAATTTTATTATTATTTGATGAAGCATTGTCACCCATTATTCATTTTGACTAGGATTTCTTTCATCTTAATTTCACTTGCTTTTTATTACATTAGTAGTATTAGTAGTAATATTATCTTGAATTTTATTATTATTTGATGAAGCATTGTCAGCCATTATTCATTTTTGACTAGGATTTCTTTCATCTTAATTTCACTTGCTTTTTATTTCATTACTAGTATTAGTAGTAATATTATCTTGAATTTTATTATTATTTGATGAAGCATTGTCAGCCATTATTCATTTTTGACTAGGATTTCTTTCATCTTAATTTCACTTGCTTTTTATTACATTAGTAGTATTAGTAGTAATATTATCTTGAATTTTATTATTATTAGATGAAGCATTGTCAGCCATTATTCATTTTTGACTAGGATTTCTTTCATCTTAATTTCACTTGCTTTTTATTTCATTACTAGTATTAGTAGTAATATTATCTTGAATTTTATTATTATTTGATGAAGCATTGTCAGCCATTATTCATTTTTGACTAGGATTTCTTTCATCTTAATTTCACTTTTTTTTTATTACATTAGTAGTATTAGTAGTAATATTATCTTGGATTTTATTATTATTAGATGAAGCATTGTCAGCCATTATTCATTTTTGACTAGGATTTCTTTCATCTTAATTTCACATGCTTTTTATTACATTAGTAGTATTAGTAGTAATATTATCTTGAATTTTATTATTATTAGATGAAGCATTGTCAGCCATTATTCATTTTTGACTAGGATTTCTTTCATCTTAATTTCACTTGCTTTTTATTTCATTACTAGTATTAGTAGTAATATTATCTTGAATTTTATTATTATTTGATGAAGCATTGCCAGCCATTATTCATTTTTGACTAGGATTTCTTTCATCTTAATTTCACTTGCTTTTTATTACATTAGTAGTATTAGTAGTAATATTATCTTGAATTTTATTATTATTAGATGAAGCATTGTCAGCCATTATTCATTTTTGATGAGGATTTCTTTCATCTTAATTACATTTGCTTTTTATTTCATCAGTAGTATTAGTAGTAATATTATCTTGAATTTTATTATTATTAGATAAAGCATTGTCAGCCATTATTCATTTTTGACTAAGAATTCTTTCATCTTAATTTCACAGGCTTTTTATTATATTAGTAGTATTAGTAGTAATATTATCTTGAATTTTATTATTATTAGATGAAGCATTGTCAGCCATTATTCATTTTTGACTAAGAATTCTTTCATCTTAATTTCACAGGCTTTTTATTATATTAGTAGTATTAGTAGTAATATTATCTTGAATTTTATTATTATTAGATGAAGCATTGTCAGCCATTATTCATTTTTGACTAGGATTTCTTTCATCTTAATTTCACTTGCTTTTTATTACATTAGTAGTATTAGTAGTAATATTATCTTGAATTTTATTATTATTAGATGAAGCATTGTCAGCCATTATTCATTTTTGACTAGGATTTCTTTCATCTTAATTTCACTTGCTTTTTATTTCATTACTAGTATTAGTAGTAATATTATCTTGAATTTTATTATTATTTGATGAAGCATTGTCAGCCATTATTCATTTTTGACTAGGATTTCTTTCATCTTAATTTCACTTGCTTTTTATTACATTAATAGTATTAGTAGTAATATTATCTTGAATTTTATTATTATTAGATGAAGCATTGTCAGCCATTATTCATTTTTGATGAGGATTTCTTTCATCTTAATTACATTTGCTTTTTATTTCATCAGTAGTATTAGTAGTAATATTATCTTGAATTTTATTATTATTAGATAAAGCATTGTCAGCCATTATTCATTTTTGACTAAGAATTCTTTCATCTTAATTTCACAGGCTTTTTATTATATTAGTAGTATTAGTAGTAATATTATCTTGAATTTTATTATTATTAGATGAAGCATTGTCAGCCATTATTCATTTTTGACTAAGAATTCTTTCATCTTAATTTCACAGGCTTTTTATTATATTAGTAGTATTAGTAGTAATATTATCTTGAATTTTATTATTATTAGATGAAGCATTGTCAGCCATTATTCATTTTTGACTAGGATTTCTTTCATCTTAATTTCACTTGCTTTTTATTACATTAGTAGTATTAGTAGTAATATTATCTTGAATTTTATTATTATTAGATGAAGCATTGTCAGCCATTATTCATTTTTGATGAGGATTTCTTTCATCTTAATTTCATTTGCTTTTTATTTCATCAGTAGTATTAGTAGTAATATTATCTTAAATTTTATTATTATTAGATAAAGCATTGTCAGCCATTATTCATTTTTGATTAAGAATACTTTCATCTTAATTTCACAGGCTTTTTATTATATTAGTAGTATTAGTAGTAATATTATCTTGAATTTTATTATTATTAGATGAAGCATTGTCAGCCATTATTCATTTTTGACTAAGAATTCTTTCATCTTAATTTCACAGGCTTTTTATTATATTAGTAGTATTAATAGTAATATTATCTTGAATTTTATTATTATTAGATGAAGCATTGTCACCCATTATTCATTTTTGACTAGGATTACTTTCATCAGAATTTCACTTGCTTTTTATTACATTAGTAGTATTACTAGTAATATTATCTTGAATTTTATTATTATTAGATGAAGCATTGTCAGCCATTATTCATTTTTGACTAGGATTTCTTTCATCTTAATTTCACTTGCTTTTTATTACATTAGTAGTATTAGTAGTAATATTATCTTGAATTTTATTATTATTAGATGAAACATTGTCAGCCATTATTCATTTTTGACTAAGAATTCTTTCATCTTAATTTCACTTGCTTTTTTATTATATTAGTAGTATTAGTAGTAATATTATCTTGAATTTTATTATTATTTGATGAAGCATTGTCAGCCATTATTCATTTTTGACTAGGATTTCTTTCATCTTAATTTCACTTGCTTTTTATTACATTAGTAGTATTAGTAGTAATATTATCTTGAATTTTATTATTATTAGATGAAGCATTGTCATCCATTATTCATTTTTGACTAGGATTTATTTCATCTTAATTTCACTTGCTTTTTATTACATTAGTAGTATTAGTAGTAATATTATCTTGAATTTTATTATTATTAGATGAAGCATTGTCACCCATTATTCATTTTTGACTAGGATTTCTTTCATCTTAATTTCACTTGCTTTTTATTACATTAGTAGTATTAGTAGTAATATTATCTTGAATTTTATTATTATTTGATGAAGCATTGTCAGCCATTATTCATTTTTGACTAGGATTTCTTTCATCTTAATTTCACTTGCTTTTTATTACATTAGTAGTATTAGTAGTAATGTTATCTTGAATTTTATTATTATTTGATGAAGCATTGTCACCCATTATTCATTTTGACTAGGATTTCTTTCATCTTAATTTCACTTGCTTTTTATTACATTAGTAGTATTAGTAGTAATATTATCTTGAATTTTATTATTATTTGATGAAGCATTGTCAGCCATTATTCATTTTTGACTAGGATTTCTTTCATCTTAATTTCACTTGCTTTTTATTTCATTACTAGTATTAGTAGTAATATTATCTTGAATTTTATTATTATTTGATGAAGCATTGTCAGCCATTATTCATTTTTGACTAGGATTTCTTTCATCTTAATTTCACTTGCTTTTTATTACATTAGTAGTATTAGTAGTAATATTATCTTGAATTTTATTATTATTAGATGAAGCATTGTCAGCCATTATTCATTTTTGATGAGGATTTCTTTCATCTTAATTACATTTGCTTTTTATTTCATCAGTAGTATTAGTAGTAATATTATCTTGAATTTTATTATTATTAGATAAAGCATTGTCAGCCATTATTCATTTTTGACTAAGAATTCTTTCATCTTAATTTCACAGGCTTTTTATTATATTAGTAGTATTAGTAGTAATATTATCTTGAATTTTATTATTATTAGATGAAGCATTGTCAGCCATTATTCATTTTTGACTAGGATTTCTTTCATCTTAATTTCACTTGCTTTTTATTACATTAGTAGTATTAGTAGTAATATTATCTTGAATTTTATTATTATTAGATGAAGCATTGTCAGCCATTATTCATTTTTGACTAGGATTTCTTTCATCTTAATTTCACTTACTTTTTATTTCATTACTAGTATTAGTAGTAATATTATCTTGAATTTTATTATTATTAGATAAAGCATTCTCAGCCATTATTCATTTTTGATTAAGAATTCTTTCATCTTAATTTCACAGGCTTTTTATTATATTAGTAGTATTAGTAGTAATATTATCTTGAATTTTATTATTATTAGATGAAGCATTGTCAGCCATTATTCATTTTTGACTAAGAATTCTTTCATCTTAATTTCACAGGCTTTTTATTACATTAGTAGTATTAATAGTAATATTATCTTGAATTTTATTATTATTAGATGAAGCATTGTCACCCATTATTCATTTTTGACTAGGATTACTTTCATCAGAATTTCACTTGCTTTTTATTACATTAGTAGTATTACTAGTAATATTATCTTGAATTTTATTATTATTAGATGAAGCATTGTCAGCCATTATTCATTTTTGACTAGGATTTCTTTCATCTTAATTTCACTTGCTTTTTATTACATTAGTAGTATTAGTAGTAATATTATCTTGAATTTTATTATTATTAGATGAAACATTGTCAGCCATTATTCATTTTTGACTAAGAATTCTTTCATCTTAATTTCACTTGCTTTTTATTATATTAGTAGTATTAGTAGTAATATTATCTTGAATTTTATTATTATTTGATGAAGCATTGTCAGCCATTATTCATTTTTGACTAGGATTTCTTTCATCTTAATTTCACTTGCTTTTTATTACATTAGTAGTATTAGTAGTAATATTATCTTGAATTTTATTATTATTAGATGAAGCATTGTCACCCATTATTCATTTTTGACTAGGATTTATTTCATCTTAATTTCACTTGCTTTTTATTACATTAGTAGTATTAGTAGTAATATTATCTTGAATTTTATTATTATTTGATGAAGCATTGTCAGCCATTATTCATTTTTGACTAGAATTTCTTTCATCTTAATTTCACTTGCTTTTTATTACATTAGTAGTATTAGTAGTAATATTATCTTGAATTTTATTATTATTTGATGAAGCATTGTCAGCCATTATTCATTTTTGACTAGGATTTCTTTCATCTTAATTTCACTTGCTTTTTATTACATTAGTAGTATTAGTAGTAATATTATCTTGAATTTTATTATTATTTGATGAAGCATTGTCAGCCATTATTCATTTTTGACTAGGATTTCTTTCATCTTAATTTCACTTGCTTTTTATTTCATTACTAGTATTAGTTGTAATATTATCTTGAATTTTATTATTATTTGATGAAGCATTGTCAGCCATTATTCATTTTTGACTAGGATTTCTTTCATCTTAATTTCACTTGCTTTTTATTACATTAGTAGTATTAGTAGTAATATCATCTTGAATTTTATTATTATTTGATGAAGCATTGTCAGCCATTATTCATTTTTGACTAAGAATTCTTTCATCTTAATTTCACTTGCTTTTTATTACATTAGTAGTATTAGTAGTAATATTATCTTGAATTTTATTATTATTAGATGAAGCATTGTCAGCCATTATTCATTTTTGACTAGGATTTCTTTCATCTTAATTTCACAGGCTTTTTATTACATTAGTAGTATTAGTAGTAATATTATCTTGAATTTTATTATTATTAGATGAAGCATTGTCAGCCATTATTCATTTTTGACTAGGATTTCTTTCATCTTAATTTCACTTTTTTTTATTACATTAGTAGTATTAGTAGTAATATTATCTTGAGTTTTATTATTATTAGATGAAGCATTGTCAGCCATTATTCATTTTTGACTAGGATTTCTTTCATCTTAATTTCACTTGCTTTTTATTACATTAGTAGTATTAGTAGTAATATTATCTTGGATTTTATTATTATTAGATGAAGCATTGTCAGCCATTATTCATTTTTGACTAGGATTTCATTCATCTTAATTTCACTTGCTTTTTATTACATTAGTAGTATTAGTAGTAATATTATCTTGAATTTTATTATTATTAGATGAAGCATTGTCAGCCATTATTCATTTTTGACTAGGATTTCTTTCATCTTAATTTCACTTTTTTTTTATTACATTAGTAGTATTACTAGTAATATTATCTTGAATTTTATTATTATTTGATGAAGCATTGTCAGCCATTATTCATTTTTGACTAGGATTTCTTTCATCTTAATTTCACTTGCTTTTTATTACATTAGTAGTATTAGTAGTAATATTATCTTGAATTTTATTATTATTTGATGAAGCATTGTCAGCCATTATTCATTTTTGACTAAGAATTCTTTCATCTTAATTTCACAGGCTTTTTATTACATTAGTAGTATTAGTAGTAATATTATCTTGGATTTTATTATTATTAGATGAAGCATTGTCAGCCATTATTCATTTTTGATGAGGATTTCTTTCATCTTAATTTCACTTGCTTTTTATTACATTAGTAGTATTAGTAGTAATATTATCTTGAATTTTATTATTATTAGATGAAGCATTGTCAGCCATTATTCATTTTTGACTAGGATTTCTTTCATCTTAATTTCACTTTTTTTTATTACATTAGTAGTATTAGTAGTAATATTATCTTGAGTTTTATTATTATTAGATGAAGCATTGTCAGCCATTATACATTTTTGACTAGGATTTCATTCATCTTAATTTCACTTGCTTTTTATTCCATTAGTAGTATTAGTAGTAATATTATCTTGAATTTTATTATTATTAGATGAAGCATTGTCAGCCATTATTCATTTTTGACTAGGATTTCTTTCATCTTAATTTCACTTGCTTTTTATTACATTAGTAGTATTAGTAGTAATATTATCTTGGATTTTATTATTATTAGATGAAGCATTGTCAGCCATTATTCATTTTTGACTAGGATTTCATTCATCTGAATTTCACAGGCTTTTTATTACATTAGTAGTATTCGTAGTAATATTATCTTGAATTTTATTATTATTAGATGAAGCATTGTCAGCCATTATTCATTTTTGACTAGGATTTCTTTCATCTTAATTTCACTTTTTTTTTATTACATTAGTAGTATTAGTAGTAATATTATCTTGAATTTTATTATTATTAGATGAAGCATTGTCAGCCATTATTCATTTTTGACTAGGATTTCATTCATCTTAATTTCACTGGCTTTTTATTCCATTAGTAGTATTAGTAGTAATATTATCTTGAATTTTATTATTATTAGATGAAGCATTGTCAGCCATTATTCATTTTTGACTAGGATTTCTTTCATCTTAATTTCACTTGCTTTTTATTACATTAGTAGTATTAGTAGTAATATTATCTTGGATTTTATTATTATTAGATGAAGCATTGTCAGCCATTATTCATTTTTGACTAGGATTTCTTTTATCTTAATTTCACTTGCTTTTTATTACGTTAGTAGTATTAGTAGTAATATTATCTTGAATTTTATTATTATTAGATGAAGCATTGTCAGCCATTATTCATTTTTGACTAGGATTTCTTTCATCTTAATTTCACTTGCTTTTTATTACATTAGTAGTATTAGTAGTAATATTATCTTGAATTTTATTATTATTAGATGAAGCATTGTCAGCCATTATTCATTTTTGACTAGGATTTCTTTCATCTTAATTTCACTTCCTTTTTATTACATTAGTAGTATTAGTAGTAATATTATCTTGGATTTTATTATTATTAGATGAAGCATTGTCAGCCATTATTCATTTTTGACTAGGATTTCATTCATCTTAATTTCACTTGCTTTTTATTCCATTAGTAGTATTAGTAGTAATATTATCTTGAATTTTATTATTATTAGATGAAGCATTGTCAGCCATTATTCATTTTTGACTAGGATTTCTTTCATCTTAATTTCACATGCTTTTTATTCCATTAGTAGTATTAGTAGTAATATTATCTTGGATTTTATTATTATTAGATGAAGCATTGTCAGCCATTATTCATTTTTTATGAGGATTTCTTTCATCTTAATTTCACTTGCTTTTTATTACATTAGTAGTATTAGTAGTAATATTATCTTGAATTTTATTATTATTAGATGAAGCATTGTCAGCCATTATTCATTTTTGACTAGGATTTCTTTCATCTTAATTTCACTTGCTTTTTATTACATTAGTAGTATTAGTAGTAATATTATCTTGGATTTTATTATTATTAGATGAAGCATTGTCAGCCATTATTCATTTTTTATGAGGATTTCTTTCATCTTAATTTCACTTGCTTTTTATTACATTAGTAGTATTAGTAGTAATATTATCTTGAATTTTATTATTATTAGATGAAGCATTGTCAGCCATTATTCATTTTTGACTAGGATTTCTTTCATCTTAATTTCCCTTTTTTTTATTACATTAGTAGTATTAGTAGTAATATTATCTTGAATTTTATTATTATTAGATGAAGCATTGTCAGGCATTATTCATTTTTGACTAGGATTTCTTTCATCTTAATTTCACTTGCTTTTTATTACATTAGTAGTATTAGTAGTAATATTATCTTGAATTTTATTATTATTAGATGAAGCATTGTCAGCCATTATTCATTTTTGACTAGGATTTCTTTCATCTTAATTTCACTTGCTTTTTATTACTTTAGTAGTATTAGTAGTATTATTATCTTGAATTTTATTATTATTAGATGAAGCATTGTCAGCCATTATTCATTTTTGACTAGGATTTCTTTCATCTTAATTTCACAGGCTTTTTATTACATTAGTAGTATTAGTAGTATTATTATCTTGAATTTTATTATTATTAGATGAAGCATTGTCAGCCATTATTCATTTTTGACTAGGATTTCTTTCATCTTAATTTCCCTTTTTTTTATTACATTAGTAGTATTAGTAGTAATATTATCTTGAATTTTATTATTATTTGATGATGCATTGTCAGCCATTATTCATTTTTGACTAGGATTTCTTTCATCTTAATTTCACTTTTTTTTTATTACATTAGTAGTATTAGTAGTAATATTATCTTGAATTTTATTATTATTAGATGAAGCATTGTCAGCCATTATTCATTTTTGACTAGGATTTCTTTCATCTTAATTTCACTTTTTTTTTATTACATTAGTAGTATTAGTAGTAATATTATCTTGGATTTTATTATTATTAGATGAAGCATTGTCAGCCATTATTCATTTTTGACTAGGATTTCTTTCATCTTAATTTCACATGCTTTTTATTACATTAGTAGTATTAGTAGTAATATTATCTTGAATTTTATTATTATTAGATGAAGCATTGTCAGCCATTATTCATTTTTGACTAGGATTTCTTTCATCTTAATTTCACTTGCTTTTTATTACATTAGTAGTATTAGTAGTAATATTATCTTGGATTTTATTATTATTAGATGAAGCATTGTCAGCCATTATTCATTTTTGACTAGGATTTCTTTCATCTTAATTTCACTTGCTTTTTATTACATTAGTAGTATTAGTAGTAATATTATCTTGAATTTTATTATTATTAGATGAAGCATTGTCAGCCATTATTCATTTTTGACTAGGATTTCTTTCATCTTAATTTCACTTGCTTTTTATTACATTAGTAGTATTAGTAGTAATATTATCTGGAATTTTATTATTATTAGATGAAGCATTGTCAGGCATTATTCATTTTTGACTAGGATTTCTTTCATCTTAATTTCACTTGCTTTTTATTACATTAGTAGTATTAGTAGTAATATTATCTTGAATTTTATTATTATTAGATGAAGCATTGTCAGCCATTATTCATTTTTGACTAGGATTTCTTTCATCTTAATTTCACTTGCTTTTTATTACTTTAGTAGTATTAGTAGTATTATTATCTTGAATTTTATTATTATTAGATGAAGCATTGTCAGCCATTATTCATTTTTGACTAGGATTTCTTTCATCTTAATTTCACAGGCTTTTTATTACATTAGTAGTATTAGTAGTATTATTATCTTGAATTTTATTATTATTAGATGAAGCATTGTCAGCCATTATTCATTTTTGACTAGGATTTCTTTCATCTTAATTTCCCTTTTTTTTATTACATTAGTAGTATTAGTAGTAATATTATCTTGAATTTTATTATTATTTGATGATGCATTGTCAGCCATTATTCATTTTTGACTAGGATTTCTTTCATCTTAATTTCACTTTTTTTTTATTACATTAGTAGTATTAGTAGTAATATTATCTTGAATTTTATTATTATTAGATGAAGCATTGTCAGCCATTATTCATTTTTGACTAGGATTTCTTTCATCTTAATTTCACATTTTTTTATTACATTAGTAGTATTAGTAGTAATATTATCTTGGATTTTATTATTATTAGATGAAGCATTGTCAGCCATTATTCATTTTTGACTAGGATTTCTTTCATCTTAATTTCACATGCTTTTTATTACATTAGTAGTATTAGTAGTAATATTATCTTGAATTTTATTATTATTAGATGAAGCATTGTCAGCCATTATTCATTTTTGACTAGGATTTCTTTCATCTTAATTTCACTTGCTTTTTATTACATTAGTAGTATTAGTAGTAATATTATCTTGAATTTTATTATTATTAGATGAAGCATTGTCAGCCATTATTCATTTTTGACTAGGATTTCTTTCATCTTAATTTCACTTGCTTTTTATTACATTAGTAGTATTAGTAGTAATATTATCTTGGATTTTATTATTATTAGATGAAGCATTGTCAGCCATTATTCATTTTTGACTAGGATTTCTTTCATCTTAATTTCACTTGCTTTTTATTACATTAGTAGTATTAGTAGTAATATTATCTTGAATTTTATTATTATTAGATGAAGCATTGTCAGCCATTATTCATTTTTGACTAGGATTTCTTTCATCTTAATTTCACTTTTTTTTTATTACATTAGTAGTATTAGTAGTAATATTATCTTGAATTTTATTATTATTAGATGAAGCATTGTCAGCCATTATTCATTTTTGACTAGGATTTCTTTCATCTTAATTTCACTTGCTTTTTATTACATTAGTAGTATTAGTAGTAATATTATCTTGAATTTTATTATTATTAGATGAAGCATTGTCAGCCATTATTCATTTTTGACTAGGATTTCTTTCATCTTAATTTCACTTTTTTTTATTACATTAGTAGTATTAGTAGTAATATTATCTTGAATTTTATTATTATTAGATGAAGCATTGTCAGCCATTATTCATTTTTGACTAGGATTTCTTTCATCTTAATTTCACTTTTTTTTATTACATTAGTAGTATTAGTAGTAATATTATCTTGAATTTTATTATTATTAGATGAAGCATTGTCAGCCATTATTTATTTTTGAATAGGATTTCTTTCATCTTAATTTCACTTGCTTTTTATTACATTAGTAGTATTAGTAGTAATATTATCTTGGATTTTATTATTATTAGATGAAGCATAGTCAGCCATTATTCATTTTTGACTAGGATTTCTTTCATCTTAATTTCACTTGCTTTTTATTACATTAGTAGTATTAGTAGTAATATTATCTTGAATTTTATTATTATTAGATGAAGCATTGTCAGCCATTATTCATTTTTGACTAGGATTTCTTTCATCTTAATTTCACAGGCTTTTTATTACATTAGTAGTATTAGTAGTAATATTATCTTGAATTTTATTATTATTAGATGAAGCATTGTCAGCCATTATTCATTTTTGACTAGGATTTCTTTCATCTTAATTTCACTTGCTTTTTATTACATTAGTAGTATTAGTAGTAATATTATCTTGAATTTTATTATTATTAGATGAAGCATTGTCAGCCATTATTCATTTTTGACTAGGATTTCTTTCATCTTAATTTCACTTTTTTTTTATTACATTAGTAGTATTAGTAGTAATATTATCTTGAATTTTATTATTATTAGATGAAGCATTGTCAGCCATTATTCATTTTTGACTAGGATTTCTTTCATCTTAATTTCACTTTTTTTTATTACATTAGTAGTATTAGTAGTAATATTATCTTGAATTTTATTATTATTAGATGAAGCATTGTCAGCCATTATTCATTTTTGACTAGGATTTCTTTCATCTTAATTTCACTTGCTTTTTATTACATTAGTAGTATTAGTAGTAATATTATCTTGAATTTTATTATTATTAGATGAAGCATTGTCAGCCATTATTCATTTTTGAATAGGATTTCTTTCATCTTAATTTCACTTGCTTTTTATTACATTAGTAGTATTAGTAGTAATATTATCTTGGATTTTATTATTATTAGATGAAGCATAGTCAGCCATTATTCATTTTTGACTAGGATTTCTTTCATCTTAATTTCACTTGCTTTTTATTACATTAGTAGTATTAGTAGTAATATTATCTTGAATTTTATTATTATTAGATGAAGCATTGTCAGCCATTATTCATTTTTGACTAGGATTTCTTTCATCTTAATTTCACAGGCTTTTTATTACATTAGTAGTATTAGTAGTAGTATTATCTTGAATTTTATTATTATTAGATGAAGCATTGTCAGCCATTATTCATTTTTGACTAGGATTTCTTTCATCTTAATTTCACTTGCTTTTTATTACATTAGTAGTATTAGTAGTAATATTATCTTGAATTTTATTATTATTAGATGAAGCATTGTCAGCCATTATTCATTTTTGACTAGGATTTCTTTCATCTTAATTTCACTTTTTTTTTATTACATTAGTAGTATTAGTAGTAATATTATCTTGAATTTTATTATTATTAGATGAAGCATTGTCAGCCATTATTCATTTTTGACTAGGATTTCTTTCATCTTAATTTCACTTGCTTTTTATTACATTAGTAGTATTAGTAGTAATATTATCTTGAATTTTATTATTATTAGATGAAGCATTGTCAGCCATTATTCATTTTTGACTAGGATTACTTTCATCAGAATTTCACTTGCTTTTTATTACATTAGTAGTATTACTAGTAATATTATCTTGAATTTTATTATTATTAGATGAAGCATTGTCAGCCATTATTCATTTTTGACTAGGATTTCTTTCATCTTAATTTCACTTGCTTTTTATTACATTAGTAGTATTAGTAGTAATATTATCTTGAATTTTATTATTATTAGATGAAACATTGTCAGCCATTATTCATTTTTGACTAAGAATTCTTTCATCTTAATTTCACTTGCTTTTTTATTATATTAGTAGTATTAGTAGTAATATTATCTTGAATTTTATTATTATTTGATGAAGCATTGTCAGCCATTATTCATTTTTGACTAGGATTTCTTTCATCTTAATTTCACTTGCTTTTTATTACATTAGTAGTATTAGTAGTAATATTATCTTGAATTTTATTATTATTAGATGAAGCATTGTCATCCATTATTCATTTTTGACTAGGATTTATTTCATCTTAATTTCACTTGCTTTTTATTACATTAGTAGTATTAGTAGTAATATTATCTTGAATTTTATTATTATTTGATGAAGCATTGTCAGCCATTATTCATTTTTGACTAGGATTTCTTTCATCTTAATTTCACTTGCTTTTTATTACATTAGTAGTATTAATAGTAATATTATCTTGAATTTTATTATTATTTGATGAAGCATTGTCAGCCATTATTCATTTTTGACTAGGATTTCTTTCATCTTAATTTCACTTGCTTTTTATTACATTAGTAGTATTAGTAGTAATGTTATCTTGAATTTTATTATTATTTGATGAAGCATTGTCACCCATTATTCATTTTTGACTAGGATTTTTTCATCTTAATTTCACCTGCTTTTTATTACATTAGTAGTATTAGTAGTAATATTATCTTGAATTTTATTATTATTTGATGAAGCATTGTCTGCCATTATTCATTTTTGACTAGGATTTCTTTCATCTTAAATTCACTTGCTTTTTATTTCATTACTAGTATTAGTAGTAATATTATCTTGAATTTTATTATTATTTGATGAAGCATTGTCAGCCATTATTCATTTTTGACTAGGATTTCTTTCATCTTAATTTCACTTGCTTTTTATTACATTAGTAGTATTAGTAGTAATATTATCTTGAATTTTATTATTATTAGATGAAGCATTGTCAGCCATTATTCATTTTTGATGAGGATTTCTTTCATCTTAATTACATTTGCTTTTTATTTCATCAGTAGTATTAGTAGTAATATCATCTTGAATTTTATTATTATTAGATAAAGCATTGTCAGCCATTATTCATTTTTGACTAAGAATTCTTTCATCTTAATTTCACAGGCTTTTTATTATATTAGTAGTATTAGTAGTAATATTATCTTGAATTTTATTATTATTAGATGAAGCATTGTCAGCCATTATTCATTTTTGACTAGGATTTCTTTCATCTTAATTTCACTTGCTTTTTATTTCATTACTAGTATTAGTTGTAATATTATCTTGAATTTTATTATTATTTGATGAAGCATTGTCAGCCATTATTCATTTTTGAATAGGATTTCTTTCATCTTAATTTCACTTGCTTTTTATTACATTAGTAGTATTAGTAGTTATATTATCTTGAATTTTATTATTATTAGATGAAGCATTGTCACCCATTATTCATTTTTGACAAGGATTTCTTTCATCTTAATTTCACATGCTTTTTATTACATTAGTAGTATTAGTAGTAATATTATCTTGAATTTTATTATTATTTGATGAAGCATTGTCAGCCATTATTCATTTTTGACTAAGAATTCTTTCATCTTAATTTCACTTGCTTTTTATTACATTAGTAGTATTAGTAGTAATATTATCTTGAATTTTATTATTATTAGATGAAGCATTGTCAGCCATTATTCATTTTTGACTAGGATTTCTTTCATCTTAATTTCACAGGCTTTTTATTACATTAGTAGTATTAGTAGTAATATTATCTTGAATTTTATTATTATTAGATGAAGCATTGTCAGCCATTATTCATTTTTGACTAGGATTTCATTCATCTTAATTTCACTTGCTTTTTATTACATTAGTAGTATTAGTAGTAATATTATCTTGAATTTTATTATTATTAGATGAAGCATTGTCAGCCATTATTCATTTTTGACTAGGATTTCTTTCATCTTAATTTCACTTTTTTTTTATTACATTAGTAGAATTAGTAGTAATATTATCTTGAATTTTATTATTATTTGATGAAGCATTGTCACCCATTATTCATTTTTGACTAGGATTTCTTTCATCTTAATTTCACTTGCTTTTTATTACATTAGTAGTATTAGTAGTAATATTATCTTGAATTTTATTATTATTAGATGAAGTATTGTCAGCCATTATTCATTTTTGACTAGGATTTCTTTCATCTTAATTTCACTTGCTTTTTATTTCATTACTAGTATTAGTTGTAATATTATCTTGGATTTTATTATTATTAGATGAAGCATAGTCAGCCATTATTCATTTTTGACTAGGATTTCTTTCATCTTAATTTCACTTGCTTTTTATTTCATTACTAGTATTAGTAGTAATATTATCTTGAATTTTATTATTATTAGATGAAGCATTGTCACACATTATTCATTTTTGACTAGGATTTCTTTCATCTTAATTTCACTTGCTTTTTATTACATTAGTAGTATTAGTAGTAATATTATCTTGAATTTTATTATTATTTGATGAAGCATTGTCAGCCATTATTCATTTTTGACTAAGAATTCTTTCATCTTAATTTCACAGGGTTTTTATTACATTAGTAGTATTAGTAGTAATATTATCTTGGATTTTATTATTATTAGATGAAGCATTGTCAGCCATTATTCATTTTTGATGAGGATTTCTTTCATCTTAATTTCACTTGCTTTTTATTACATTAGTAGTATTAGTAGTAATATTATCTTGAATTTTATTATTATTAGATGAAGCATTGTCAGCCATTATTCATTATTGACTAGGATTTCTTTCATCTTAATTTCACTTGCTTTTTATTACATTAGTAGTATTAGTAGTAATATTATCTTGAATTTTATTATTATTAGATGAAGCATTGTCAGCCATTATTCATTTTTGACTAGGATTTCTTTCATCTTAATTTCACAGGCTTTTTATTACATTAGTAGTATTAGTAGTAATATTATCTTGAATTTTATTATTATTAGATGAAGCATTGTCAGCCATTATTCATTTTTGACTAGGATTTCTTTCATCTTAATTTCACTTTTTTTTATTACATTAGTAGTATTAGTAGTAATATTATCTTGGATTTTATTATTATTAGATGAAGCATTGTCAGCCATTATTCATTTTTGACTAGGATTTCATTCATCTTAATTTCACTTGCTTTTTATTACATTAGTAGTATTCGTAGTAATATTATCTTGAATTTTATTATTATTAGATGAAGCATTGTCAGCCATTATTCATTTTTGACTAGGATTTCTTTCATCTTAATTTCACTTTTTTTTTATTACATTAGTAGTATTAGTAGTAATATTATCTTGAATTTTATTATTATTAGATGAAGCATTGTCAGCCATTATTCATTTTTGACTAGGATTTCATTCATCTTAATTTCACTGGCTTTTTATTCCATTAGTAGTATTAGTAGTAATATTATCTTGAATTTTGTTATTATTAGATGAAGCATTGTCAGCCATTATTCATTTTTGATGAGGATTTCTTTTATCTTAATTTCACTTATTTTTTATTACATTAGTAGTATTAGTAGTAATATTATCTTGAATTTTATTATTATTAGATGAAGCATTGTCAGCCATTATTCATTTTTGACTAGGATTTCTTTCATCTTAATTTCACTTGCTTTTTATTACATTAGTAGTATTAGTAGTAATATTATCTTGAATTTTATTATTATTAGATGAAGCATTGTCAGCCATTATTCATTTTTGACTAGGATTTCATTCATCTTAATTTCACTTGCTTTTTATTCCATTAGTAGTATTAGTAGTAATATTATCTTGAATTTTATTATTATTAGATGAAGCATTGTCAGCCATTATTCATTTTTGACTAGGATTTCTTTCATCTTAATTTCACATGCTTTTTATTCCATTAGTAGTATTAGTAGTAATATTATCTTGGATTTTATTATTATTAGATGAAGCATTGTCAGCCATTATTCATTTTTGATGAGGATTTCTTTCATTTTAATTTCACTTGCTTTTTATTACATTAGTAGTATTAGTAGTAATATTATCTTGAATTTTATTATTATTAGATGAAGCATTGTCAGCCATTATTCATTTTTGACTAGGATTTCTTTCATCTTAATTTCACATGCTTTTTATTCCATTAGTAGTATTAGTAGTAATATTATCTTGGATTTTATTATTATTAGATGAAGCATTGTCAGCCATTATTCATTTTTGATGAGGATTTCTTTCATCTTAATTTCACTTGCTTTTTATTACATTAGTAGTATTAGTAGTAATATTATCTTGGATTTTATTATTATTAGATGAAGCATTGTCAGCCATTATTCATTTTTGACTAGGATTTCTTTTATCTTAATTTCACTTATTTTTTATTACATTAGTAGTATTAGTAGTAATATTATCTTGAATTTTATTATTATTAGATGAAGCATTGTCAGCCATTATTCATTTTTGACTAGGATTTCTTTCATCTTAATTTCACTTGCTTTTTATTACATTAGTAGTATTAGTAGTAATATTATGTTGGATTTTTTTATTATTAGATGAAGCATTGTCAGCCATTATTCATTTTTGACTAGGATTTCATTCATCTTAATTTCACTTGCTTTTTATTCCATTAGTAGTATTAGTAGTAATATTATCTTGAATTTTATTATTATTAGATGAAGCATTGTCAGCCATTATTCATTTTTGACTAGGATTTCTTTCATCTTAATTTCACATGCTTTTTATTCCATTAGTAGTATTAGTAGTAATATTATCTTGGATTTTATTATTATTAGATGAAGCATTGTCAGCCATTATTCATTTTTGATGAGGATTTCTTTCATTTTAATTTCACTTGCTTTTTATTACATTAGTAGTATTAGTAGTAATATTATCTTGAATTTTATTATTATTAGATGAAGCATTGTCAGCCATTATTCATTTTTGACTAGGATTTCTTTCATCTTAATTTCACTAGCTTTTTATTACATTAGTAGTATTAGTAGTAATATTATCTTGAATTTTATTATTATTAGATGAAGCATTGTCAGCCATTATTCATTTTTGACTAGGATTTCTTTCATCTTAATTTCACAGGCTTTTTATTACATTAGTAGTATTAGTAGTAATATTATCTTGAATTTTATTATTATTAGATGAAGCGTTGTCAGCCATTATTCATTTTTGACTAGGATTTCTTTCATCTTAATTTCACTTTTTTTTTATTACATTAGTAGTATTAGTAGTAATATTATCTTGAATTTTATTATTATTAGATGAAGCATTGTCAGCCATTATTCATTTTTGACTAGGATTTCTTTCATCTTAATTTCACTTTTTTTTTATTACATTAGTAGTATTAGTAGTAATATTATCTTGAATTTTATTATTATTAGATGAAGCATTGTCAGCCATTATTCATTTTTGACTAGGATTTCTTTCATCTTAATTTCACTTGCTTTTTATTACATTAGTAGTATTAGTAGTAATATTATCTTGGATTTTATTATTATTAGATGAAGCATTGTCAGGCATTATTCATTTTTGATGAGGATTTCTTTCATCTTAATTTCACTTGCTTTTTATTACATTAGTAGTATTAGTAATAATATTATCTTGAATTTTATTATTATTAGATGAAGCATTGTCAGCCATTATTCATTTTTGACTAGGATTTCATTCATCTTAATTTCACTTGCTTTTTATTACATTAGTAGTATTAGTAGTAATATTATCTTGAATTTCATTATTATTAGATGAAGCATTGTCAGCCATTTTTCATTTTTGACTAGGATTTCTTTCATCTTAATTTCACAGGCTTTTTATTACATTAGTAGTATTAGTAGTAATATTATCTTGAATTTTATTATTATTAGATGAAGCATTGTCAGCCATTATTCATTTTTGACTAGGATTTCTTTCATCTTAATTTCCCTTTTTTTTTATTACATTAGTAGTATTAGTAGTAATATTATCTTGAATTTTATTATTATTAGATGAAGCATTGTCAGGCATTATTCATTTTTGACTAGGATTTCTTTCATCTTAATTTCACTTGCTTTTTATTACATTAGTAGTATTAGTAGTAATATTATCTTGAATTTTATTATTATTAGATGAAGCATTGTAAGCCATTATTCATTTTTGACTAGGATTTCTTTCATCTTAATTTCACTTGCTTTTTATTACATTAGTAGTATTAGTAGTATTATTATCTTGAATTTTATTATTATTAGATGAAGCATTGTCAGGCATTATTCATTTTTGACTAGGATTTCTTTCATCTTAATTTCACAGGCTTTTTATTACATTAGTAGTATTAGTAGTAATATTATCTTGAATTTTATTATTATTAGATGAAGCATTGTCAGCCATTATTCATTTTTGACTAGGATTTCTTTCATCTTAATTTCACTTTTTTTTTATTACATTAGTAGTATTAGTAGTAATATTATCTTGAATTTTATTATTATTAGATGAAGCATTGTCAGCCATTATTCATTTTTGACTAGGATTTCTTTCATCTTAATTTCACTTTTTTTTTATTACATTAGTAGTATTAGTAGTAATATTATCTTGAATTTTATTATTATTAGATGAAGAATTGTCAGCCATTATTCATTTTTGACTAGGATTTCTTTCATCTTAATTTCACTAGCTTTTTATTACATTAGTAGTATTAGTAGTAATATTATCTTGAATTTTATTATTATTAGATGAAGCATTGTCAGCAATTATTCATTTTTGACTAGGATTTCATTCATCTTAATTTCACTTGCTTTTTATTACATTAGTAGTATTAGTAGTAATATTATCTTGAATTTCATTATTATTAGATGAAGCATTGTCAGCCATTATTCATTTTTGACTAGGATTTCTTTCATCTTAATTTCACAGGCTTTTTATTACATTAGTAGTATTAGTAGTAATATTATCTTGAATTTCATTATTATTAGATGAAGCATTGTCAGCCATTATTCATTTTTGACTAGGATTTCTTTCATCTTAATTTCACTTGCTTTTTATTACATTAGTAGTATTAGTAGTAATATTATCTTGGATTTTATTATTATTAGATGAAGCATTGTCAGGCATTATTCATTTTTGATGAGGATTTCTTTCAGCTTAATTTCACTAGCTTTTTATTACATTAGTAGTATTAGTAGTAATATTATCTTGAATTTTATTATTATTAGATGAAGAATTGTCAGCCATTATTCATTTTTGACTAGGATTTCTTTCATCTTAATTTCACTAGCTTTTTATTACATTAGTAGTATTAGTAGTAATATTATCTTGAATTTTATTATTATTAGATGAAGCATTGTCAGCAATTATTCATTTTTGACTAGGATTTCATTCATCTTAATTTCACTAGCTTTTTATTACATTAGTAGTATTAGAAGTAATATTATCTTGAATTTCATTATTATTAGATGAAGCATTGTCAGCCATTATTCATTTTTGACTAGGATTTCTTTCATCTTAATTTCACTAGCTTTTTATTACATTAGTAGTATTAGTAGTAATATTATCTTGAATTTCATTATTATTAGATGAAGCATTGTCAGCCATTATTCATTTTTGACTAGGATTTCTTTCATCTTAATTTCACTAGCTTTTTATTACATTAGTAGTATTAGTAGTAATATTATCTTGAATTTTATTATTATTAGATGAAGCATTGTCAGCAATTATTCATTTTTGACTAGGATTTCATTCATCTTAATTTCACTAGCTTTTTATTACATTAGTAGTATTAGTAGTAATATTATCTTGAATTTCATTATTATTAGATGAAGCATTGTCAGCCATTATTCATTTTTGACTAGGATTTCTTTCATCTTAATTTCACAGGCTTTTTATTACATTAGTAGTATTAGTAGTAATATTATCTTGAATTTCATTATTATTAGATGAAGCATTGTCAGCCATTATTCATTTTTGACTAGGATTTCTTTCATCTTAATTTCACAGGCTTTTTATTACATTAGTAGTATTAGTAATAATATTATCTTGAATTTTATTATTATTAGATGAAGCATTGTCAGCCATTATTCATTTTTGACTAGGATTTATTTCATCTTAATTTCACTTGCTTTTTATTACATTAGTAGTATTAGTAGTAATATTATCTTGAATTTCATTATTATTAGATGAAACATTGTCAGCCATTATTCATTTTTGACTAGGATTTCTTTCATCTTAATTTCACAGGCTTTTTATTACATTAGTAGTATTAGTAGTAATATTATCTTGAATTTTATTATTATTAGATGAAGCATTGTCAGCCATTATTCATTTTTGACTAGGATTTCTTTCATCTTAATTTCCCTTTTTTTTTATTACATTAGTAGTATTAGTAGTAATATTATCTTGAATTTTATTATTATTAGATGAAGCATTGTCAGGCATTATTCATTTTTGACTAGGATTTCTTTCATCTTAATTTCACTTGCTTTTTATTACATTAGTAGTATTAGTAGTAATATTATCTTGAATTTTATTATTATTAGATGAAGCATTGTCAGGCATTATTCATTTTTGATGAGGATTTCTTTCATCTTAATTTCACTAGCTTTTTATTACTTTAGTAGTATTAGTAGTATTATTATCTTGAATTTTATTATTATTAGATGAAGCATTGTCAGCCATTATTCATTTTTGACTAGGATTTCTTTCATCTTAATTTCACAGGCTTTTTATTACATTAGTAGTATTAGTAGTAATATTATCTTGAATTTTATTATTATTTGATGAAGCATTGTCAGCCATTATTCATTTTTGACTAGGATTTCTTTCATCTTAATTTCCCTTTTTTTTTATTACATTAGTAGTATTAGTAGTAATATTATCTTGAATTTTATTATTATTAGATGAAGCATTGTCAGCCATTATTCATTTTTGACTAGGATTTCTTTCATCTTAATTTGACATGCTTTTTATTACATTAGTAGTATTAGTAGTAATATTATCTTGAATTTTATTATTATTAGATGAAGCATTGTCAGCCATTATTCATTTTTGACTAGGATTTCTTTCATCTTAATTTCACTTGCTTTTTATTACATTAGTAGTATTAGTAGTAATATTATCTTGAATTTTATTATTATTAGATGAAGCATTGTCAGCCATTATTCATTTTTGACTAGGATTTCTTTCATCTTAATTTCACTTGCTTTTTATTACATTAGTAGTATTAGTAGTAATATTATCTTGGATTTTATTATTATTAGATGAAGCATTGTCAGCCATTATTCATTTTTGACTAGGATTTCTTTCATCTTAATTTCACTTGCTTTTTATTACATTAGTAGTATTAGTAGTAATATTATCTTGAATTTTATTATTATTAGATGAAGCATTGTCAGCCATTATTCATTTTTGACTAGGATTTCTTTCATCTTAATTTCACTTTTTTTTTATTACATTAGTAGTATTAGTAGTAATATTATCTTGAATTTTATTATTATTAGATGAAGCATTGTCAGCCATTATTCATTTTTGACTAGGATTTCTTTCATCTTAATTTCACTTTTTTTTATTACATTAGTAGTATTAGTAGTAATATTATCTTGAATTTTATTATTATTAGATGAAGCATTGTCAGCCATTATTCATTTTTGACTAGGATTTCTTTCATCTTAATTTCACTTGCTTTTTATTACATTAGTAGTATTAGTAGTAATATTATCTTGAATTTTATTATTATTAGATGAAGCATTGTCAGCCATTATCTATTTTTGACTAGGATTTCTTTCATCTTAATTTCACTTGCTTTTTATTACATTAGTAGTATTAGTAGTAATATTATCTTGGATTTTATTATTATTAGATGAAGCATTGTCAGCCATTATTCATTTTTGACTAGGATTTCTTTCATCTTAATTTCACTTGCTTTTTATTACATTAGTAGTATTAGTAGTAATATTATCTTGAATTTTATTATTATTAGATGAAGCATTGTCAGCCATTATTCATTTTTGACTAGGATTTCTTTCATCTTAATTTCACTTTTTTTTTATTACATTAGTAGTATTAGTAGTAATATTATCTTGAATTTTATTATTATTAGATGAAGCATTGTCAGCCATTATTCATTTTTGACTAGGATTTCTTTCATCTTAATTTCACTTGCTTTTTATTACATTAGTAGTATTAGTAGTTATATTATCTTGAATTTTATTATTATTAGATGAAGCATTGTCACCCATTATTCATTTTTGACTAGGATTTCTTTCATCTTAATTTCACTTGCTTTTTATTACATTAGTAGTATTAGTAGTAATATTATCTTGGATTTTATTATTATTAGATGAAGCATTGTCAGCCATTATTCATTTTTGACTAGGATTTCTTTCATCTTAATTTCACTTGCTTTTTATTACATTAGTAGTATTAGTAGTAATATTATCTTGGATTTTATTATTATTAGATGAAGCATTGTCAGCCATTATTCATTTTTGACTAGGATTTCTTTCATCTTAATTTCACTTGCTTTTTATTACATTAGTAGTATTAGTAGTAATATTATCATGAATTTTATTATTATTAGATGAAGCATTGTCAGCCATTATTCATTTTTGACTAGGATTTCTTTCATCTTAATTTCACTTTTTTTTTATTACATTAGTAGTATTAGTAGTAATATTATATTGAATTTTATTATTATTAGATGAAGCATTGTCAGCCATTATTCATTTTTGACTAGGATTTCTTTCATCTTAATTTCACTTGCTTTTTATTACATTAGTAGTATTAGTAGTAATATTATCTTGAATTTTATTATTATTAGATGAAGCATTGTCAGCCATTATTCATTTTTGACTAGGATTTCTTTCATCTTAATTTCATTTGCTTTTTATTACATTAGTAGTATTAGTAGTAATATTATCTTGAATTTTATTATTATTAGATGAAGCATTGTCAGCCATTATTCATTTTTTACTAGGATTTCTTTCATCTTAATTTCACTTTTTTTTTATTACATTAGTAGTATTAGTAGTAATATTATCTTGGATTTTATTATTATTAGATGAAGCATTGTCAGCCATTATTCATTTTTGACCAGGATTTCTTTCATCTTAATTTCACTTGCTTTTTATTACATTAGTAGTATTAGTAGTAATATTATCTTGAATTTTATTATTATTAGATGAAGCATTGTCAGCCATTATTCATTTTTGACTAGGATTTCTTTCATCTTAATTTCACTTGCTTTTTATTACATTAGTAGTATTAGTAGTATTATTATCTTGAATTTTATTATTATTAGATGAAGCATTGTCACCCATTATTCATTTTTGACTAGGATTTCTTTCATCTTAATTTCACTTTTTTTTTATTACATTAGTAGTATTAGTAGTAATATTATCTTGGATTTTATTATTATTAGATGAAGCATTGTCAGCCATTATTCATTTTTGACTAGGATTTCTTTCATCTTAATTTCACATGCTTTTTATTACATTAGTAGTATTAGTAGTAATATTATCTTGAATTTTATTATTATTAGATGAAGCATTGTCAGCCATTATTCATTTTTGACTAGGATTTCTTTCATCTTAATTTCACTTGCTTTTTATTACATTAGTAGTATTAGTAGTAATATTATCTTGAATTTTATTATTATTAGATGAAGCATTGTCAGCCATTATTCATTTTTGACTAGGATTTCTTTCATCTTAATTTCACTTGCTTTTTATTACATTAGTAGTATTAGTAGTAATATTATCTTGGATTTTATTATTATTAGATGAAGCATTGTCAGCCATTATTCATTTTTGACTAGGATTTCTTTCATCTTAATTTCACTTGCTTTTTATTACATTAGTAGTATTAGTAGTAATATTATCTTGAATTTTATTATTATTAGATGAAGCATTGTCAGCCATTATTCATTTTTGACTAGGATTTCTTTCATCTTAATTTCACTTTTTTTTTATTACATTAGTAGTATTAGTAGTAATATTATCTTGAATTTTATTATTATTAGATGAAGCATTGTCAGCCATTATTCATTTTTGACTAGGATTTCTTTCATCTTAATTTCACTTGCTTTTTATTACATTAGTAGTATTAGTAGTAATATTATCTTGAATTTTATTATTATTAGATGAAGCATTGTCAGCCATTATTCATTTTTGACTAGGATTTCTTTCATCTTAATTTCACTTTTTTTTATTACATTAGTAGTATTAGTAGTAATATTATCTTGAATTTTATTATTATTAGATGAAGCATTGTCAGCCATTATTCATTTTTGACTAGGATTTCTTTCATCTTAATTTCACTTGCTTTTTATTACATTAGTAGTATTAGTAATAATATTATCTTGAATTTTATTATTATTAGATGAAGCATTGTCAGCCATTATCTATTTTTGACTAGGATTTCTTTCATCTTAATTTCACTTGCTTTTTATTACATTAGTAGTATTAGTAGTAATATTATCTTGGATTTTATTATTATTAGATGAAGCATTGTCAGCCATTATTCATTTTTGACTAGGATTTCTTTCATCTTAATTTCACTTGCTTTTTATTACATTAGTAGTATTAGTAGTAATATTATCTTGAATTTTATTATTATTAGATGAAGCATTGTCAGCCATTATTCATTTTTGACTAGGATTTCTTTCATCTTAATTTCACTTTTTTTTTATTACATTAGTAGTATTAGTAGTAATATTATCTTGAATTTTATTATTATTAGATGAAGCATTGTCAGCCATTATTCATTTTTGACTAGGATTTCTTTCATCTTAATTTCACTTGCTTTTTATTACATTAGTAGTATTAGTAGTAATATTATCTTGAATTTTATTATTATTAGATGAAGCATTGTCAGCCATTATTCATTTTTGACTAGGATTTCTTTCATCTTAATTTCACTTTTTTTTTATTACATTAGTAGTATTAGTAGTAATATTATCTTGAATTTTATTATTATTAGATGAAGCATTGTCAGCCATTATTCATTTTTGACTAGGATTTCTTTCATCTTAATTTCACTTGCTTTTTATTACATTAGTAGTATTAGTAGTAATATTATCTTGAATTTTATTATTATTAGATGAAGCATTGTCACCCATTATTCATTTTTGACTAGGATTTCTTTCATCTTAATTTCACTTGCTTTTTATTACATTAGTAGTATTAGTAGTAATATTATCTTGGATTTTATTATTATTAGATGAAGCATTGTCAGCCATTATTCATTTTTGACTAGGATTTCTTTCATCTTAATTTCACTTGCTTTTTATTACATTAGTAGTATTAGTAGTAATATTATCTTGGATTTTATTATTATTAGATGAAGCATTGTCAGCCATTATTCATTTTTGACTAGGATTTCTTTCATCTTAATTTCACTTGCTTTTTATTACATTAGTAGTATTAGTAGTAATATTATCATGAATTTTATTATTATTAGATGAAGCATTGTCAGCCATTATTCATTTTTGACTAGGATTTCTTTCATCTTAATTTCACTTTTTTTTTATTACATTAGTAGTATTAGTAGTAATATTATATTGAATTTTATTATTATTAGATGAAGCATTGTCAGCCATTATTCATTTTTGACTAGGATTTCTTTCATCTTAATTTCACTTGCTTTTTATTACATTAGTAGTATTAGTAGTAATATTATCTTGAATTTTATTATTATTAGATGAAGCATTGTCAGCCATTATTCATTTTTGACTAGGATTTCTTTCATCTTAATTTCATTTGCTTTTTATTACATTAGTAGTATTAGTAGTAATATTATCTTGAATTTTATTATTATTAGATGAAGCATTGTCAGCCATTATTCATTTTTTACTAGGATTTCTTTCATCTTAATTTCACTTTTTTTTTATTACATTAGTAGTATTAGTAGTAATATTATCTTGGATTTTATTATTATTAGATGAAGCATTGTCAGCCATTATTCATTTTTGACCAGGATTTCTTTCATCTTAATTTCACTTGCTTTTTATTACATTAGTAGTATTAGTAGTAATATTATCTTGAATTTTATTATTATTAGATGAAGCATTGTCAGCCATTATTCATTTTTTACTAGGATTTCTTTCATCTTAATTTCACTTGCTTTTTATTACATTAGTAGTATTAGTAGTAATATTATCTTGAATTTTATTATTATTAGATGAAGCATTGTCAGCCATTATTCATTTTTGACTAGGATTTCTTTCATCTTAATTTCACTTTTTTTTTATTACATTAGTAGTATTAGTAGTAATATTATCTTGGATTTTATTATTATTAGATGAAGCATTGTCAGCCATTATTCATTTTTGACTAGGATTTCTTTCATCTTAATTTCACTTGCTTTTTATTACATTAGTAGTATTAGTAGTAATATTATCTTGAATTTTATTATTATTAGATGAAGCATTGTCAGCCATTATTCATTTTTGACTAGGATTTCTTTCATCTTAATTTCACTTGCTTTTTATTACATTAGTAGTATTAGTAGTAATATTATCTTGAATTTTATTATTATTAGATGAAGCATTGTCACCCATTATTCATTTTTGACTAGGATTTCTTTCATCTTAATTTCACTTTTTTTTTATTACATTAGTAGTATTAGTAGTAATATTATCTTGAATTTTATTATTATTAGATGAAGCATTGTCACCCATTATTCATTTTTGACTAGGATTTCTTTCATCTTAATTTCACTTGCTTTTTATTACATTAGTAGTATTAGTAGTAATATTATCTTGGATTTTATTATTATTAGATGAAGCATTGTCAGCCATTATTCATTTTTGACTAGGATTTCTTTCATCTTAATTTCACTTGCTTTTTATTACATTAGTAGTATTAGTAGTAATATTATCATGAATTTTATTATTATTAGATGAAGCATTGTCAGCCATTATTCATTTTTGACTAGGATTTCTTTCATCTTAATTTCACTTTTTTTTTATTACATTAGTAGTATTAGTAGTAATATTATATTGAATTTTATTATTATTAGATGAAGCATTGTCAGCCATTATTCATTTTTGACTAGGATTTCTTTCATCTTAATTTCACTTGCTTTTTATTACATTAGTAGTATTAGTAGTAATATTATCTTGAATTTTATTATTATTAGATGAAGCATTGTCAGCCATTATTCATTTTTGACTAGGATTTCTTTCATCTTAATTTCATTTGCTTTTTATTACATTAGTAGTATTAGTAGTAATATTATCTTGAATTTTATTATTATTAGATGAAGCATTGTCAGCCATTATTCATTTTTTACTAGCATTTCTTTCATCTTAATTTCACTTTTTTTTTATTACATTAGTAGTATTAGTAGTAATATTATCTTGGATTTTATTATTATTAGATGAAGCATTGTCAGCCATTATTCATTTTTGACCAGGATTTCTTTCATCTTAATTTCACTTGCTTTTTATTACATTAGTAGTATTAGTAGTAATATTATCTTGAATTTTATTATTATTAGATGAAGCATTGTCAGCCATTATTCATTTTTTACTAGGATTTCTTTCATCTTAATTTCACTTGCTTTTTATTACATTAGTAGTATTAGTAGTAATATTATCTTGAATTTTATTATTATTAGATGAAGCATTGTCAGCCATTATTCATTTTTTACTAGGATTTCTTTCATCTTAATTTCACTTTTTTTTTATTACATTAGTAGTATTAGTAGTAATATTATCTTGGATTTTATTATTATTAGATGAAGCATTGTCAGCCATTATTCATTTTTGACTAGGATTTCTTTCATCTTAATTTCACTTGCTTTTTATTACATTAGTAGTATTAGTAGTAATATTATCTTGAATTTTATTATTATTAGATGAAGCATTGTCAGCCATTATTCATTTTTGACTAGGATTTCTTTCATCTTAATTTCACATGCTTTTTATTACATTAGTAGTATTAGTAGTAATATTATCTTGAATTTTATTATTATTAGATGAAGCATTGTCAGCCGTTATTCATTTTTTACTAGGATTTCTTTCATCTTAATTTCACTTTTTTTTTATTACATTAGTAGTATTAGTAGTAATATTATCTTGGATTTTATTATTATTAGATGAAGCATTGTCAGCCATTATTCATTTTTGACTAGGATTTCTTTCATCTTAATTTCACTTGCTTTTTATTACATTAGTAGTATCAGTAGTAATATTATCTTGAATTTTATTATTATTAGATGAAGCATTGTCAGCCATTATTCATTTTTGACTAGGATTTCTTTCATCTTAATTTCACATGCTTTTTATTACATTAGTAGTATTAGTAGTAATATTATCTTGAATTTTATTATTATTAGATGAAGCATTGTCAGCCATTATTCATTTTTCACTAGGATTTCTTTCATCTTAATTTCACATGCTTTTTATTACATTAGTAGTATTAGTAGTAATATTATCTTGAATTTTATTATTATTAGATGAAGCATTGTCAGCCATTATTCATTTTTGGCTAGGATTTCTTTCATCTTAATTTCACTTGCTTTTTATTCCATTAGTAGTATTAGTAGTAATATTATCTTGAATTTTATTATTATTAGATGAAGCATTGTCAGCCATTATTCATTTTTGACTAGGATTTCTTTCATCTTAATTTCACTTGCTTTTTATTACATTAGTAGTATTAGTAGTAATATTATCTTGAATTTTATTATTATTAGATGAAGCATTGTCAGCCATTATTCATTTTTCACTAGGATTTCTTTCATCTTAATTTCACATGCTTTTTATTACATTAGTAGTATTAGTAGTAATATTATCTTGAATTTTATTATTATTAGATGAAGCATTGTCAGCCATTATTCATTTTTGGCTAGGATTTCTTTCATCTTAATTTCACTTGCTTTTTATTCCATTAGTAGTATTAGTAGTAATATTATCTTGAATTTTATTATTATTAGATGAAGCATTGTCAGCCATTATTCATTTTTGACTAGGATTTCTTTCATCTTAATTTCACTTGCTTTTTATTACATTAGTAGTATTAGTAGTAATATTATCTTGGATTTTATTATTATTAGATGAAGCATTGTCAGCCATTATTCATTTTTGACTAGGATTTCTTTCATCTTAATTTCACTTTTTTTTTATTCCATTAGTAGTATTAGTAGTAATATTATCTTGAATTTTATTATTATTAGATGAAGTATTGTCAGCCATTAATCATTTTTGACTAGGATTTCTTTCATCTTAATTTCACTTTTTTTTTATTATATTAGTAGTATTAGTAGTAATATTATCTTGAATTTTATTATTATTTGATGAAGCATTGTCAGCCATTATTCATTTTTGACTAGGATTTCTTTCATCTTAATTTCACTTTTTTTTTATTACATTAGTAGTATTAGTAGTAATATTATCTTGAATTTTATTATTATTAGATGAAGAATTGTCAGCCATTATACATTTTTGACTAGGATTTATTTCATCTTAATTTCACTTGCTTTTTATTACATTAGTAGTATTAGTAGTAATATTATCTTGAATTTTATTATTATTAGATGAAGAATTATCAGCCATTATTCATTTTTGACTAGGATTTATTTCATCTTAATTTCACTTGCTTTTTATTACATTAGTAGTATTAGTAGTAATATTATCTTGAATTTTATTATTATTAGATGAAGCATTGTCAGCCATTATTCATTTTTGACTAGGATTTCTTTCATCTTAATTTCACTTTTTTTTATTACATTAGTAGTATTAGTAGTAATATTATCTTGAATTTTATTATTATTAGATGAAGCATTGTCAGCCATTATTCATTTTTGACTAGGATTTCTTTCATCTTAATTTCACTTTTTTTTTATTCCATTAGTAGTATTAGTAGTAATATTATCTTGAATTTTATTATTATTAGATGAAGTATTGTCAGCCATTAATCATTTTTGACTAGGATTTCTTTCATCTTAATTTCACTTTTTTTTTATTATATTAGTAGTATTAGTAGTAATATTATCTTGAATTTTATTATTATTTGATGAAGCATTGTCAGCCATTATTCATTTTTGACTAGGATTTCTTTCATCTTAATTTCACTTTTTTTTTATTACATTAGTAGTATTAGTAGTAATATTATCTTGAATTTTATTATTATTAGATGAAGAATTGTCAGCCATTATTCATTTTTGACTAGGATTTCTTTCATCTTAATTTCACTTGCTTTTTATTACATTAGTAGTATTAGTAGTAATATTATCTTGAATTTTATTATTATTAGATGAAGCATTGTCAGCCATTATTCATTTTTGACTAGGATTTCTTTCATCTTAATTTCACTTTTTTTTTATTACATTAGTAGTATTAGTAGTAATATTATCTTGAATTTTATTATTATTAGATGAAGAATTGTCAGCCATTATTCATTTTTGACTAGGATTTCTTTCATCTTAATTTCACTTGCTTTTTATTACATTAGTAGTATTAGTAGTAATATTATCTTGAATTTTATTATTATTAGATGAAGCATTGTCAGCCATTATTCATTTTTGACTAGGATTTCTTTCATCTTAATTTCACTTTTTTTTATTACATTAGTAGTATTAGTAGTAATATTATCTTGAATTTTATTATTATTAGATGAAGAATTGTCAGCCATTATTCATTTTTGGCTAGGATTTCTTTCATCTTAATTTCACATGCTTTTTATTCCATTAGTAGTATTAGTAGTAATATTATCTTGAATTTTATTATTATTAGATGAAGAATTGTCAGCCATTATTCATTTTTGACTAGGATTTATTTCATCTTAATTTCACTTGCTTTTTATTACATTAGTAGTATTAGTAGTAATATTATCTTGAATTTTATTATTATTAGATGAAGAATTGTCAGCCATTATTCATTTTTGACTAGGATTTATTTCATCTTAATTTCACTTGCTTTTTATTACATTAGTAGTATTAGTAGTAATATTATCTTGAATTTTATTATTATTAGATGAAGAATTATCAGCCATTATTCATTTTTGACTAGGATTTATTTCATCTTAATTTCACTTGCTTTTTATTACATTAGTAGTATTAGTAGTAATATTATCTTGAATTTTATTATTATTAGATGAAGCATTGTCAGCCATTATTCATTTTTGACTAGGATTTCTTTCATCTTAATTTCACTTTTTTTTATTACATTAGTAGTATTAGTAGTAATATTATCTTGAATTTTATTATTATTAGATGAAGCATTGTCAGCCATTATTCATTTTTGACTAGGATTTCTTTCATCTTAATTTCACTTTTTTTTTATTCAATTAGTAGTATTAGTAGTAATATTATCTTGAATTTTATTATTATTAGATGAAGCATTGTCAGCCATTATTCATTTTTGACTAGGATTTCTTTCATCTTAATTTCACTTGCTTTTTATTACATTAGTAGTATTAGTAGTAATATTATGTTGAATTTTATTATTATTAGATGAAGCATTGTCAGCCATTATTCATTTTTGACTAGGAATTCTTTCATCTTAATTTCACTTGTTTTTATTACATTAGTAGTATTAGTAGTAATATTATCTTGGATTTTATTATTATTAGATGAAGCATTGTCAGCCATTATTCATTTTTGACTAGGATTTCTTTCATCTTAATTTCACTTTTTTTTTATTCCATTAGTAGTATTAGTAGTAATATTATCTTGAATTTTAATATTATTAGATGAAGTATTGTCAGCCATTAATCATTTTTGACTAGGATTTCTTTCATCTTAATTTCACTTTTTTTTTATTATATTAGTAGTATTAGTAGTAATATTATCTTGAATTTTATTATTATTTGATGAAGCATTGTCAGCCATTATTCATTTTTGACTAGGATTTCTTTCATCTTAATTTCACTTTTTTTTTATTACATTAGTAGTATTAGTAGTAATATTATCTTGAATTTTATTATTATTAGATGGAGAATTGTCAGCCATTATTCATTTTTGACTAGGATTTCTTTCATCTTAATTTCACTTGCTTTTTATTACATTAGTAGTATTAGTAGTAATATTATCTTGAATTTTATTATTATTAGATGAAGCATTGTCAGCCATTATTCATTTTTGACTAGGATTTCTTTCATCTTAATTTCACTTTTTTTTTATTATATTAGTAGTATTAGTAGTAATATTATCTTGAATTTTATTATTATTAGATGAAGAATTGTCAGCCATTATTCATTTTTGACTAGGATTTCTTTCATCTTAATTTCACTTGCTTTTTATTACATTAGTAGTATTAGTAGTAATATTATCTTGGATTTTATTATTATTAGATGAAGCATTGTCAGCCATTATTCATTTTTGACTAGGATTTCTTTCATCTTAATTTCACTTGCTTTTTATTACATTAGTAGTATTAGTAGTAATATTATCATGAATTTTATTATTATTAGATGAAGCATTGTCAGCCATTATTCATTTTTGGCTAGGATTTCTTTCATCTTAATTTCACTTGCTTTTTATTCCATTAGTAGTATTAGTAGTAATATTATCTTGAATTTTATTATTATTAGATGAAGCATTGTCAGCCATTATTCATTTTTGACTAGGATTTCTTTCATCTTAATTTCACTTGCTTTTTATTACATTAGTAGTATTAGTAGTAATATGATCTTGGATTTTATTATTATTAGATGAAGCATTGTCAGCCATTATTCATTTTTGACTAGGATTTCTTTCATCTTAATTTCACTTTTTTTTTATTCCATTAGTAGTATTAGTAGTAATATTATCTTGAATTTTATTATTATTAGATGAAGTATTGTCAGCCATTAATCATTTTTGACTAGGATTTCTTTCATCTTAATTTCACTTTTTTTTTATTATATTAGTAGTATTAGTAGTAATATTATCTTGAATTTTATTATTATTTGATGAAGCATTGTCAGCCATTATTCATTTTTGACTAGGATTTCTTTCATCTTAATTTCACTTTTTTTTTATTACATTAGTAGTATTAGTAGTAATATTATCTTGAATTTTATTATTATTAGATGAAGAATTGTCAGCCATTATACATTTTTGACTAGGATTTATTTCATCTTAATTTCACTTGCTTTTTATTACATTAGTAGTATTAGTAGTAATATTATCTTGAATTTTATTATTATTAGATGAAGAATTATCAGCCATTATTCATTTTTGACTAGGATTTATTTCATCTTAATTTCACTTGCTTTTTATTACATTAGTAGTATTAGTAGTAATATTATCTTGAATTTTATTATTATTAGATGAAGCATTGTCAGCCATTATTCATTTTTGACTAGGATTTCTTTCATCTTAATTTCACTTTTTTTTATTACATTAGTAGTATTAGTAGTAATATTATCTTGAATTTTATTATTATTAGATGAAGCATTGTCAGCCATTATTCATTTTTGACTAGGATTTCTTTCATCTTAATTTCACTTTTTTTTTATTCCATTAGTAGTATTAGTAGTAATATTATCTTGAATTTTATTATTATTAGATGAAGTATTGTCAGCCATTAATCATTTTTGACTAGGATTTCTTTCATCTTAATTTCACTTTTTTTTTATTATATTAGTAGTATTAGTAGTAATATTATCTTGAATTTTATTATTATTTGATGAAGCATTGTCAGCCATTATTCATTTTTGACTAGGATTTCTTTCATCTTAATTTCACTTTTTTTTTATTACATTAGTAGTATTAGTAGTAATATTATCTTGAATTTTATTATTATTAGATGAAGAATTGTCAGCCATTATTCATTTTTGACTAGGATTTCTTTCATCTTAATTTCACTTGCTTTTTATTACATTAGTAGTATTAGTAGTAATATTATCTTGAATTTTATTATTATTAGATGAAGCATTGTCAGCCATTATTCATTTTTGACTAGGATTTCTTTCATCTTAATTTCACTTTTTTTTTATTACATTAGTAGTATTAGTAGTAATATTATCTTGAATTTTATTATTATTAGATGAAGAATTGTCAGCCATGATTCATTTTTGACTAGGATTTCTTTCATCTTAATTTCACTTGCTTTTTATTACATTAGTAGTATTAGTAGTAATATTATCTTGAATTTTATTATTATTAGATGAAGCATTGTCAGCCATTATTCATTTTTGACTAGGATTTCTTTCATCTTAATTTCACTTTTTTTTATTACATTAGTAGTATTAGTAGTAATATTATCTTGAATTTTATTATTATTAGATGAAGAATTGTCAGCCATTATTCATTTTTGGCTAGGATTTCTTTCATCTTAATTTCACATGCTTTTTATTCCATTAGTAGTATTAGTAGTAATATTATCTTGAATTTTATTATTATTAGATGAAGAATTGTCAGCCATTATTCATTTTTGACTAGGATTTATTTCATCTTAATTTCACTTGCTTTTTATTACATTAGTAGTATTAGTAGTAATATTATCTTGAATTTTATTATTATTAGATGAAGAATTGTCAGCCATTATTCATTTTTGACTAGGATTTATTTCATCTTAATTTCACTTGCTTTTTATTACATTAGTAGTATTAGTAGTAATATTATCTTGAATTTTATTATTATTAGATGAAGAATTATCAGCCATTATTCATTTTTGACTAGGATTTCTTTCATCTTAATTTCACTTTTTTTTATTACATTAGTAGTATTAGTAGTAATATTATCTTGAATTTTATTATTATTAGATGAAGCATTGTCAGCCATTATTCATTTTTGACTAGGATTTCTTTCATCTTAATTTCACTTTTTTTTTATTCAATTAGTAGTATTAGTAGTAATATTATCTTGAATTTTATTATTATTAGATGAAGCATTGTCAGCCATTATTCATTTTTGACTAGGATTTCTTTCATCTTAATTTCACTTGCTTTTTATTACATTAGTAGTATTAGTAGTAATATTATGTTGAATTTTATTATTATTAGATGAAGCATTGTCAGCCATTATTCATTTTTGACTAGGAATTCTTTCATCTTAATTTCACTTGTTTTTATTACATTAGTAGTATTAGTAGTAATATTATCTTGGATTTTATTATTATTAGATGAAGCATTGTCAGCCATTATTCATTTTTGACTAGGATTTCTTTCATCTTAATTTCACTTTTTTTTTATTCCATTAGTAGTATTAGTAGTAATATTATCTTGAATTTTATTATTATTAGATGAAGTATTGTCAGCCATTAATCATTTTTGACTAGGATTTCTTTCATCTTAATTTCACTTTTTTTTTATTATATTAGTAGTATTAGTAGTAATATTATCTTGAATTTTATTATTATTTGATGAAGCATTGTCAGCCATTATTCATTTTTGACTAGGATTTCTTTCATCTTAATTTCACTTTTTTTTTATTACATTAGTAGTATTAGTAGTAATATTATCTTGAATTTTATTATTATTAGATGGAGAATTGTCAGCCATTATTCATTTTTGACTAGGATTTCTTTCATCTTAATTTCACTTGCTTTTTATTACATTAGTAGTATTAGTAGTAATATTATCTTGAATTTTATTATTATTAGATGAAGCATTGTCAGCCATTATTCATTTTTGACTAGGATTTCTTTCATCTTAATTTCACTTTTTTTTTATTATATTAGTAGTATTAGTAGTAATATTATCTTGAATTTTATTATTATTAGATGAAGAATTGTCAGCCATTATTCATTTTTGACTAGGATTTCTTTCATCTTAATTTCACTTGCTTTTTATTACATTAGTAGTATTAGTAGTAATATTATCTTGAATTTTATTATTATTAGATGAAGCATTGTCAGCCATTATTCATTTTTGACTAGGATTTCTTTCATCTTAATTTCACTTTTTTTTATTACATTAGTAGTATTAGTAGTAATATTATCTTGAATTTTATTATTATTAGATGAAGAATTGTCAGCCATTATTCATTTTGGGCTAGGATTTCTTTCATCTTAATTTCACATGCTTTTTATTCCATTAGTAGTATTAGTAGTAATATTATCTTGAATTTTATTATTATTAGATGAAGAATTGTCAGCCATTATTCATTTTTGACTAGGATTTATTTCATCTTAATTTCACTTGCTTTTTATTACATTAGTAGTATTAGTAGTAATATTATCTTGAATTTTATTATTATTAGATGAAGCATTGTCAGCCATTATTCATTTTTGACTAGGATTTCTTTCATCTTAATTTCACTTTTTTTTATTACATTAGTAGTATTAGTAGTAATATTATCTTGAATTTCATAATTATTAGATGAAGCATTGTCAGCCATTATTTATTTTTGACTAGGATTTCTTTCATCTTAATTTCACTTTTTTTTTATTCAATTAGTAGTATTAGTAGTAATATTATCTTGAATTTTATTATTATTAGATGAAGCATTGTCAGCCATTATTCATTTTTGACTAGGATTTCTTTCATCTTAATTTCACTTGCTTTTTATTACATTAGTAGTATTAGTAGTAATATTAACTTGAATTTTATTATTATTAGATGAAGCATTGTCAGCCATTATTCATTTTTGACTAGGAATTCTTTCATCTTAATTTCACTTGTTTTTATTACATTAGTAGTATTAGTAGTAATATTATCTTGGATTTTATTATTATTAGATGAAGCATTGTCAGCCATTATTCATTTTTGACTAGGATTTCTTTCATCTTAATTTCACTTGCTTTTTATTACATTAGTAGTATTAGTAGTAATATTATCTTGGATTTTATTATTATTAGATGAAGCATTGTCAGGCATTATTCATTTTTGATGAGGATTTCTTTCATCTTAATTTCACTTGCTTTTTATTACATTAGTAGTATTAGTAATAATATTATCTTGAATTTTATTATTATTAGATGAAGCATTGTCAGCTATTATTCATTTTTGACTAGGATTTCATTCATCTTAATTTCACTTGCTTTTTATTACATTAGTAGTATTAGTAGTAATATTATCTTGAATGTTATTATTATTAGATGAAGCATTGTCAGCCATTATTCATTTTTGACTAGGATTTCTTTCATCTTAATTTCACAGGCTTTTTATTATATTAGTAGTATTAGTAGTAATATTATCTTGAATTTTATTATTATTAGATGAAGCAT
Source organism: Acanthosepion lycidas (assembly GCA_963932145.1). Classification (NCBI taxonomy): domain Eukaryota; kingdom Metazoa; phylum Mollusca; class Cephalopoda; order Sepiida; family Sepiidae; genus Acanthosepion; species Acanthosepion lycidas. Next base: position 97,406,382 of record OZ010599.1, read on the forward strand.
TGTCAGCCATTATTCATTTTTGACTAGGATTTCTTTCATCTTAATTTCACTTTTTTTTATTACATTAGTAGTATTAGTAGTAATATTATCTTGAATTTTATTATTATTTGATGAAGCATTGTCAGCCATTATTCATTTTTGACTAGGATTTCTTTCATCTTAATTTCACTTTTTTTTTATTACATTAGTAGTATTAGTAGTAATATTATCTTGAATTTTATTATTATTAGATGAAGAATTGTCAGCCATTATTCATTTTTGACTAGGATTTCTTTCATCTTAATTTCACTTGCTTTTTATTACATTAGTAGTATTAGTAGTAATATTATCTTGAATTTTATTATTATTAGATGAAGCATTGTCAGCCATTATTCATTTTTGACTAGGATTTCTTTCATCTTAATTTCACTTGCTTTTTATTACATTAGTAGTATTAGTAGTAATATTATCTTGAATTTTATTATTATTAGATGAAGAATTGTCAGCCATTATTCATTTTTGACTAGGATTTCTTTCATCTTAATTTCACTTGCTTTTTATTACATTAGTAGTATTAGTAGTAATATTATCTTGAATTTTATTATTATTAGATGAAGCATTGTCAGCCATTATTCATTTTTGACTAGGATTTCTTTCATCTTAATTTCACTTGTTTTTATTACATTAGTAGTATTAGTAGTAATATTATCTTGGATTTTATTATTATTAGATGTAGCATTGTCAGCCATTATTCATTTTTGACTAGGATTTCTTTCATCTTAATTTCACTTTTTTTTATTACATTAGTAGTATTAGTAGTAATATTATCTTGAATTTTATTATTATTAGATGAAGAATTGTCAGCCATTATTCATTTTTGGCTAGGATTTCTTTCATCTTAATTTCACATGCTTTTTATTCCATTAGTAGTATTAGTAGTAATATTATCTTGAATTTTATTATTATTAGATGAAGAATTGTCAGCCATTATTCATTTTTGACTAGGATTTATTTCATCTTAATTTCACTTGCTTTTTATTACATTAGTAGTATTAGTAGTAATATTATCTTGAATTTTATTATTATTAGATGAAGCATTGTCAGCCATTATTCATTTTTGACTAGGATTTCTTTCATCTTAATTTCACTTTTTTTTTATTACATTAGTAGTATTAGTAATAATATTATCTTGAATTTTATTATTATTAGATGAAGAATTGTCAGCCATTATTCATTTTTGACTAGGATTTCTTTCATCTTAATTTCACTTGCTTTTTATTACATTAGTAGTATTAGTAGTAATATTATCTTGAATTTTATTATTATTAGATGAAGAATTATCAGCCATTATTCATTTTTGACTAGGATTTCATTTATCTTAATTTCACTTGCTTTTTATTACATTAGTAGTATTAGTAGTAATATTATCTTGAATTTTATTATTATTAGATGAAGCATTGTCAGCCATTATTCATTTTTGACTAGGATTTCTTTCATCTTAATTTCACTTTTTTTTATTACATTAGTAGTATTAGTAGTAATATTATCTTGAATTTTATTATTATTAGATGAAGCATTGTCAGCCATTATTCATTTTTGACTAGGATTTCTTTCATCTTAATTTCACTTTTTTTTTATTCCATTAGTAGTATTAGTAGTAATATTATCTTGAATTTTATTATTATTAGATGAAGCATTGTCAGCCATTATTCATTTTTGACTAGGATTTCTTTCATCTTAATTTCACTTGCTTTTTATTACATTAGTAGTATTAGTAGTAATATTATCTTGAATTTTATTATTATTAGATGAAGCATTGTCAGCCATTATTCATTTTTGACTAGGAATTCTTTCATCTTAATTTCACTTGTTTTTATTACATTAGTAGTATTAGTAGTAATATTATCTTGGATTTTATTATTATTAGATGAAGCAATGTCAGCCATTATTCATTTTTGACTAGGATTTCTTTCATCTTAATTTCACTTTTTTTTTATTCCATTAGTAGTATTAGTAGTAATATTATCTTGAATTTTATTATTATTAGATGAAGTATTGTCAGCCATTAATCATTTTTGACTAGGATTTCTTTCATCTTAATTTCACTTTTTTTTTATTATATTAGTAGTATTAGTAGTAATATTATCTTGAATTTTATTATTATTTGATGAAGCATTGTCAGCCATTATTCATTTTTGACTAGGATTTCTTTCATCTTAATTTCACTTTTTTTTTATTACATTAGTAGTATTACTAGTAATATTATCTTGAATTTTATTATTATTAGATGAAGAATTGTCAGCCATTATTCATTTTTGACTAGGATTTCTTTCATCTTAATTTCACTTTTTTTTTATTACATTAGTAGTATTAGTAGTAATATTATCTTGAATTTTATTATTATTAGATGAAGAATTGTCAGCCATTATTCATTTTTGACTAGGATTTCTTTCATATTAATTTCACAGGCTTTTTATTATATTAGTAGTATTAGTAGTAATATTATCTTGAATTTTATTATTATTAGATGAAGCATTGTCAGCCATTATTCATTTTTGACTAGGATTTCTTTCATCTTAATTTCACTTTTTTTTATTACATTAGTAGTATTAGTAGTAATATTATCTTGAATTTTATTATTATTTGATGAAGCATTGTCAGCCATTATTCATTTTTGACTAGGAATTCTTTCATCTTAATTTCAATTTTTTTTTTTCCATTAGTAGTATTAGTAGTAATATTATCCTGGATTTTATTATTATTAGATGAAGCATTGTCAGCCATTATTCATTTTTGACTAGGATTTCTTTCATCTTAATTTCACTTGCTTTTTATTACATTAGTAGTATTAGTAGTAATATTATCTTGGATTTTATTATTATTAGATGAAGCATTGTCAGGCATTATTCATTTTTGATGAGGATTTCTTTCATCTTAATTTCACTTGCTTTTTATTACATTAGTAGTATTAGTAATAATATTATCTTGAATTTTATTATTATTAGATGAAGCATTGTCAGCCATTATTCATTTTTGACTAGGATTTCATTCATCTTAATTTCACTTGCTTTTTATTACATTAGTAGTATTAGTAGTAATATTATCTTGAATTTTATTATTATTAGATGAAGCATTGTCAGCCATTATTCATTTTTGACTAGGATTTCTTTCATCTTAATTTCACAGGCTTTTTATTATATTAGTAGTATTAGTAGTAATATTATCTTGAATTTTATTATTATTAGATGAAGAATTGTCAGCCATTATTCATTTTTGACTAGGATTTCTTTCATCTTAATTTCACTTGCTTTTTATTACATTAGTAGTATTAGTAGTAATATTATCTTGAATTTTATTATTATTAGATGAAGCATTGTCAGCCATTATTCATTTTTGACTAGGATTTCTTTCATCTTAATTTCACTTGCTTTTTATTACATTAGTAGTATTAGTAGTAATATTATCTTGAATTTTATTATTATTAGATGAAGAATTGTCAGCCATTATTCATTTTTGACTAGGATTTCTTTCATCTTAATTTCACTTGCTTTTTATTACATTAGTAGTATTAGTAGTAATATTATCTTGAATTTTATTATTATTAGATGAAGCATTGTCAGCCATTATTCATTTTTGACTAGGAATTCTTTCATCTTAATTTCACTTGTTTTTATTACATTAGTAGTATTAGTAGTAATATTATCTTGGATTTTATTATTATTAGATGAAGCATTGTCAGCCATTATTCATTTTTGACTAGGATTTCTTTCATCTTAATTTCACTTTTTTTTTATTCCATTAGTAGTATTAGTAGTAATATTATCTTGAATTTTATTATTATTAGAAGAAGTATTGTCAGCCATTAATCATTTTTGACTAGGATTTCTTTCATCTTAATTTCACTTTTTTTTTATTATATTAGTAGTATTAGTAGTAATATTATCTTGAATTTTATTATTATTTGATGAAGCATTGTCAGCCATTACTCATTTTTGACTAGGATTTCTTTCATCTTAATTTCACTTTTTTTTTATTACATTAGTAGTATTAGTAGTAATATTATATTGAATTTTATTATTATTAGATGAAGAATTGTCAGCCATTATTCATTTTTGACTAGGATTTCTTTCATCTTAATTTCACTTGCTTTTTATTACATTAGTAGTATTAGTAGTAATATTATCTTGAATTTTATTATTATTAGATGTAGCATTGTCAGCCATTATTCATTTTTGACTAGGATTTCTTTCATCTTAATTTCACTTTTTTTTATTACATTAGTAGTATTAGTAGTAATATTATCTTGAATTTTATTATTATTAGATGAAGAATTGTCAGCCATTATACATTTTTGGCTAGGATTTCTTTCATCTTAATTTCACATGCTTTTTATTCCATTAGTAGTATTAGTAGTAATATTATCTTGAATTTTATTATTATTAGATGAAGAATTGTCAGCCATTATTCATTTTTGACTAGGATTTATTTCATCTTAATTTCACTTGCTTTTTATTACATTAGTAGTATTAGTAGTAATATTATCTTGAATTTTATTATTATTAGATGAAGCATTGTCAGCCATTATTCATTTTTGACTAGGATTTCTTTCATCTTAATTTCACTTTTTTTTTATTACATTAGTAGTATTAGTAATAATATTATCTTGAATTTTATTATTATTAGATGAAGAATTGTCAGCCATTATTCATTTTTGACTAGGATTTCTTTCATCTTAATTTCACTTGCTTTTTATTACATTAGTAGTATTAGTAGTAATATTATCTTGAATTTTATTATTATTAGATGAAGAATTATCAGCCATTATTCATTTTTGACTAGGATTTCATTCATCTTAATTTCACTTGCTTTTTATTACATTAGTAGTATTAGTAGTAATATTATCTTGAATTTTATTATTATTAGATGAAGCATTGTCAGCCATTATTCATTTTTGACTAGGATTTCTTTCATCTTAATTTCACTTTTTTTTATTACATTAGTAGTATTAGTAGTAATATTATCTTGAATTTTATTATTATTAGATGAAGCATTGTCAGCCATTATTCATTTTTGACTAGGATTTCTTTCATCTTAATTTCACTTTTTTTTTATTCCATTAGTAGTATTAGTAGTAATATTATCTTGAATTTTATTATTATTAGATGAAGCATTGTCAGCCATTATTCATTTTTGACTAGGATTTCTTTCATCTTAATTTCACTTGCTTTTTATTACATTAGTAGTATTAGTAGTAATATTATCTTGAATTTTATTATTATTAGATGAAGCATTGTCAGCCATTATTCATTTTTGACTAGGAATTCTTTCATCTTAATTTCACTTGTTTTTATTACATTAGTAGTATTAGTAGTAATATTATCTTGGATTTTATTATTATTAGATGAAGCAATGTCAGCCATTATTCATTTTTGACTAGGATTTCTTTCATCTTAATTTCACTTTTTTTTTATTCCATTAGTAGTATTAGTAGTAATATTATCTTGAATTTTATTATTATTAGATGAAGTATTGTCAGCCATTAATCATTTTTGACTAGGATTTCTTTCATCTTAATTTCACTTTTTTTTTATTATATTAGTAGTATTAGTAGTAATATTATCTTGAATTTTATTATTATTTGATGAAGCATTGTCAGCCATTATTCATTTTTGACTAGGATTTCTTTCATCTTAATTTCACTTTTTTTTTATTACATTAGTAGTATTACTAGTAATATTATCTTGAATTTTATTATTATTAGATGAAGAATTGTCAGCCATTATTCATTTTTGACTAGGATTTCTTTCATCTTAATTTCATTTGCTTTTTATTACATTAGTAGTATTAGTAGTAATATTATCTTGAATTTTATTATTATTAGATGAAGCATTGTCAGCCATTATTCATTTTTGACTAGGATTTCTTTCATCTTAATTTCACTTGCTTTTTATTACATTAGTAGTATTAGTAGTAATATTATCTTGAATTTTATTATTATTAGTTGAAGAATTGTCAGCCATTATTCATTTTTGACTAGGATTTCTTTCATCTTAATTTCACTTGCTTTTTATTACATTAGTAGTATTAGTAGTAATATTATCTTGAATTTTATTATTATTAGATGAAGCATTGTCAGCCATTATTCATTTTTGACTAGGAATTCTTTCATCTTAATTTCACTCGTTTTTATTACATTAGTAGTATTAGTAGTAATATTATCTTGGATTTTATTATTATTAGATGAAGCATTGTCAGCCATTATTCATTTTTGACTAGGATTTCTTTCATCTTAATTTCACTTTTTTTTTATTCCATTAGTAGTATTAGTAGTAATATTATCTTGAATTTTATTATTATTTGATGAAGCATTGTCAGCCATTATTCATTTTTGGCTAGGATTTCTTTCATCTTAATTTCACTTTTTTTTTATTACATTAGTAGTATTAGTAGTAATATTATCTTGAATTTTATTATTATTAGATGAAGAATTGTCAGCCATTATTCATTTTTGACTAGGATTTCTTTCATCTTAATTTCACTTGCTTTTTATTACATTAGTAGTATTAGTAGTAATATTATCTTGAATTTTATTATTATTAGATGAAGCATTGTCAGCCATTATTCATTTTTGACTAGGATTTCTTTCATCTTAATTTCACTTTTTTTTATTACATTAGTAGTATTAGTAGTAATATTATCTTGAATTTTATTATTATTAGATGAAGAATTGTCAGCCATTATTCATTTTTGGCTAGGATTTCTTTCATCTTAATTTCACATGCTTTTTATTCCATTAGTAGTATAAGTAGTAATATTATCTTGAATTTTATTATTATTAGATGAAGAATTGTCAGCCATTATTCATATTTGACTAGGATTTATTTCATCTTAATTTCACTTGCTTTTTATTACATTAGTAGTATTAGTAGTAATATTATCTTGAATTTTATTATTATTAGATGAAGCATTGTCAGCCATTATTCATTTTTGACTAGGATTTCTTTCATCTTAATTTCACTTTTTTTTTATTACATTAGTAGTATTAGTAATAATATTATCTTGAATTTTATTATTATTAGATGAAAAATTGTCAGCCATTATTCATTTTTGACTAGGATTTATTTCATCTTAATTTCACTTGCTTTTTATTACATTAGTAGTATTAGTAGTAATATTATCTTGAATTTTATTATTATTAGATGAAGAATTATCAGCCATTATTCATTTTTGACTAGGATTTCATTCATCTTAATTTCACTTGCTTTTTATTACATTAGTAGTATTAGTAGTAATATTATCTTGAATTTTATTATTATTAGATGAAGCATTGTCAGCCATTATTCATTTTTGACTAGGATTTCTTTCATCTTAATTTCACTTTTTTTTATTACATTAGTAGTATTAGTAGTAATATTATCTTGAATTTTATTATTATTAGATGAAGCATTGTCAGCCATTATTCATTTTTGACTAGGATTTCTTTCATCTTAATTTCACTTTTTTTTTATTCCATTAGTAGTATTAGTAGTAATATTATCTTGAATTTTATTATTATTAGATGAAGCATTGTCAGCCATTATTCATTTTTGACTAGGATTTCTTTCATCTTAATTTCACTTGCTTTTTATTACATTAGTAGTATTAGTAGTAATATTATCTTGAATTTTATTATTATTAGATGAAGCATTGTCAGCCATTATTCATTTTTGACTAGGAATTCTTTCATCTTAATTTCACTTGTTTTTATTACATTAGTAGTATTAGTAGTAATATTATCTTGGATTTTATTATTATTTGATGAAGCATTGTCAGCCATTATTCATTTTTGACTAGGATTTCTTTCATCTTAATTTCACTTTTTTTTTATTACATTAGTAGTATTAGTAGTAATATTATCTTGAATTTTATTATTATTAGATGAAGAATTGTCAGCCATTATTCATTTTTGACTAGGATTTCTTTCATCTTAATTTCACTTGCTTTTTATTACATTAGTAGTATTAGTAGTAATATTATCTTGAATTTTATTATTATTAGATGAAGCATTGTCAGCCATTATTCATTTTTGACTAGGATTTCTTTCATCTTAATTTCACTTTTTTTTTATTACATTAGTAGTATTAGTAGTAATATTATCTTGAATTTTATTATTATTAGATGAAGAATTGTCAGCCATTATTCATTTTTGACTAGGATTTCTTTCATCTTAATTTCACTTGCTTTTTATTACATTAGTAGTATTAGTAGTAATATTATCTTGAATTTTATTTTTATTAGATGAAGCATTGTCAGCCATTATTCATTTTTGACTAGGATTTCTTTCATCTTAATTTCACTTTTTTTTATTACATTAGTAGTATTAGTAGTAATATTATCTTGAATTTTATTATTATTAGATGAAGAATTGTCAGCCATTATTCATTTTTGGCTCGGATTTCTTTCATCTTAATTTCACATGCTTTTTATTACATTAGTAGTATTAGTAGTAATATTATCTTGAATTTTATTATTATTAGATGAAGAATTATCAGCCATTATTCATTTTTGACTAGGATTTATTTCATCTTAATTTCACTTGCTTTTTATTACATTAGTAGTATTAGTAGTAATATTATCTTGAATTTTATTATTATTAGATGAAGAATTGTCAGCCATTATTCATTTTTGGCTAGGATTTCTTTCATCTTAATTTCACATGCTTTTTATTACATTAGTAGTATTAGTAGTAATATTACCTTGAATTTTAATATTATTAGATGAAGAATTATCAGCCATTATTCATTTTTGACTAGGATTTATTTCATCTTAATTTCACTTGCTTTTTATTACATTAGTAGTATTAGTAGTAATATTATCTTGAATTTTATTATTATTAGATGAAGCATTGTCAGCCATTATTCATTTTTGACTAGGATTTATTTCATCTTAATTTCACTTGCCTTTTATTACATTAGTAGTATTAGTAGTAATATTATCTTGAATTTTATTATTATTAGATGAAGCATTGTCAGCCATTATTCATTTTTGACTAGGATTTCATTCATCTTAATTTCACTTGCTTTTTATTACATTAGTAGTATTAGTAGTAATATTATCTTGAATTTTATTATTATTAGATGAAGCATTGTCAGCCATTATTCATTTTTGACTAGGATTTCTTTCATCTTAATTTCACAGGCTTTTTATTATATTAGTAGTATTAGTAGTAATATTATCTTGAATTTTATTATTATTAGATGAAGCATTGTCAGCCATTATTCATTTTTCACTAGGATTTCTTTCATCTTAATTTCACTTTTTTTTATTACATTAGTAGTATTAGTAGTAATATTATCTTGAATTTTATTATTATTTGATGAAGCATTGTCAGCCATTATTCATTTTTGACTAGGATTTCTTTCATCTTAATTTCACTTTTTTTTTATTACATTAGTAGTATTAGTAGTAATATTATCTTGAATTTTATTATTATTAGATGAAGAATTGTAAGCCATTATTCATTTTTGACTAGGATTTCTTTCATCTTAATTTCACTTGCTTTTTATTACATTAGTAGTATTAGTAGTAATATTATCTTGAATTTTATTATTATTAGATGAAGCATTCTCAGCCATTATTCATTTTTGACTAGGATTTCTTTCATCTTAATTTCACTTTTTTTTATTACATTAGTAGTATTAGTAGTAATATTATCTTGAATTTTATTATTATTAGATGAAGAATTGTCAGCCATTATTCATTTTTGGCTAGGATTTCTTTCATCTTAATTTCACATGCTTTTTATTACATTAGTAGTATTAGTAGTAATATTATCTTGAATTTTATTATTATTAGATGAAGAATTATCAGCCATTATTCATTTTTGACTAGGATTTATTTCATCTTAATTTCACTTGCTTTTTATTACATTAGTAGTATTAGTAGTAATATTATCTTGAATTTTATTATTATTAGATGAAGCATTGTCAGCCATTATTCATTTTTGACTAGGATTTCTTTCATCTTAATTTCACAGGCTTTTTATTATATTAGTAGTATTAGTAGTAATATTATCTTGAATTTTATTATTATTAGATGAAGCATTGTCAGCCATTATTCATTTTTGACTAGGATTTCTTTCATCTTAATTTCACTTTTTTTTTATTCCATTAGTAGTATTAGTAGTAATATTATCTTGAATTTTATTATTATTAGATGAAGTATTGTCAGCCATTAATCATTTTTGACTAGGATTTCTTTCATCTTAATTTCACTTTTTTTTTATTATATTAGTAGTATTAGTAGTAATATTATCTTGAATTTTATTATTATTTGATGAAGCATTGTCAGCCATTATTCATTTTTGACTAGGATTTCTTTCATCTTAATTTCACTTTTTTTTTATTACATTAGTAGTATTAGTAGTAATATTATCTTGAATTTTATTATTATTAGATGAAGTATTGTCAGCCATTATTCATTTTTGACTAGGATTTCTTTCATCTTAATTTCACTTGCTTTTTATTACATTAGTAGTATTAGTAGTAATATTATCTTGAATTTTATTATTATTAGATGAAGCATTGTCAGCCATTATTCATTTTTGACTAGGATTTCTTTCATCTTAATTTCACTTGCTTTTTATTACATTAGTAGTATTAGTAGTAATATTATCTTGAATTTTATTATTATTAGATGAAGAATTGTCAGCCATTATTCATTTTTGACTAGGATTTCTTTCATCTTAATTTCACTTGCTTTTTATTACATTAGTAGTATTAGTAGTAATATTATCTTGAATTTTATTATTATTAGATGAAGCATTGTCAGCCATTATTCATTTTTGACTAGGATTTCTTTCATCTTAATTTCACTTTTTTTTATTACATTAGTAGTATTGGTAGTAATATTATCTTGAATTTTATTATTATTAGATGAAGAATTGTCAGCCATTCTTCATTTTTGGCTAGGATTTCTTTCATCTTAATTTCACATGCTTTTTATTACATTAGTAGTATTAGTAGTAATATTATCTTGAATTTTATTATTATTAGATGAGGAATTATCAGCCATTATTCATTTTTGACTAGGATTTATTTAATCTTAATTTCACTTGCTTTTTATTACATTAGTAGTATTAGTAGTAATATTATCTTGAATTTTATTATTATTAGATGAAGCATTGTCAGCCATTATTCATTTTTGACTAGGATTTCTTTCATCTTAATTTCACTTTTTTTTTATTCCATTAGTAGTATTAGTAGTAATATTATCTTGAATTTTATTATTATTAGATGAAGCATTGTCAGCCATTATTCATTTTTGACTAGGATTTCATTCATCTTAATTTCACTTGCTTTTTATTACATTAGTAGTATTAGTAGTAATATTATCTTGAATTTTATTATTATTAGATGAAGCATTGTCAGCCATTATTCATTTTTGACTAGGATTTCTTTCATCTTAATTTCACAGGCTTTTTATTATATTAGTAGTATTAGTAGTAATATTATCTTGAATTTTATTATTATTTGATGAAGCATTGTCAGCCATTATTCATTTTTGACTAGGATTTCTTTCATCTTAATTTCACTTTTTTTTTATTACATTAGTAGTATTAGTAGTAATATTATCTTGAATTTTATTATTATTAGATGAAGAATTGTCAGCCATTATTCATTTTTGACTAGGATTTCTTTCATCTTAATTTCACTTGCTTTTTATTACATTAGTAGTATTAGTAGTAATATTATCTTGAATTTTATTATTATTAGATGAAGCATTGTCAGCCATTATTCATTTTTGACTAGGATTTCTTTCATCTTAATTTCACTTTTTTTTTATTACATTAGTAGTATTAGTAGTAATATTATCTTGAATTTTATTATTATTAGATGAAGAATTGTCAGCCATTATTCATTTTTGACTAGGATTTCTTTCATCTTAATTTCACTTGCTTTTTATTACATTAGTAGTATTAGTAGTAATATTATCTTGAATTTTATTATTATTAGATGAAGCATTGTCAGCCATTATTCATTTTTGACTAGGATTTCTTTCATCTTAATTTCACTTTTTTTTATTACATTAGTAGTATTAGTAGTAATATTATCTTGAATTTTATTATTATTAGATGAAGAATTGTCAGCCATTATTCATTTTTGGCTCGGATTTCTTTCATCTTAATTTCACATGCTTTTTATTACATTAGTAGTATTAGTAGTAATATTATCTTGAATTTTATTATTATTAGATGAAGAATTATCAGCCATTATTCATTTTTGACTAGGATTTATTTCATCTTAATTTCACTTGCTTTTTATTACATTAGTAGTATTAGTAGTAATATTATCTTGAATTTTATTATTATTAGATGAAGAATTGTCAGCCATTATTCATTTTTGGCTAGGATTTCTTTCATCTTAATTTCACATGCTTTTTATTACATTAGTAGTATTAGTAGTAATATTACCTTGAATTTTATTATTATTAGATGAAGAATTATCAGCCATTATTCATTTTTGACTAGGATTTATTTCATCTTAATTTCACTTGCTTTTTATTACATTAGTAGTATTAGTAGTAATATTATCTTGAATTTTATTATTATTAGATGAAGCATTGTCAGCCATTATTCATTTTTGACTAGGATTTCTTTCATCTTAATTTCACAGGCTTTTTATTATATTAGTAGTATTAGTAGTAATATTATCTTGAATTTTATTATTATTAGATGAAGCATTGTCAGCCATTATTCATTTTTGACTAGGATTTCTTTCATCTTAATTTCACTTTTTTTTATTACATTAGTAGTATTAGTAGTAATATTATCTTGAATTTTATTATTATTTGATGAAGCATTGTCAGCCATTATTCATTTTTGACTAGGATTTCTTTCATCTTAATTTCACTTTTTTTTTATTACATTAGTAGTATTAGTAGTAATATTATCTTGAATTTTATTATTATTAGATGAAGAATTGTCAGCCATTATTCATTTTTGACTAGGATTTCTTCCATCTTAATTTCACTTGCTTTTTATTACATTAGTAGTATTAGTAGTAATATTATCTTGAATTTTATTATTATTAGATGAAGCATTGTCAGCCATTATTCATTTTTGACTAGGAATTCTTTCATCTTAATTTCACTTGTTTTTATTACATTAGTAGTATTAGTAGTAATATTATCTTGGATCTTATTATTATTAGATGAAGCATTGTCAGCCATTATTCATTTTTGACTAGGATTTCTTTCATCTTAATTTCACTTTTTTTTTATTCCATTAGTAGTATTAGTAGTAATATTATCTTGAATTTTATTATTATTAGATGAAGTATTGTCAGCCATTAATCATTTTTGACTAGGATTTCTTTCATCTTAATTTCACTTTTTTTTTATTATATTAGTAGTATTAGTAGTAATATTATCTTGAATTTTATTATTATTTGATGAAGCATTGTCAGCCATTATTCATTTTTGACTAGGATTTCTTTCATCTTAATTTCACTTTTTTTTTATTACATTAGTAGTATTAGTAGTAATATTATCTTGAATTTTATTATTATTAGATGAAGAATTGTAAGCCATTATTCATTTTTGACTAGGATTTCTTTCATCTTAATTTCACTTGCTTTTTATTACATTAGTAGTATTAGTAGTAATATTATCTTGAATTTTATTATTATTAGATGAAGCATTCTCAGCCATTATTCATTTTTGACTAGGATTTCTTTCATCTTAATTTCACTTTTTTTTATTACATTAGTAGTATTAGTAGTAATATTATCTTGAATTTTATTATTATTAGATGAAGAATTGTCAGCCATTATTCATTTTTGGCTAGGATTTCTTTCATCTTAATTTCACATGCTTTTTATTACATTAGTAGTATTAGTAGTAATATTATCTTGAATTTTATTATTATTAGATGAAGAATTATCAGCCATTATTCATTTTTGACTAGGATTTATTTCATCTTAATTTCACTTGCTTTTTATTACATTAGTAGTATTAGTAGTAATATTATCTTGAATTTTATTATTATTAGATGAAGCATTGTCAGCCATTATTCATTTTTGACTAGGATTTCTTTCATCTTAATTTCACAGGCTTTTTATTATATTAGTAGTATTAGTAGTAATATTATCTTGAATTTTATTATTATTAGATGAAGCATTGTCAGCCATTATTCATTTTTGACTAGGATTTCTTTCATCTTAATTTCACTTTTTTTTTATTCCATTAGTAGTATTAGTAGTAATATTATCTTGAATTTTATTATTATTAGATGAAGCATTGTCAGCCATTATTCATTTTTGACTAGGATTTCTTTCATCTTAATTTCACTTTTTTTTATTACATTAGTAGTATTGGTAGTAATATTATCTTGAATTTTATTATTATTAGATGAAGAATTGTCAGCCATTCTTCATTTTTGGCTAGGATTTCTTTCATCTTAATTTCACATGCTTTTTATTACATTAGTAGTATTAGTAGTAATATTATCTTGAATTTTATTATTATTAGATGAGGAATTATCAGCCATTATATATTTTTGACTAGGATTTCTTTCATCTTAATTTCACAGGCTTTTTATTACATTAGTAGTATTAGTAGTAATATTATCTTGAATTTTATTATTATTAGATGAAGCATTGTCAGCCATTATTCATTTTTGACTAGGATTTCTTTCATCTTAATTTCACTTTTTTTTTATTGCATTAGTAGTATTAGTAGTAATATTATCTTGAATTTTATTATTATTAGATGAAGCATTGTCAGCCATTATTCATTTTTGACTAGGATTTCTTTCATCTTAATTTCACTTGCTTTTTATTACATTAGTAGTATTAGTTGTAATATTATCTTGGATTTTATTATTATTAGATGAAGCATTGTCAGGCATTATTCATTTTTGATGAGGATTTCTTTCATCTTAATTTCACTTGCTTTTTATTACATTAGTAGTATTAGTAATAATATTATCTTGAATTTTATTATTATTAGATGAAGCATTGTCAGCCATTATTCATTTTTGACTAGGATTTCTTTCATCTTAATTTCACAGGATTTTTATTATATTAGTAGTATTAGTAGTAATATTATCTTGAATTTTATTATTATTAGATGAAGCATTGTCAGCCATTATTCATTTTTGACTAGGATTTCTTTCATCTTAATTTCACTTTTTTTTTATTACATTAGTAGTATTAGTAGTAATATTATCTTGAATTTTATTATTATTAGATGAAGCATTGTCAGGCATTATTCATTTTTGACTAGGATTTCTTTCATCTTAATTTCACTTGCTTTTTATTACATTAGTAGTATTAGTAGTAATATTATCTTGAATTTTAATATTATTAGATGAAGCATTGTCAGCCATTATTCATTTTTGACTAGGATTTCTTTCATCTTAATTTCACTTGCTTTTTATTACATTAGTAGTATTAGTAGTATTATTATCTTGAATTTTATTATTATTAGATGAAGCATTGTCACCCATTATTCATTTTTGACTAGGATTTCTTTCATCTTAATTTCACAGGCTTTTTATTACATTAGTAGTATTAGTAGTAATATTATCTTGAATTTTATTATTATTAGATGAAGCATTGTCAGCCATTATTCATTTTTGACTAGGATTTCTTTCATCTTAATTTCACTTTTTTTTTATTACATTAGTAGTATTAGTAGTAATATTATCTTGAATTTTATTATTATTAGATGAAGAATTGTCAGCCATTATTCATTTTTGACTAGGATTTCTTTCATCTTAATTTCACTTTTTTTTATTACATTAGTAGTATTAGTAGTAATATTATCTTGAATTTTATTATTATTAGATGAAGCATTGTCAGCCATTATTCATTTTTGACTAGGATTTCTTTCATCTTAAATTCACTTGCTTTTTATTGCATTAGTAGTATTAGTAGTAATATTATCTTGAATTTTATTATTATTAGATGAAGCATTGTCAGCCATTATTCATTTTTGACTAGGATTTCTTTCATCTTAATTTCACAGGCTTTTTATTACATTAGTAGTATTAGTAGTAATATTATCTTGAATTTTATTATTATTAGATGAAGCATTGTCAGCCATTATTCATTTTTGACTAGGATTTCTTTCATCTTAATTTCACTTGTTTTTATTACATTAGTAGTATTAGTAGTAATATTATCTTGAATTTTATTATTATTTGATGAAGCATTGTCAGCCATTATTCATTTTCACTAGGATTGCTTTCATCTTAATTTCACAGGCTTTTTATTATATTCGTAGTATTAGTAGTAATATTATCTTGAATTTTATTATTATTAGATGAAGCATTGTCAGCCATTATTCATTTTTGACTAGGATTTCTTTCATCTTAAATTCACTTGCTTTTTATTGCATTAGTAGTATTAGTAGTAATATTATCTTGAATTTTATTATTATTAGATGAAGCATTGTCAGCCATTATTCATTTTTGACTAGGATTTCTTTCATCTTAATTTCACTTGCTTTTTATTACATTAGTAGTATTAGTAGTAATATTATCTTGAATTTTCTTATTATTAGATGAAGCATTATCAGCCATTATTCATTTTTGACTAGGATTTCTTTCATCTTAAATTCACTTGCTTTTTATTACATTAGTAGTATTAGTAGTAATATTATCTTGAATTTTTGTTATCATTAGATGAAGCATTGTCAGCCATTATTCATTTTTGACTCGGATTTCTTTCATCTTAATTTCACTTGCTTTTTATTACATTAGTAGTATTAGTAGTAATATTATCTTGAATTTTATTATTATTAGATGAAGCATTATCAGCCATTATTCATTTTTGACTAGGATTTCTTTCATCTTAATTTCACTTGCTTTTTATTACATTAGTAGTATTAGTAGTAATATTATCTTGAATTTTATTATTATTAGATGAAGCATTGTCAGCCATTATTCATTTTTGACTAGGATTTCTTTCATCTTAATTTCACTTGCTTTTTATTACATTAGTAGTATTAGTAGTAATATTATCTTGAATTTCATAATTATTAGATGAAGCATTGTCAGCCATTATTCATTTTTGACTCGGATTTCTTTCATCTTAATTTCACTTGCTTTTTATTACATTAGTAGTATTAGTAGTAATATTATCTTGAATTTTATAATTATTAGATGAAGCATTGTCAGCCATTATTCATTTTTGACTCGGATTTCTTTCATCTTAATTTCACTTACTTTTTATTTCATTAGTCGTATTAGTAGTAATATTATCTTGAATTTCATTATTATTAGATGAAGCATTGTCAGCCATTATTCATTTTTAACTAGCTTTTCTTTCATCTTAATTTCACTTGCTTTTTATTACATTAGTAGTATTAGTAGTAATATTATCTTGAATTTTATTATTATTAGATGAAGCATTGTCAGCCATTATTCATTTTTGACTAGGATTTCTTTCATCTTAATTTCACTTGCTTTTTATTTCATTATTAGTATTAGTAGTAATATTATCTTGAATTTTATTATTATTAGATGAAGAATTGTCAGCCATTATTCATTTTTAACTAGGTTTTCTTTCTTCTTAATTTCACTTGCTTTTTATTACATTAGTAGTATTAGTAATAATATTATCTTGAATTTTATAATTATTAGATGAAGCATTGTCAGCCATTATTCATTTTTGACTCGGATTTCTTTCATCTTAATTTCACTTACTTTTTATTTCATTAGTAGTATTAGTAGTAATATTATCTTGAATTTCATTATTATTAGATGAAGCATTGTCAGCCATTATTCATTTTTAACTAGCTTTTCTTTCATCTTAATTTCACTTGCTTTTTATTACATTAGTAGTATTAGTAGTAATATTATCTTGAATTTCATTATTATTAGATGAAGCATTGTCAGCCATTATTCATTTTTAACTAGCTTTTCTTTCATCTTAATTTCACTTGCTTTTTATTACATTAGTAGTATTAGTAGTAATATTATCTTGAATTTTATAATTATTAGATGAAGCATTGTCAGCCATTATTCATTTTTGACTAGGATTTCTTTCTTCTTAATTTCACTTGCTTTTTATTACATTAGTAGTATTAGTAGTAATATTATCTTGAATTTCATTATTATTAGATGAAGCATTGTCAGCCATTATTCATTTTTAACTAGCTTTTCTTTCATCTTAATTTCACTTGCTTTTTATTACATTAGTAGTATTAGTAGTAATATTATCTTGAATTTTATTATTATTAGATGAAGCATTGTCAGCCATTATTCATTTTTGACTAGGATTTCTTTCTTCTTAATTTCACTTGCTTTTTATTTCATTAGTAGTATTAGTAGTAATATTATCTTGAATTTCATTATTATTAGATGAAGCATTGTCAGCCATTATTCATTTTTAACTAGCTTTTCTTTCATCTTAATTTCACTTGCTTTTTATTACATTAGTAGTATTAGTAGTAATATTATCTTGAATTTTATTATTATTAGATGAAGCATTGTCAGCCATTATTCATTTTTGACTAGGATTTCTTTCTTCTTAATTTCACTTGCTTTTTATTAAATTAGTAGTATTAGTAGTAATATTATCTTGAATTTTATTATTATTAGATGAAGCATTGTCAGCCATTATTCATTTTTGACTAGGATTTCTTTCATCTTAATTTCACTTGCTTTTTATTACATTAGTAGTATTAGTAGTAATATTATCTTGAATTTTATAATTATTAGATGAAGCATTGTCAGCCATTATTCATTTTTGACTAGGATTTCTTTCTTCTTAATTTCACTTACTTTTTATTTCATTAGTAGTATTAGTAGTAATATTATCTTGAATTTCATTATTATTAGATGAAGCATTGTCAGCCATTATTCATGTTTAACTAGCTTTTCTTTCATCTTAATTTCACTTGCTTTTTATTACATTAGTAGTATTAGTAGTAATATTATCTTGAATTTTATTATTATTAGATGAAGCATTGTCAGCCATTATTCATTTTTGACTAGGATTTCTTTCATCTTAATTTCACTTTTTTTTTATTACATTAGTAGTATTAGTAATAATATTATCTTGAATTTTATTATTATTAGATGAAGAAATGTCAGCCATTATTCATTTTTGACTAGGATTTATTTCATCTTAATTTCACTTGCTTTTTATTACATTAGTAGTATTAGTAGTAATATTATCTTGAATTTTATTATTATTAGATGAAGAATTATCAGCCATTATTCATTTTTGACTAGGATTTATTTCATCTTAATTTCACTTGCTTTTTATTACATTAGTAGTATTAGTAGTAATATTATCTTGAATTTTATTATTATTAGATGAAGCATTGTCAGCCATTATTCATTTTTGACTAGGATTTCTTTCATCTTAATTTCACTTTTTTTTTATTCCATTAGTAGTATTAGTAGTAATATTATCTTGAATTTTATTATTATTAGATGAAGCATTGTCAGCCATTATTCATTTTTGACTAGGATTTCTTTCATCTTAATTTCACTTGCTTTTTATTACATTAGTAGTATTAGTAGTAATATTATCTTGGATTTTATTATTATAAGATGAAGCATTGTCAGGCATTATTCATTTTTGATGAGGATTTCTTTCATCTTAATTTCACTTGCTTTTTATTACATTAGTAGTATTAGTAATAATATTATCTTGAATTTTATTATTATTAGATGAAGCATTGTCAGCCATTATTCATTTTTGACTAGGATTTCATTCATCTTAATTTCACTTGCATTTTATTACATTAGTAGTATTAGTAGTAATATTATCTTGAATTTTATTATTATTAGATGAAGCATTGTCAGCCATTATTCATTTTTGACTAGGATTTCTTTCATCTTAATTTCACAGGCTTTTTATTATATTAGTAGTATTAGTAGTAATATTATCTTGAATTTTATTATTATTAGATGAAGCATTGTCAGCCATTATTCATTTTTGACTAGGATTTCTTTCATCTTAATTTCACTTTTTTTTTATTACATTAGTAGTATTAGTAGTAATATTATCTTGAATTTTATTATTATTAGATGAAGCATTGTCAGGCATTATTCATTTTTGACTAGGATTTCTTTCATCTTAATTTCACTTGCTTTTTATTACATTAGTAGTATTAGTAGTAATATTATCTTGAATTTTATTATTATTAGATGAAGCATTGTCAGCCATTATTCATTTTTGACTAGGATTTCTTTCATTTTAATTTCACTTGCTTTTTATTACATTAGTAGTATTAGTAGTATTATTATCTTGAATTTTATTATTATTAGATGAAGCATTGTCACCCATTATACATTTTTGACTAGGATTTCTTTCATCTTAATTTCACAGGTTTTTATTACATTAGTAGTATTAGTAGTAATATTATCTTGAATTTTATTATTATTAGATGAAGCATTGTCAGCCATTATTCATTTTTGACTAGGATTTCTTTCATCTTAATTTCACTTTTTTTTTTATTCCATTAGTAGTACTAGTAGTAATATTATCTTGAATTTTATTATTATTAGATGAAGCATTGTCAGCCATTATTCATTTTTGACTAGGATTTCTTTCATCTTAATTTCACTTGCTTTTTATTACATTAGTAGTATTAGTAGTAATATTATCTTGGATTTTATTATTATTAGATGAAGCATTGTCAGGCATTATTCATTTTTGATGAGGATTTCTTTCATCTTAATTTCACTTGCTTTTTATTACATTAGTAGTATTAGTAATAATATTATCTTGAATTTTATTATTATTAGATGAAGCATTGTCAGCCATTATTCATTTTTGACTAGGATTTCATTCATCTTAATTTCACTTGCTTTTTATTACATTAGTAGTATTAGTAGTAATATTATCTTGAATTTTATTATTATTAGATGAAGCATTGTCAGCCATTATTCATTTTTGACTAGGATTTCTTTCATCTTAATTTCACAGGCTTTTTATTATATTAGTAGTATTAGTAGTAATATTATCTTGAATTTTATTATTATTAGATGAAGCATTGTCAGCCATTATTCATTTTTGACTAGGATTTCTTTCATCTTAATTTCACTTTTTTTTTATTACATTAGTAGTATTAGTAGTAATATTATCTTGAATTTTATTATTATTAGATGAAGCATTGTCAGGCATTATTCATTTTTGACTAGGATTTCTTTCATCTTAATTTCACTTGCTTTTTATTACATTAGTAGTATTAGTAGTAATATTATCTTGAATTTTATTATTATTAGATGAAGCATTGTCAGCCATTATTCATTTTTGACTAGGATTTCTTTCATCTTAATTTCACTTGCTTTTTATTACATTAGTAGTATTAGTAGTATTATTATCTTGAATTTTATTATTATTAGATGAAGCATTGTCACCCATTATTCATTTTTGACTAGGATTTCATTCATCTTAATTTCACTTGCATTTTATTACATTAGTAGTATTAGTAGTAATATTATCTTGAATTTTATTATTATTAGATGAAGCATTGTCAGCCATTATTCATTTTTGACTAGGATTTCTTTCATCTTAATTTCACAGGCTTTTTATTATATTAGTAGTATTAGTAGTAATATTATCTTGAATTTTATTATTATTAGATGAAGCATTGTCAGCCATTATTCATTTTTGACTAGGAT
Source organism: Acanthosepion lycidas (assembly GCA_963932145.1). Taxonomy (NCBI): domain Eukaryota; kingdom Metazoa; phylum Mollusca; class Cephalopoda; order Sepiida; family Sepiidae; genus Acanthosepion; species Acanthosepion lycidas. Next base: position 97,427,986 of record OZ010599.1, read on the forward strand.
TTCTTTCATCTTAATTTCACTTTTTTTTTATTACATTAGTAGTATTAGTAGTAATATTATCTTGAATTTTATTATTATTAGATGAAGCATTGTCAGGCATTATTCATTTTTGACTAGGATTTCTTTCATCTTAATTTCACTTGCTTTTTATTACATTAGTAGTATTAGTAGTAATATTATCTTGAATTTTATTATTATTAGATGAAGCATTGTCAGCCATTATTCATTTTTGACTAGGATTTCTTTCATCTTAATTTCACTTGCTTTTTATTACATTAGTAGTATTAGTAGTATTATTATCTTGAATTTTATTATTATTAGATGAAGCATTGTCACCCATTATACATTTTTGACTAGGATTTCTTTCATCTTAATTTCACAGGCTTTTTATTACATTAGTAGTATTAGTAGTAATATTATCTTGAATTTTATTATTATTAGATGAAGCATTGTCAGCCATTATTCATTTTTGACTAGGATTTCTTTCATCTTAATTTCACTTTTTTTTTTATTCCATTAGTAGTATTAGTAGTAATATTATCTTGAATTTTATTATTATTAGATGAAGCATTGTCAGCCATTATTCATTATTGACTAGGATTTCTTTCATCTTAATTTCACTTGCTTTTTATTACATTAGTAGTATTAGTAGTAATATTATCTTGGATTTTATTATTATTAGATGAAGCATTGTCAGGCATTATTCATTTTTGATGAGGATTTCTTTCATCTTAATTTCACTTGCTTTTTATTACATTAGTAGTATTAGTAATAATATTATCTTGAATTTTATTATTATTAGATGAAGCATTGTCAGCCATTATTCATTTTTGACTAGGATTTCATTCATCTTAATTTCACTTGCTTTTTATTACATTAGTAGTATTAGTAGTAATATTATCTTGAATTTTATTATTATTAGATGAAGCATTGTCAGCCATTATTCATTTTTGACTAGGATTTCTTTCATCTTAATTTCACAGGCTTTTTATTATATTAGTAGTATTAGTAGTAATATTATCTTGAATTTTATTATTATTAGATGAAGCATTGTCAGCCATTATTCATTATTGACTAGGATTTCTTTCATCTTAATTTCACTTGCTTTTTATTACATTAGTAGTATTAGTAGTAATATTATCTTGGATTTTATTATTATTAGATGAAGCATTGTCAGGCATTATTCATTTTTGATGAGGATTTCTTTCATCTTAATTTCACTTGCTTTTTATTACATTAGTAGTATTAGTAATAATATTATCTTGAATTTTATTATTATTAGATGAAGCATTGTCAGCCATTATTCATTTTTGACTAGGATTTCATTCATCTTAATTTCACTTGCTTTTTATTACATTAGTAGTATTAGTAGTAATATTATCTTGAATTTTATTATTATTAGATGAAGCATTGTCAGCCATTATTCATTTTTGACTAGGATTTCTTTCATCTTAATTTCACAGGCTTTTTATTATATTAGTAGTATTAGTAGTAATATTATCTTGAATTTTATTATTATTAGATGAAGCATTGTCAGCCATTATTCATTTTTGACTAGGATTTCTTTCATCTTAATTTCACTTTTTTTTTATTACATTAGTAGTATTAGTAGTATTATTATCTTGAATTTTATTATTATTAGATGAAGCATTGTCAGCCATTATTCATTTTTGACTAGGATTTCTTTCATCTTAATTTCACAGGCTTTTTATTATATTAGTAGTATTAGTAGTAATATTATCTTGAATTTTATTATTATTAGATGAAGCATTGTCAGCCATTATTCATTTTTGACTAGGATTTCTTTCATCTTAATTTCACTTTTTTTTTATTACATTAGTAGTATTAGTAGTATTATTATCTTGAATTTTATTATTATTAGATGAAGCATTGTCAGCCATTATTCATTTTTCACTAGGATTTCTTTCATCTTAATTTCACTTGCTTTTTATTACATTAGTAGTATTAGTAGTAATATTATCTTGAATTTTCTTATTATTAGATGAAGCATTATCAGCCATTATTCATTTTTGACTAGGATTTCTTTCATCTTAAATTCACTTGCTTTTTATTACATTAGTAGTATTAGTAGTAATATTATCTTGAATTTTTGTTATCATTAGATGAAGCATTGTCAGCCATTATTCATTTTTGACTCGGATTTCTTTCATCTTAATTTCACTTGCTTTTTATTACATTAGTAGTATTAGTAGTAATATTATCTTGAATTTTATTATTATTAGATGAAGCATTATCAGCCATTATTCATTTTTGACTAGGATTTCTTTCATCTTAATTTCACTTGCTTTTTATTACATTAGTAGTATTAGTAGTAATATTATCTTGAATTTTATTATTATTAGATGAAGCATTGTCAGCAATTATTCATTTTTGACTCGGATTTCTTTCATCTTAATTTCATTTGCTTTTTATTACATTAGTAGTATTAGTAGTAATATTATCTTGAATTTTATTATTATTAGCTGAAGCATTATCAGCCATTATTCATTTTTGACTCGGATTTCTTTCATCTTAATTTCACTTACTTTTTATTTCATTAGTAGTATTAGTAGTAATATTATCTTGAATTTTATTATTATTAGATGAAGAATTGTCAGCCATTATTCATTTTTGACTAGGATTTCTTTCATCTTAATTTCACTTGCTTTTTATTACATTAGTAGTATTAGTAGTAATATTATCTTGAATTTTATTGTTATTAGATGAAGCATTGTCAGCCATTATTCATTTTTGACTAGGATTTCTTTCATCTTAATTTCACTTGCTTTTTATTACATTAGTAGTATTAGTAGTAATATTATCTTGAATTTCATAATTATTAGATGAAGCATTGTCAGCCATTATTCATTTTTGACTCGGATTTCTTTCATCTTAATTTCACTTGCTTTTTATTACATTAGTAGTATTAGTAGTAATATTATCTTGAATTTTATAATTATTAGATGAAGCATTGTCAGCCATTATTCATTTTTGACTCGGATTTCTTTCATCTTAATTTCACTTACTTTTTATTTCATTAGTCGTATTAGTAGTAATATTATCTTGAATTTCATTATTATTAGATGAAGCATTGTCAGCCATTATTCATTTTTAACTAGCTTTTCTTTCATCTTAATTTCACTTGCTTTTTATTACATTAGTAGTATTAGTAGTAATATTATCTTGAATTTTATTATTATTAGATGAAGCATTGTCAGCCATTATTCATTTTTGACTAGGATTTCTTTCATCTTAATTTCACTTGCTTTTTATTTCATTAGTAGTATTAGTAGTAATATTATCTTGAATTTTATTATTATTAGATGAAGAATTGTCAGCCATTATTCATTTTTAACTAGGTTTTCTTTCTTCTTAATTTCACTTGCTTTTTATTACATTAGTAGTATTAGTAGTAATATTATCTTGAATTTTATAATTATTAGATGAAGCATTGTCAGCCATTATTCATTTTTGACTCGGATTTCTTTCATCTTAATTTCACTTACTTTTTATTTCATTAGTAGTATTAGTAGTAATATTATCTTGAATTTCATTATTATTAGATGAAGCATTGTCAGCCATTATTCATTTTTAACTAGCTTTTCTTTCATCTTAATTTCACTTGCTTTTTATTACATTAGTAGTATTAGTAGTAATATTATCTTGAATTTCATTATTATTAGATGAAGCATTGTCAGCCATTATTCATTTTTAATTAGCTTTTCTTTCATCTTAATTTCACTTGCTTTTTATTACATTAGTAGTATTAGTAGTAATATTATCTTGAATTTTATAATTATTAGATGAAGCATTGTCAGCCATTATTCATTTTTGACTAGGATTTCTTTCTTCTTAATTTCACTTGCTTTTTATTACATTAGTAGTATTAGTAGTAATATTATCTTGAATTTCATTATTATTAGATGAAGCATTGTCAGCCATTATTCATTTTTAACTAGCTTTTCTTTCATCTTAATTTCACTTGCTTTTTATTACATTAGTAGTATTAGTAGTAATATTATCTTGAATTTTATTATTATTAGATGAAGCATTGTCAGCCATTATTCATTTTTGACTAGGATTTCTTTCTTCTTAATTTCACTTGCTTTTTATTTCATTAGTAGTATTAGTAGTAATATTATCTTGAATTTCATTATTATTAGATGAAGCATTGTCAGCCATTATTCATTTTTAACTAGCTTTTCTTTCATCTTAATTTCACTTGCTTTTTATTACATTAGTAGTATTAGTAGTAATATTATCTTGAATTTTATTATTATTAGATGAAGCATTGTCAGCCATTATTCATTTTTGACTAGGATTTCTTTCTTCTTAATTTCACTTGCTTTTTATTAAATTAGTAGTATTAGTAGTAATATTATCTTGAATTTTATTATTATTAGATGAAGCATTGTCAGCCATTATTCATTTTTGACTAGGATTTCTTTCATCTTAATTTCACTTGCTTTTTAGTACATTAGTAGTATTAGTAGTAATATTATCTTGAATTTTATAATTATTAGATGAAGCATTGTCAGCCATTATTCATTTTTGACTAGGATTTCTTTCTTCTTAATTTCACTTACTTTTTATTTCATTAGTAGTATTAGTAGTAATATTATCTTGAATTTCATTATTATTAGATGAAGCATTGTCAGCCATTATTCATTTTTGACTCGGATTTCTTTCATCTTAATTTCACTTACTTTTTATTTCATTAGTAGTATTAGTAGTAATATTATCTTGAATTTCATTATTATTAGATGAAGCATTGTCAGCCATTATTCATTTTTAACTAGCTTTTCTTTCATCTTAATTTCACTTGCTTTTTATTACATTAGTAGTATTAGTAGTAATATTATCTTGAATTTTATTATTATTAGATGAAGCATTGTCAGCCATTATTCATTTTTGACTAGGATTTCTTTCATCTTAATTTCACTTGCTTTTCATTACATTAGTAGTATTAGTAGTAATATTATCTTGAATTTTATTATTATTAGATGAAGCATTGTCAGCCATTATTCATTTTTGACTAGGATTTCTTTCTTCTTAATTTCACTTGCTTTTTATTACATTAGTAGTATTAGTAGTAATATTATCTTGAATTTTATTATTATTAGATGAAGCATTGTCAGCCATTCTTCATTTTTGAATAGGATTTCTTTCATCTTAATTTCACTTACTTTTTATTATATTAGTAGTATTAGTAGTAATATTATCTTGAATTTTATTATTATTAGATGAAGCATTGTCAGCCATTATTCATTTTTGACTCGGATTTCTTTCATCTTAATTTCACTTACTTTTTATTTCATTAGTAGTATTAGTAGTAATATTATCTTGAATTTTATTATTATTAGATGAAGCATTGTCAGCCATTATTCATTTTTGACTAGGATTTCTTTCTTCTTAATTTCACTTGCTTTTTATTACATTAGTAGTATTAGTAGTAATATTATCTTGAATTTTATTATTATTAGATGAAGCATTGTCAGCCATTCTTCATTTTTGACTCGGATTTCTTTCATCTTAATTTCACTTACTTTTTATTTCATTAGTAGTATTTGTAGTAATATTATCTTGAATTTTATTATTATTAGATGAAGCATTGTCAGCCATTATTCATTTTTGACTAGGATTTCTTTCATCTTAATTTCACATGCTTTTTATTACATTAGTAGTATTAGTAGTAATATTATCTTGAATTTCATTATTATTAGATGAAGCATTGTCAGCCATTATTCATTTTTCACTAGGATTTCTTTCATCTTAATTTCACTTTCTTTTTATTACATTAGTAGTATTAGTAGTAATATTATCTTGAATTTTATTATTATTAGATGAAGAATTGTCAGCCATTATTCATTTTTGACTAGGATTTCTTTCATCTTAATTTCACTTTTTTTTTATTACATTAGTAGTATTAGTAGTAATATTATCTTGAATTTTATTATTATTAGATGAAGCATTATCAGCCATTAATCTTTTTTGACTACGATTTCTTTCATCTTAATTTCACTTGCTTTTTATTACATTAGTAGTATTAGTAGTAATATTATCTTGAATTTTATTATTATTAGATGAAGCATTGTCAGCCATTATTCATTTTTCACTAGGATTTCTTTCATCTTAATTTCACTTGCTTTTTATTACATTAGTAGTATTAGTAGTAATATTATCTTGAATTTTATTATTATTAGATGAAGCATTATCAGCCATTATTCATTTTTCACTAGGATTTCTTTCATCTTAATTTCACTTGCTTTTTATTACATTAGTAGTATTAGTAGTAATATTATCTTGAATTTTATTATTATTAGATGAAGAATTGTCAGCCATTATTCATTTTTGACTAGGATTTCTTTCATCTTAATTTCACTTTTTTTTTATTACATTAGTAGTATTAGTAGTAATATCTTGAATTTTATTATTATTAGATGAAGCATTATCAGCCATTATTCATTTTTGACTACGATTTCTTTCATCTTAATTTCACTTGCTTTTTATTACATTAGTAGTATTAGTAGTAATATTATCTTGAATTTTATTATTATTAGATGAAGCATTGTCAGCCATTATTCATTTTTCACTAGGATTTCTTTCATCTTAATTTCACTTGCTTTTTATTACATTAGTAGTATTAGTAGTAATATTATCTTGAATTTTATTATTATTAGATGAAGCATTGTCAGGCATTATTCATTTTTGACTAGGATTTCTTTCATGTTAATTTCACTTGCTTTTTATTACATTAGTAGTATTACTAGTAATATTAACTTGAATTTTATTATTATTAGATGAAGTATTGTCAGCCATTATTCATTTTTGACTAGGATTTCTTTCATCTTAATTTCACTGGCTTTTTATTACATTAGTAGTATTACTAGTAATATTAACTTGAATTTTATTATTATTAGATGAAGCATTGTCAGCCATTATTCATTTTTAACTAGCTTTTCTTTCATCTTAATTTCACTTGCTTTTTATTACATTAGTAGTATTAGTAGTAATATTATCTTGAATTTTATTATTATTAGATGAAGCATTGTCAGCCATTATTCATTTTTGACTAGGATTTCTTTCATCTTAATTTCACTTGCTTTTCATTACATTAGTAGTATTAGTAGTAATATTATCTTGAATTTTATTATTATTAGATGAAGCATTGTCAGCCATTATTCATTTTTGACTAGGATTTCTTTCTTCTTAATTTCACTTGCTTTTTATTACATTAGTAGTATTAGTAGTAATATTATCTTGAATTTTATTATTATTAGATGAAGCATTGTCAGCCATTCTTCATTTTTGAATAGGATTTCTTTCATCTTAATTTCACTTACTTTTTATTATATTAGTAGTATTAGTAGTAATATTATCTTGAATTTTATTATTATTAGATGAAGCATTGTCAGCCATTATTCATTTTTGACTCGGATTTCTTTCATCTTAATTTCACTTACTTTTTATTTCATTAGTAGTATTAGTAGTAATATTATCTTGAATTTTATTATTATTAGATGAAGCATTGTCAGCCATTATTCATTTTTGACTAGGATTTCTTTCTTCTTAATTTCACTTGCTTTTTATTACATTAGTAGTATTAGTAGTAATATTATCTTGAATTTTATTATTATTATATGAAGCATTGTCAGCCATTCTTCATTTTTGACTAGGATTTCTTTCATCTTAATTTCACTTAATTTTATTTCATTAGTAGTATTAGTAGTAATATTATCTTGAATTTTATTATTATTAGATGAAGCATTGTCAGCCATTATTCATTTTTGACTAGGATTTCTTTCATCTTAATTTCACATGCTTTTTATTACATTAGTAGTATTAGTAGTAATATTATCTTGAATTTCATTATTATTAGATGAAGCATTGTCAGCCATTATTCATTTTTCACTAGGATTTCTTTCATCTTAATTTCACTTGCTTTTTATTACATTAGTAGTATTAGTAGTAATATTATCTTGAATTTTATTATTATTAGATGAAGAATTGTCAGCCATTATTCATTTTTGACTAGGATTTCTTTCATCTTAATTTCACTTTTTTTTTATTACATTAGTAGTATTACTAGTAATATTAACTTGAATTTTATTATTATTAGATGAAGCATTGTCAGCCATTATTCATTTTTCACTAGGATTTCTTTCGTCTTAATTTCACCTGCTTTTTATTACATTAGTAGTATTCCTAGTAATATTATCTTGAATTTTATTATTATTAGATGAAGCATTGTCAGCCATTATTCATTTTTAACTAGCTTTTCTTTCATCTTAATTTCACTTGCTTTTTATTACATTAGTAGTATTAGTAGTAATATTATCTTGAATTTTATTATTATTAGATGAAGCATTTTCAGCCATTATTCATTTTTGACTAGGATTTCTTTCATCTTAATTTCACTTGCTTTTCATTACATTAGTAGTATTAGTAGTAATATTATCTTGAATTTTATTATTATTAGATGAAGCATTGTCAGCCATTATTCATTTTTGACTAGGATTTCTTTCTTCTTAATTTCACTTGCTTTTTATTACATTAGTAGTATTAGTAGTAATATTATCTTGAATTTTATTATTATTAGATGAAGCATTGTCAGCCATTCTTCATTTTTGAATAGGATTTCTTTCATCTTAATTTCACTTACTTTTTATTATATTAGTAGTATTAGTAGTAATATTATCTTGAATTTTATTATTATTAGATGAAGCATTGTCAGCCATTATTCATTTTTGACTCGGATTTCTTTCATCTTAATTTCACTTACTTTTTATTTCATTAGTAGTATTAGTAGTAATATTATCTTGAATTTTATTATTATTAGATGAAGCATTGTCAGCCATTATTCATTTTTGACTAGGATTTCTTTCTTCTTAATTTCACTTGCTTTTTATTACATTAGTAGTATTAGTAGTAATATTATCTTGAATTTTATTATTATTAGATGAAGCATTGTCAGCCATTCTTCATTTTTGACTCGGATTTCTTTCATCTTAATTTCACTTACTTTTTATTTCATTAGTAGTATTAGTAGTAATATTATCTTGAATTTTATTATTATTAGATGAAGCATTGTCAGCCATTATTCATTTTTGACTAGGATTTCTTTCATCTTAATTTCACATGCTTTTTATTACATTAGTAGTATTAGTAGTAATATTATCTTGAATTTCATTATTATTAGATGAAGCATTGTCAGCCATTATTCATTTTTCACTAGGATTTCTTTCATCTTAATTTCACTTGCTTTTTATTACATTAGTAGTATTAGTAGTAATATTATCTTGAATTTTATTATTATTAGATGAAGAATTGTCAGCCATTATTCATTTTTGACTAGGATTTCTTTCATCTTAATTTCACTTTTTTTTTATTACATTAGTAGTATTACTAGTAATATTAACTTGAATTTTATTATTATTAGATGAAGCATTGTCAGCCATTATTCATTTTTCACTAGGATTTCTTTCGTCTTAATTTCACCTGCTTTTTATTACATTAGTAGTATTCCTAGTAATATTATCTTGAATTTTATTATTATTAGATGAAGCATTGTCAGCCATTATTCATTTCTGACTAGGATTTCTTTCATCTTAATTTCACTTGCTTTTTATTACATTAGTAGTATTACTAGTAATATTATCTTGAGTTTTATTATTATTAGATGAAGCATTGTCAGGCATTATTCATTTTTGACTAGGATTTCTTTCATCTTAATTTCACTTGCTTTTTATTACATTAGTAGTATTACTAGTAATATTATCTTGAATTTTATTATTATTAGATGAAGCATTGTCAGGCATTATTCATTTTTGACTAGGATTTCTTTCATCTTAATTTCACTTGCTTTTTATTACATTAGTAGTATTACTAGTAATATTAACTTGAATTTTATTATTATTAGATGAAGCATTGTCAGGCATTATTCATTTTTGACTAGGATTTCTTTCATCTTAATTTCACTTGCTTTTTATTACATTAGTAGTATTACTAGTAATATTAACTTGAATTTTATTATTATTAGATGAAGTATTGTCAGCCATTATTCATTTTTGACTAGGATTTCTTTCATCTTAATTTCACAGGCTTTTTATTACATTAATAGTATTACTAGTAATATTAACTTGAATTTTATTATAATTAGATGAAGTATTGTCAGCCATTATTCATTTTTGACTAGGATTTCTTTCATCTTAATTTCACATGCTTTTTATTACATTAGTAGTATTACTAGTAATATTAACTTGAATTTTATTATTATTAGATGAAGTATTGTCAGCCATTATTCATTTTTGACTAGGATTTCTTTCATCTTAATTTCACATGCTTTTTATTACATTAGTAGTATTAGTAGTAATATTATCTTGAATTTTATTATTATTAGATGAAGCATTGTCAGCCATTATTCATTTTTGACTAGGATTTCTTTCATCTTAATTACACAGGCTTTTTATTACATTAGTAGTATTACTAGTAATATTAACTTGAATTTTATTATTATTAGATGAAGCATTGTCAGGCATTATTCATTTTTGACTACGATTTCTTTCATCTTAATTTCACTTGCTTTTTATTACATTAGTAGTATTACTAGTAATATTAACTTGAATTTTATTATTATTAGATGAAGCATTGTCAGCCATTATTCATTTTTGACTAGGATTTCTTTCATCTTAATTTCACATGCTTTTTATTACATTAGTAGTATTAGTAGTAATATTATCTTGAATTTTATTATTATTAGATGAAGCATTGTCAGCCATTATTCATTTTTGACTAGGATTTCTTTCATCTTAATTTCACAGGCTTTTTATTACATTAGTAGTATTACTAGTAATATTAACTTGAATTTTATTATTATTAGATGAAGCACTGTCAGGCATTATTCATTTTTGACTAGGATTTCTTTCATCTTAATTTCACTTGCTTTTTATTACATTAGTAGTATTACTAGTAATATTAACTTGAATTTTATTATTATTAGATGAAGCATTGTCAGGCATTATTCATTTTTGACTAGGATTTCTTTCATCTTAATTTCACTTGCTTTTTATTACATTAGTAGTATTACTAGTAATATCATCTTGAATTTTATTATTATTAGATGAAGCATTGTCAGGCATTATTCATTTTTGACTAGGATTTCTTTCATCTTAATTTCACTTGCTTTTTATTACATTAGTAGTATTACTAGTAATATTAACTTGAATTTTATTATTATTAGATGAAGCATTGTCAGGCATTATTCATTTTTGACTAGGATTTCTTTCATCTTAATTTCACTTGCTTTTTATTACATTAGTAGTATTACTAGTAATATTAACTTGAATTTTATTATTATTAGATGAAGTATTGTCAGCCATTATTCATTTTTGACTAGGATTTCTTTCATCTTAATTTCACAGGCTTTTTATTACATTAGTAGTATTACTAGTAATATTAACTTGAATTTTATTATAATTAGATGAAGTATTGTCAGCCATTATTCATTTTTGACTAGGATTTCTTTCATCTTAATTTCACATGCTTTTTATTACATTAGTAGTATTACTAGTAATATTAACTTGAATTTTATTATTATTAGATGAAGTATTGTCAGCCATTATTCATTTTTGACTAGGATTTCTTTCATCTTAATTTCACATGCTTTTTATTACATTAGTAGTATTAGTAGTAATATTATCTTGAATTTTATTATTATTAGATGAAGCATTGTCAGCCATTATTCATTTTTGACTAGGATTTCTTTCATCTTAATTTCACAGGCTTTTTATTACATTAGTAGTATTACTAGTAATATTAACTTGAATTTTATTATTATTAGATGAAGCATTGTCAGGCATTATTCATTTTTGACTAGGATTTCTTTCATCTTAATTTCACTTGCTTTTTATTACATTAGTAGTATTACTAGTAATATTAACTTGAATTTTATTATTATTAGATGAAGCATTGTCAGCCATTATTCATTTTTGACTAGGATTTCTTTCATCTTAATTTCACATGCTTTTTATTACATTAGTAGTATTAGTAGTAATATTATCTTGAATTTTATTATTATTAGATGAAGCATTGTCAGCCATTATTCATTTTTGACTAGGATTTCTTTCATCTTAATTTCACAGGCTTTTTATTACATTAGTAGTATTACTAGTAATATTGACTTGAATTTTATTATTATTAGATGAAGCACTGTCAGGCATTATTCATTTTTGACTAGGATTTCTTTCATCTTAATTTCACTTGCTTTTTATTACATTAGTAGTATTACTAGTAATATTAACTTGAATTTTATTATTATTAGATGAAGCATTGTCAGGCATTATTCATTTTTGACTAGGATTTCTTTCATCTTAATTTCACTTGCTTTTTATTACATTTGTAGTATTACTAGTAATATTAACTTGAATTTTATTATTATTAGATGAAGCATTGTCAGCCATTATTCATTTTTGACTAGGATTTCTTTCATCTTAATTTCACTTGCTTTTTATTACATTAGTAGTATTACTAGTAATATTAACTTGAATTTTATTATTATTAGATGAAGCATTGTCAGGCATTATTAATTTTTGACTAGGATTTCTTTCATCTTAATTTCACTTGCTTTTTATTACATTAGTAGTATTACTAGTAATATTAACTTGAATTTTATTATTATTAGATGAAGTATTATCAGCCATTATTCATTTTTGACTAGGATTTCTTTCATTTTAATTTCACATGCTTTTTATTACATTAGTAGTATTAGTAGTAATATTATCTTGAATTTTATTATTATTAGATGAAGCATTGTCAGCCATTATTCATTTTTGACTAGGATTTCTTTCATCTTAATTTCACAGGCTTTTTATTACATTAGTAGTATTACTAGTAATATTAACTTGAATTTTATTATTATTAGATGAAGCATTGTCAGGCATTATTCATTTTTGACTAGGATTTCTTTCATCTTAATTTCACAGGCTTTTTATTACATTAGTGTTATTACTAGTAATATTAACTTGAATTTTATTATTATTAGATGAAGCATTGTCAGGCATTATTCATTTTTGACTAGGATTTCTTTCATCTTAATTTCACTTGCTTTTTATTACATTAGTAGTATTACTAGTAATATTAACTTGAATTTTATTATTATTAGATGAAGCATTGTCAGGCATTATTCATTTTTGACTAGGATTTCTTTCATCTTAATTTCACTTGCTTTTTATTACATTAGTAGTATTACTAGTAATATTAACTTGAATTTTATTATTATTAGATGAAGCATTGTCAGGCATTATTCATTTTTGACTAGGATTTCTTTCATCTTAATTTCACATGCTTTTTATTACATTAGTAGTATTAGTAGTAATATTATCTTGAATTTCATTATTATTAGATGAAGCATTGTCAGCCATTATTCATTTTTCACTAGGATTTCTTTCATCTTAATTTCACTTGCTTTTTATTACATTAGTAGTATTAGTAGTAATATTATCTTGAATTTTATTATTATTAGATGAAGAATTGTCAGCCATTATTCATTTTTGACTAGGATTTCTTTCATCTTAATTTCACTTTTTTTTTATTACATTAGTAGTATTAGTAGTAATATTATCTTGAATTTTATTATTATTAGATGAAGCATTATCAGCCATTATTCATTTTTGACTACGATTTCTTTCATCTTAATTTCACTTGCTTTTTATTACATTAGTAGTATTAGTAGTAATATTATCTTGAATTTTATTATTATTAGATGAAGCATTGTCAGCCATTATTCATTTTTCACTAGGATTTCTTTCATCTTAATTTCACTTGCTTTTTATTACATTAGTAGTATTAGTAGTAATATTATCTTGAATTTTATTATTATTAGATGAAGCATTATCAGCCATTATTCATTTTTCACTAGGATTTCTTTCATCTTAATTTCACTTGCTTTTTATTACATTAGTAGTATTAGTAGTAATATTATCTTGAATTTTATTATTATTAGATGAAGAATTGTCAGCCATTATTCATTTTTGACTAGGATTTCTTTCATCTTAATTTCACTTTTTTTTTATTACATTAGTAGTATTAGTAGTAATATCTTGAATTTTATTATTATTAGATGAAGCATTATCAGCCATTATTCATTTTTGACTACGATTTCTTTCATCTTAATTTCACTTGCTTTTTATTACATTAGTAGTATTAGTAGTAATATTATCTTGAATTTTATTATTATTAGATGAAGCATTGTCAGCCATTATTCATTTTTCACTAGGATTTCTTTCATCTTAATTTCACTTGCTTTTTATTACATTAGTAGTATTAGTAGTAATATTATCTTGAATTTTATTATTATTAGATGAAGCATTGTCAGGCATTATTCATTTTTGACTAGGTTTTCTTTCATCTTAATTTCACTTGCTTTTTATTACATTAGTAGTATTACTAGTAATATTAACTTGAATTTTATTATTATTAGATGAAGCATTGTCAGCCATTATTCATTTTTGACTAGGATTTCTTTCATCTTAATTTCACTTGCTTTTTATTACATTAGTAGTATTACTAGTAATATTAACTTGAATTTTATTATTATTAGATGAAGCATTGTCAGCCATTATTCATTTTTGACTAGGATTTCTTTCATCTTAATTTCACTAGCTTTTTATTACATTATTAGTATTAGTAGTAATATTATCTTGAATTTTATTATTATTAGATGAAGCATTGTCAGCCATTATTCATTTTTCACTAGGATTTCTTTCATCTTAATTTCACTTGCTTTTTATTACATTAGTAGTATTAGTAGTAATATTATCTTGAATTTTATTATTATTAGATGAAGCATTGTCAGCCATTATTCATTTTTCACTAGGATTTCTTTCGTCTTAATTTCACTTGCTTTTTATTACATTAGTAGTATTCCTAGTAATATTATCTTGAATTTTATTATTATTAGATGAAGCATTGTCAGCCATTATTCATTTCTGACTAGGATTTCTTTCATCTTAATTTCACTTGCTTTTTATTACATTAGTAGTATTACTAGTAATATTATCTTGAGTTTTATTATTATTAGATGAAGCATTGTCAGGCATTATTCATTTTTGACTAGGATTTCTTTCATCTTAATTTCACTTGCTTTTTATTACATTAGTAGTATTACTAGTAATATTATCTTGAATTTTATTATTATTAGATGAAGCATTGTCAGGCATTATTCATTTTTGACTAGGATTTCTTTCATCTTAATTTCACTTGCTTTTTATTACATTAGTAGTATTACTAGTAATATTAACTTGAATTTTATTATTATTAGATGAAGCATTGTCAGGCATTATTCATTTTTGACTAGGATTTCTTTCATCTTAATTTCACTTGCTTTTTATTACATTAGTAGTATTACTAGTAATATTAACTTGAATTTTATTATTATTAGATGAAGTATTGTCAGCCATTATTCATTTTTGACTAGGATTTCTTTCATCTTAATTTCACAGGCTTTTTATTACATTAATAGTATTACTAGTAATATTAACTTGAATTTTATTATAATTAGATGAAGTATTGTCAGCCATTATTCATTTTTGACTAGGATTTCTTTCATCTTAATTTCACATGCTTTTTATTACATTAGTAGTATTACTAGTAATATTAACTTGAATTTTATTATTATTAGATGAAGTATTGTCAGCCATTATTCATTTTTGACTAGGATTTCTTTCATCTTAATTTCACATGCTTTTTATTACATTAGTAGTATTAGTAGTAATATTATCTTGAATTTTATTATTATTAGATGAAGCATTGTCAGCCATTATTCATTTTTGACTAGGATTTCTTTCATCTTAATTACACAGGCTTTTTATTACATTAGTAGTATTACTAGTAATATTAACTTGAATTTTATTATTATTAGATGAAGCATTGTCAGGCATTATTCATTTTTGACTAGGATTTCTTTCATCTTAATTTCACTTGCTTTTTATTACATTAGTAGTATTACTAGTAATATTAACTTGAATTTTATTATTATTAGATGAAGCATTGTCAGCCATTATTCATTTTTGACTAGGATTTCTTTCATCTTAATTTCACATGCTTTTTATTACATTAGTAGTATTAGTAGTAATATTATCTTGAATTTTATTATTATTAGATGAAGCATTGTCAGCCATTATTCATTTTTGACTAGGATATCTTTCATCTTAATTTCACAGGCTTTTTATTACATTAGTAGTATTACTAGTAATATTAACTTGAATTTTATTATTATTAGATGAAGCATTGTCAGGCATTATTCATTTTTGACTAGGATTTCTTTCATCTTAATTTCACTTGCTTTTTATTACATTAGTAGTATTACTAGTAATATCATCTTGAATTTTATTATTATTAGATGAAGCATTGTCAGGCATTATTCATTTTTGACTAGGATTTCTTTCATCTTAATTTCACTTGCTTTTTATTACATTAGTAGTATTACTAGTAATATTAACTTGAATTTTATTATTATTAGATGAAGCATTGTCAGGCATTATTCATTTTTGACTAGGATTTCTTTCATCTTAATTTCACTTGCTTTTTATTACATTAGTAGTATTACTAGTAATATTAACTTGAATTTTATTATTATTAGATGAAGTATTGTCAGCCATTATTCATTTTTGACTAGGATTTCTTTCATCTTAATTTCACATGCTTTTTATTACATTAGTAGTATTAGTAGTAATATTATCTTGAATTTTATTATTATTAGATGAAGCATTGTCAGCCATTATTCATTTTTGACTAGGATTTCTTTCATCTTAATTTCACAGGCTTTTTATTACATTAGTAGTATTACTAGTAATATTAACTTGAATTTTATTATTATTAGATGAAGCATTGTCAGGCATTATTCATTTTTGACTAGGATTTCTTTCATCTTAATTTCACTTGCTTTTTATTACATTAGTAGTATTACTAGTAATATTAACTTGAATTTTATTATTATTAGATGAAGCATTGTCAGCCATTATTCATTTTTGACTAGGATTTCTTTCATCTTAATTTCACATGCTTTTTATTACATTAGTAGTATTAGTAGTAATATTATCTTGAATTTTATTATTATTAGATGAAGCATTGTCAGCCATTATTCATTTTTGACTAGGATTTCTTTCATCTTAATTTCACAGGCTTTTTATTACATTAGTAGTATTACTAGTAATATTAACTTGAATTTTATTATTATTAGATGAAGCACTGTCAGGCATTATTCATTTTTGACTAGGATTTCTTTCATCTTAATTTCACTTGCTTTTTATTACATTAGTAGTATTACTAGTAATATTAACTTGAATTTTATTATTATTACATGAAGCATTGTCAGGCATTATTCATTTTTGACTAGGATTTCTTTCATCTTAATTTCACTTGCTTTTTATTACATTTGTAGTATTACTAGTAATATTAACTTGAATTTTATTATTATTAGATGAAGCATTGTCAGCCATTATTCATTTTTGACTAGGATTTCTTTCATCTTAATTTCACTTGCTTTTTATTACATTAGTAGTATTACTAGTAATATTAACTTGAATTTTATTATTATTAGATGAAGCATTGTCAGGCATTATTAATTTTTGACTAGGATTTCTTTCATCTTAATTTCACTTGCTTTTTATTACATTAGTAGTATTACTAGTAATATTAACTTGAATTTTATTATTATTAGATGAAGTATTATCAGCCATTATTCATTTTTGACTAGGATTTCTTTCATTTTAATTTCACATGCTTTTTATTACATTAGTAGTATTAGTAGTAATATTATCTTGAATTTTATTATTATTAGATGAAGCATTGTCAGCCATTATTCATTTTTGACTAGGATTTCTTTCATCTTAATTTCACAGGCTTTTTATTACATTAGTAGTATTACTAGTAATATTAACTTGAATTTTATTATTATTAGATGAAGCATTGTCAGGCATTATTCATTTTTGACTAGGATTTCTTTCATCTTAATTTCACAGGCTTTTTATTACATTAGTGTTATTACTAGTAATATTAACTTGAATTTTATTATTATTAGATGAAGCATTGTCAGGCATTATTCATTTTTGACTAGGATTTCTTTCATCTTAATTTCACTTGCTTTTTATTACATTAGTAGTCTTACTAGTAATATTAACTTGAATTTTATTATTATTAGATGAAGCATTGTCAGGCATTATTCATTTTTGACTAGGATTTCTTTCATCTTAATTTCACTTGCTTTTTATTACATTAGTAGTATTACTAGTAATATTAACTTGAATTTTATTATTATTAGATGAAGCATTGTCAGCCATTATTCATTTTTCACTAGGATTTCTTTCATCTTAATTTCACATGCTTTTTATTACATTAGTAGTATTAGTAGTAATATTATCTTGAATTTCATTATTATTAGATGAAGCATTGTCAGCCATTATTCATTTTTCACTAGGATTTCTTTCATCTTAATTTCACTTGCTTTTTATTACATTAGTAGTATTAGTAGTAATATTATCTTGAATTTTATTATTATTAGATGAAGAATTGTCAGCCATTATTCATTTTTGACTAGGATTTCTTTCATCTTAATTTCACTTGCTTTTTATTACATTAGTAGTATTAGTAGTAATATTATCTTGAATTTTATTATTATTAGATGAAGCATTATCAGCCATTATTCATTTTTGACTACGATTTCTTTCATCTTAATTTCACTTGCTTTTTATTACATTAGTAGTATTAGTAGTAATATTATCTTGAATTTTATTATTATTAGATGAAGCATTGTCAGCCATTATTCATTTTTCACTAGGATTTCTTTCATCTTAATTTCACTTGCTTTTTATTACATTAGTAGTATTAGTAGTAATATTATCTTGAATTTTATTATTATTAGATGAAGCATTATCAGCCATTATTCATTTTTCACTAGGATTTCTTTCATCTTAATTTCACTTGCTTTTTATTACATTAGTAGTATTAGTAGTAATATTATCTTGAATTTTATTATTATTAGATGAAGAATTGTCAGCCATTATTCATTTTTGACTAGGATTTCTTTCATCTTAATTTCACTTTTTTTTTATTACATTAGTAGTATTAGTAGTAATATCTTGAATTTTATTATTATTAGATGAAGCATTATCAGCCATTATTCATTTTTGACTACGATTTCTTTCATCTTAATTTCACTTGCTTTTTATTACATTAGTAGTATTAGTAGTAATATTATCTTGAATTTTATTATTATTAGATGAAGCATTGTCAGCCATTATTCATTTTTCACTAGGATTTCTTTCATCTTAATTTCACTTGCTTTTTATTACATTAGTAGTATTAGTAGTAATATTATCTTGAATTTTATTATTATTAGATGAAGCATTGTCAGGCATTATTCATTTTTGACTAGGATTTCTTTCATCTTAATTTCACTTGCTTTTTATTACATTAGTAGTATTACTAGTAATATTAACTTGAATTTTATTATTATTAGATGAAGCATTGTCAGCCATTATTCATTTTTGACTAGGATTTCTTTCATCTTAATTTCACTTGCTTTTTATTACATTAGTAGTATTACTAGTAATATTAACTTGAATTTTATTATTATTAGATGAAGCATTGTCAGCCATTATTCATTTTTGACTAGGATTTCTTTCATCTTAATTTCACTAGCTTTTTATTACATTATTAGTATTAGTAGTAATATTATCTTGAATTTTATTATTATTAGATGAAGCATTGTCAGCCATTATTCATTTTTCACTAGGATTTCTTTCATCTTAATTTCACTTGCTTTTTATTACATTAGTAGTATTAGTAGTAATATTATCTTGAATTTTATTATTATTAGATGAAGCATTGTCAGCCATTATTCATTTTTCACTAGGATTTCTTTCGTCTTAATTTCACTTGCTTTTTATTACATTAGTAGTATTCCTAGTAATATTATCTTGAATTTTATTATTATTAGATGAAGCATTGTCAGCCATTATTCATTTCTGACTAGGATTTCTTTCATCTTAATTTCACTTGCTTTTTATTACATTAGTAGTATTACTAGTAATATTATCTTGAGTTTTATTATTATTAGATGAAGCATTGTCAGGCATTATTCATTTTTGACTAGGATTTCTTTCATCTTAATTTCACTTGCTTTTTATTACATTAGTAGTATTACTAGTAATATTATCATGAATTTTATTATTATTAGATGAAGCATTGTCAGGCATTATTCATTTTTGACTAGGATTTCTTTCATCTTAATTTCACTTGCTTTTTATTACATTAGTAGTATTACTAGTAATATTAACTTGAATTTTATTATTATTAGATGAAGCATTGTCAGGCATTATTCATTTTTGACTAGGATTTCTTTCATCTTAATTTCACTTGCTTTTTATTACATTAGTAGTATTACTAGTAATATTAACTTGAATTTTATTATTATTAGATGAAGTATTGTCAGCCATTATTCATTTTTGACTAGGATTTCTTTCATCTTAATTTCACAGGCTTTTTATTACATTAATAGTATTACTAGTAATATTAACTTGAATTTTATTATAATTAGATGAAGTATTGTCAGCCATTATTCATTTTTGACTAGGATTTCTTTCATCTTAATTTCACATGCTTTTTATTACATTAGTAGTATTACTAGTAATATTAACTTGAATTTTATTATTATTAGATGAAGTATTGTCAGCCATTATTCATTTTTGACTAGGATTTCTTTCATCTTAATTTCACATGCTTTTTATTACATTAGTAGTATTAGTAGTAATATTATCTTGAATTTTATTATTATTAGATAAAGCATTGTCAGCCATTATTCATTTTTGACTAGGATTTCTTTCATCTTAATTTCACAGGCTTTTTATTACATTAGTAGTATTACTAGTAATATTAACTTGAATTTTATTATTATTAGATGAAGCATTGTCAGGCATTATTCATTTTTGACTAGGATTTCTTTCATCTTAATTTCACTTGCTTTTTATTACATTAGTAGTATTACTAGTAATATTAACTTGAATTTTATTATTATTAGATGAAGCACTGTCAGGCATTATTCATTTTTGACTAGGATTTCTTTCATCTTAATTTCACTTGCTTTTTATTACATTAGTAGTATTACTAGTAATATTAACTTGAATTTTATTATTATTAGATGAAGCATTGTCAGGCATTATTCATTTTTGACTAGGATTTCTTTCATCTTAATTTCACTTGCTTTTTATTACATTAGTAGTATTACTAGTAATATCATCTTGAATTTTATTATTATTAGATGAAGCATTGTCAGGCATTATTCATTTTTGACTAGGATTTCTTTCATCTTAATTTCACTTGCTTTTTATTACATTAGTAGTATTACTAGTAATATTAACTTGAATTTTATTATTATTAGATGAAGCATTGTCAGGCATTATTCATTTTTGACTAGGATTTCTTTCATCTTAATTTCACTTGCTTTTTATTACATTAGTAGTATTACTAGTAATATTAACTTGAATTTTATTATTATTAGATGAAGTATTGTCAGCCATTATTCATTTTTGACTAGGATTTCTTTCATCTTAATTTCACAGGCTTTTTATTACATTAGTAGTATTACTAGTAATATTAACTTGAATTTTATTATAATTAGATGAAGTATTGTCAGCCATTATTCATTTTTGACTAGGATTTCTTTCATCTTAATTTCACATGCTTTTTATTACATTAGTAGTATTACTAGTAATATTAACTTGAATTTTATTATTATTAGATGAAGTATTGTCAGCCATTATTCATTTTTGACTAGGATTTCTTTCATCTTAATTTCACATGCTTTTTATTACATTAGTAGTATTAGTAGTAATATTATCTTGAATTTTATTATTATTAGATGAAGCATTGTCAGCCATTATTCATTTTTGACTAGGATTTCTTTCATCTTAATTTCACAGGCTTTTTATTACATTAGTAGTATTACTAGTAATATTAACTTGAATTTTATTATTATTAGATGAAGCATTGTCAGGCATTATTCATTTTTGACTAGGAATTCTTTCATCTTAATTTCACTTGCTTTTTATTACATTAGTAGTATTACTAGTAATATTAACTTGAATTTTATTATTATTAGATGAAGCATTGTCAGCCATTATTCATTTTTGACTAGGATTTCTTTCATCTTAATTTCACATGCTTTTTATTACATTAGTAGTATTAGTAGTAATATTATCTTGAATTTTATTATTATTAGATGAAGCATTGTCAGCCATTATTCATTTTAGACTAGGATTTCTTTCATCTTAATTTCACAGGCTTTTTATTACATTAGTAGTATTACTAGTAATATTAACTTGAATTTTATTATTATTAGATGAAGCACTGTCAGGCATTATTCATTTTTGACTAGGATTTCTTTCATCTTAATTTCACTTGCTTTTTATTACATTAGTAGTATTACTAGTAATATTAACTTGAATTTTATTATTATTAGATGAAGCATTGTCAGGCATTATTCATTTTTGACTAGGATTTCTTTCATCTTAATTTCACTTGCTTTTTATTACATTTGTAGTATTACTAGTAATATTAACTTGAATTTTATTATTATTAGATGAAGCATTGTCAGCCATTATTCATTTTTGACTAGGATTTCTTTCATCTTAATTTCACTTGCTTTTTATTACATTAGTAGTATTACTAGTAATATTAACTTGAATTTTATTATTATTAGATGAAGCATTGTCAGGCATTATTAATTTTTGACTAGGATTTCTTTCATCTTAATTTCACTTGCTTTTTATTACATTAGTAGTATTACTAGTAATATTAACTTGAATTTTATTATTATTAGATGAAGTATTATCAGCCATTATTCATTTTTGACTAGGATTTCTTTCATTTTAATTTCACATGCTTTTTATTACATTAGTAGTATTAGTAGTAATATTATCTTGAATTTTATTATTATTAGATGAAGCATTGTCAGCCATTATTCATTTTTGACTAGGATTTCTTTCATCTTAATTTCACAGGCTTTTTATTACATTAGTAGTATTACTAGTAATATTAACTTGAATTTTATTATTATTAGATGAAGCATTGTCAGGCATTATTCATTTTTGACTAGGATTTCTTTCATCTTAATTTCACAGGCTTTTTATTACATTAGTGTTATTACTAGTAATATTAACTTGAATTTTATTATTATTAGATGAAGCATTGTCAGGCATTATTCATTTTTGACTAGGATTTCTTTCATCTTAATTTCACTTGCTTTTTATTACATTAGTAGTATTACTAGTAATATTAACTTGAATTTTATTATTATTAGATGAAGCATTGTCAGGCATTATTCATTTTTGACTAGGATTTCTTTCATCTTAATTTCACTTGCTTTTTATTACATTAGTAGTATTACTAGTAATATTAACTTGAATTTTATTATTATTAGATGAAGCATTGTCAGGCATTATTCATTTTTGACTAGGATTTCTTTCATCTTAATTTCACATGCTTTTTATTACATTAGTAGTATTAGTAGTAATATTATCTTGAATTTCATTATTATTAGATGAAGCATTGTCAGGCATTATTCATTTTTCACTAGGATTTCTTTCATCTTAATTTCACTTGCTTTTTATTACATTAGTAGTATTAGTAGTAATATTATCTTGAATTTTATTATTATTAGATGAAGAATTGTCAGCCATTATTCATTTTTGACTAGGATTTCTTTCATCTTAATTTCACTTTTTTTTTATTACATTAGTAGTATTAGTAGTAATATTATCTTGAATTTTATTATTATTAGATGAAGCATTGTCAGGCATTATTCATTTTTGACTAGGATTTCTTTCATCTTAATTTCACTTGCTTTTTATTACATTAGTAGTATTACTAGTAATATTAACTTGAATTTTATTATTATTAGATGAAGCATTGTCAGGCATTATTCATTTTTGACTAGGATTTCTTTCATCTTAATTTCACAGGCTTTTTATTATATTAGTAGAATTAGTAGTAATATTATCTTGAATTTTATTATTATTTGATGAAGCATTGTCAGCTATTATTTATTTTTGACTAGGAATTCTTTGATCTTATTTTCACATGCTTTTTATTACATTAGTAGTAATGTCAACTTGAATTTTATTATTATTAGATGAAGCATTGTCAGCCATTATTCATTTTTGACTCGGATTTCTTTCATCTTAATTTCACTTACTTTTTATTTCATTAGTAGTATTAGTAGTAATATTATCTTGAATTTTATTATTATTAGATGAAGCATTGTCAGCCATTATTCATTTTTGACTAGGATTTCTTTCTTCTTAATTTCACTTGCTTTTTATTACATTAGTAGTATTAGTAGTAATATTATCTTGAATTTTATTATTATTAGATGAAGCATTGTCAGCCATTCTTCATTTTTGACTCGGATTTCTTTCATCTTAATTTCACTTACTTTTTATTTCATTAGTAGTATTAGTAGTAATATTAACTTGAATTTTATTATTATTAGATGAAGCATTGTCAGCCATTATTCATTTTTGACTAGGATTTCTTTCATCTTAATTTCACTTGCTTTTTATTACATTAGTAGTATTAGTAGTAATATTATCTTGAATTTTATTATTATTAGATGAAGCATTGTCAGCCATTATTCATTTTTGACTAGGATTTCTTTCATCTTAATTTCACTTGCTTTTTATTACATTAGTAGTATTAGTAGTAATATTATCTTGAATTTTATTATTATTAGATAAAGCATTGTCAGCCATTATTCATTTTTGACTAGGATTTCTTTCATCTTAATTTCACAGGCTTTTTATTACATTAGTAGTATTACTAGTAATATTAACTTGAATTTTATTATTATTAGATGAAGCATTGTCAGGCATTATTCATTTTTGACTAGGATTTCTTTCATCTTAATTTCACTTGCTTTTTATTACATTAGTAGTATTACTAGTAATATTAACTTGAATTTTATTATTATTAGATGAAGCACTGTCAGGCATTATTCATTTTTGACTAGGATTTCTTTCATCTTAATTTCACTTGCTTTTTATTACATTAGTAGTATTACTAGTAATATTAACTTGAATTTTATTATTATTAGATGAAGCATTGTCAGGCATTATTCATTTTTGACTAGGATTTCTTTCATCTTAATTTCACTTGCTTTTTATTACATTAGTAGTATTACTAGTAATATCATCTTGAATTTTATTATTATTAGATGAAGCATTGTCAGGCATTATTCATTTTTGACTAGGATTTCTTTCATCTTAATTTCACTTGCTTTTTATTACATTAGTAGTATTACTAGTAATATTAACTTGAATTTTATTATTATTAGATGAAGCATTGTCAGGCATTATTCATTTTTGACTAGGATTTCTTTCATCTTAATTTCACTTGCTTTTTATTACATTAGTAGTATTACTAGTAATATTAACTTGAATTTTATTATTATTAGATGAAGTATTGTCAGCCATTATTCATTTTTGACTAGGATTTCTTTCATCTTAATTTCACAGGCTTTTTATTACATTAGTAGTATTACTAGTAATATTAACTTGAATTTTATTATAATTAGATGAAGTATTGTCAGCCATTATTCATTTTTGACTAGGATTTCTTTCATCTTAATTTCACATGCTTTTTATTACATTAGTAGTATTACTAGTAATATTAACTTGAATTTTATTATTATTAGATGAAGTATTGTCAGCCATTATTCATTTTTGACTAGGATTTCTTTCATCTTAATTTCACATGCTTTTTATTACATTAGTAGTATTAGTAGTAATATTATCTTGAATTTTATTATTATTAGATGAAGCATTGTCAGCCATTATTCATTTTTGACTAGGATTTCTTTCATCTTAATTTCACAGGCTTTTTATTACATTAGTAGTATTACTAGTAATATTAACTTGAATTTTATTATTATTAGATGAAGCATTGTCAGGCATTATTCATTTTTGACTAGGAATTCTTTCATCTTAATTTCACTTGCTTTTTATTACATTAGTAGTATTACTAGTAATATTAACTTGAATTTTATTATTATTAGATGAAGCATTGTCAGCCATTATTCATTTTTGACTAGGATTTCTTTCATCTTAATTTCACATGCTTTTTATTACATTAGTAGTATTAGTAGTAATATTATCTTGAATTTTATTATTATTAGATGAAGCATTGTCAGCCATTATTCATTTTAGACTAGGATTTCTTTCATCTTAATTTCACAGGCTTTTTATTACATTAGTAGTATTACTAGTAATATTAACTTGAATTTTATTATTATTAGATGAAGCACTGTCAGGCATTATTCATTTTTGACTAGGATTTCTTTCATCTTAATTTCACTTGCTTTTTATTACATTAGTAGTATTACTAGTAATATTAACTTGAATTTTATTATTATTAGATGAAGCATTGTCAGGCATTATTCATTTTTGACTAGGATTTCTTTCATCTTAATTTCACTTGCTTTTTATTACATTTGTAGTATTACTAGTAATATTAACTTGAATTTTATTATTATTAGATGAAGCATTGTCAGCCATTATTCATTTTTGACTAGGATTTCTTTCATCTTAATTTCACTTGCTTTTTATTACATTAGTAGTATTACTAGTAATATTAACTTGAATTTTATTATTATTAGATGAAGCATTGTCAGGCATTATTAATTTTTGACTAGGATTTCTTTCATCTTAATTTCACTTGCTTTTTATTACATTAGTAGTATTACTAGT
Source organism: Acanthosepion lycidas (assembly GCA_963932145.1). Classification (NCBI taxonomy): domain Eukaryota; kingdom Metazoa; phylum Mollusca; class Cephalopoda; order Sepiida; family Sepiidae; genus Acanthosepion; species Acanthosepion lycidas. The sequence continues at coordinate 97,454,781 of OZ010599.1, forward strand.
AATATTAACTTGAATTTTATTATTATTAGATGAAGTATTATCAGCCATTATTCATTTTTGACTAGGATTTCTTTCATTTTAATTTCACATGCTTTTTATTACATTAGTAGTATTAGTAGTAATATTATCTTGAATTTTATTATTATTAGATGAAGCATTGTCAGCCATTATTCATTTTTGACTAGGATTTCTTTCATCTTAATTTCACAGGCTTTTTATTACATTAGTAGTATTACTAGTAATATTAACTTGAATTTTATTATTATTAGATGAAGCATTGTCAGGCATTATTCATTTTTGACTAGGATTTCTTTCATCTTAATTTCACAGGCTTTTTATTACATTAGTGTTATTACTAGTAATATTAACTTGAATTTTATTATTATTAGATGAAGCATTGTCAGGCATTATTCATTTTTGACTAGGATTTCTTTCATCTTAATTTCACTTGCTTTTTATTACATTAGTAGTATTACTAGTAATATTAACTTGAATTTTATTATTATTAGATGAAGCATTGTCAGGCATTATTCATTTTTGACTAGGATTTCTTTCATCTTAATTTCACTTGCTTTTTATTACATTAGTAGTATTACTAGTAATATTAACTTGAATTTTATTATTATTAGATGAAGCATTGTCAGGCATTATTCATTTTTGACTAGGATTTCTTTCATCTTAATTTCACATGCTTTTTATTACATTAGTAGTATTAGTAGTAATATTATCTTGAATTTCATTATTATTAGATGAAGCATTGTCAGGCATTATTCATTTTTCACTAGGATTTCTTTCATCTTAATTTCACTTGCTTTTTATTACATTAGTAGTATTAGTAGTAATATTATCTTGAATTTTATTATTATTAGATGAAGAATTGTCAGCCATTATTCATTTTTGACTAGGATTTCTTTCATCTTAATTTCACTTTTTTTTTATTACATTAGTAGTATTAGTAGTAATATTATCTTGAATTTTATTATTATTAGATGAAGCATTGTCAGGCATTATTCATTTTTGACTAGGATTTCTTTCATCTTAATTTCACTTGCTTTTTATTACATTAGTAGTATTACTAGTAATATTAACTTGAATTTTATTATTATTAGATGAAGCATTGTCAGGCATTATTCATTTTTGACTAGGATTTCTTTCATCTTAATTTCACAGGCTTTTTATTATATTAGTAGAATTAGTAGTAATATTATCTTGAATTTTATTATTATTTGATGAAGCATTGTCAGCTATTATTTATTTTTGACTAGGAATTCTTTGATCTTATTTTCACATGCTTTTTATTACATTAGTAGTAATGTCAACTTGAATTTTATTATTATTAGATGAAGCATTGTCAGCCATTATTCATTTTTGACTCGGATTTCTTTCATCTTAATTTCACTTACTTTTTATTTCATTAGTAGTATTAGTAGTAATATTATCTTGAATTTTATTATTATTAGATGAAGCATTGTCAGCCATTATTCATTTTTGACTAGGATTTCTTTCTTCTTAATTTCACTTGCTTTTTATTACATTAGTAGTATTAGTAGTAATATTATCTTGAATTTTATTATTATTAGATGAAGCATTGTCAGCCATTCTTCATTTTTGACTCGGATTTCTTTCATCTTAATTTCACTTACTTTTTATTTCATTAGTAGTATTAGTAGTAATATTAACTTGAATTTTATTATTATTAGATGAAGCATTGTCAGCCATTATTCATTTTTGACTAGGATTTCTTTCATCTTAATTTCACTTGCTTTTTATTACATTAGTAGTATTAGTAGTAATATTATCTTGAATTTTATTATTATTAGATGAAGCATTGTCAGCCATTATTCATTTTTCACTAGGATTTCTTTCATCTTAATTTCACTTGCTTTTTATTACATTGGTAGTATTAGTAGTAATATCATCTTGAATTTTATTATTATTAGATGAAGCATTGTCAGGCCTTATTCATTTTTGACTAGGATTTCTTTCATCTTAATTTCACTTGCTTTTTATTACATTAGTAGTATTACTAGTAATATTAACTTGAATTTTATTATTATTAGATGAAGCATTGTCAGGCATTATTCATTTTTGACTAGGATTTCTTTCATCTTAATTTCACATGCTTTTTATTACATTAGTAGTATTAGTAGTAATATTATCTTGAATTTTATTATTATTAGATGAAGCATTGTCAGCCATTATTCATTTTTGACTAGGATTTCTTTCATCTTAATTTCACAGGCTTTTTATTACATTAGTAGTATTACTAGTAATATTAACTTGAATTTTATTATTATTAGATGAAGCATTGTCAGGCATTATTCATTTTTGACTAGGATTTCTTTCATCTTAATTTCACTTGCTTTTTATTACATTAGTAGTATTACTAGTAATATTAACTTGAATTTTATTATTATTAGATGAAGCATTGTCAGCCATTATTCATTTTTGACTAGGATTTCTTTCATCTTAATTTCACAGTCTTTTTATTACATTAGTAGTATTACTAGTAATATTAACTTGAATTTTATTATAATTAGATGAAGTATTGTCAGCCATTATTCATTTTTGACTAGGATTTCTTTCATCTTAATTTCACATGCTTTTTATTACATTAGTAGTATTACTAGTAATATTAACTTGAATTTTATTATTATTAGATGAAGTATTGTCAGCCATTATTCATTTTTGACTAGGATTTCTTTCATCTTAATTTCACATGCTTTTTATTACATTAGTAGTATTAGTAGTAATATTATCTTGAATTTTATTATTATTAGATGAAGCATTGTCAGCCATTATTCATTTTTGACTAGGATTTCTTTCATCTTAATTTGACAGGCTTTTTATTACATTAGTAGTATTACTAGTAATATTAACTTGAATTTTATTATTATTAGATGAAGCACTGTCAGGCATTATTCATTTTTGACTAGGATTTCTTTCATCTTAATTTCACTTGCTTTTTATTACATTAGTAGTATTACTAGTAATATTAACTTGAATTTTATTATTATTAGATGAAGCATTGTCAGGCATTATTCATTTTTGACTAGGATTTCTTTCATCTTAATTTCACTTGCTTTTTATTACATTTGTAGTATTACTAGTAATATTAACTTGAATTTTATTATTATTAGATGAAGCATTGTCAGCCATTATTCATTTTTGACTAGGATTTCTTTCATCTTAATTTCACTTGCTTTTTATTACATTAGTAGTATTACTAGTAATATTAACTTGAATTTTATTATTATTAGATGAAGCATTGTCAGGCATTATTAATTTTTGACTAGGATTTCTTTCATCTTAATTTCACTTGCTTTTTATTACATTAGTAGTATTACTAGTAATATTAACTTGAATTTTATTATTATTAGATGAAGTATTGTCAGCCATTATTCATTTTTGACTAGGATTTCTTTCATCTTAATTTCACAGGCTTTTTATTACATTAGTAGTATTACTAGTAATATTAACTTGAATTTTATTATTATTAGATGAAGTATTGTCAGCCATTATTCATTTTTGACTAGGATTTCTTTCATCTTAATTTCACAGGCTTTTTATTACATTAGTAGTATTACTAGTAATATTAACTTGAATTTTATTATTATTAGATGAAGTATTATCAGCCATTATTCATTTTTGACTAGGATTTCTTTCATTTTAATTTCACATGCTTTTTATTACATTAGTAGTATTAGTAGTAATATTATCTTGAATTTTATTATTATTAGATGAAGCATTGTCAGCCATTATTCATTTTTGACTAGGATTTCTTTCATCTTAATTTCACAGGCTTTTTATTACATTAGTAGTATTACTAGTAATATTAACTTGAATTTTATTATTATTAGATGAAGCATTGTCAGGCATTATTCATTTTTGACTAGGATTTCTTTCATCTTAATTTCACAGGCTTTTTATTACATTAGTAGTATTACTAGTAATATTAACTTGAATTTTATTATTATTAGATGAAGCATTGTCAGGCATTATTCATTTTTGACTAGGATTTCTTTCATCTTAATTTCACTTGCTTTTTATTACATTAGTAGTATTACTAGTAATATTAACTTGAATTTTATTATTATTAGATGAAGCATTGTCAGGCATTATTCATTTTTGACTAGGATTTCTTTCATCTTAATTTCACAGGCTTTTTATTATATTAGTAGTATTAGTAGTAATATTATCTTGAATTTTATTATTATTTGATGAAGCATTGTCAGCTATTATTTATTTTTGACTAGGAATTCTTTGATCGTATTTTCACATGCTTTTTATTACATTAGTAGTAATGTCAACTTGAATTTTATTATTATTAGATGAAGCATTGTCAGGCATTATTCATTTTTGACTAGGATTTCTTTCATCTTAATTTCACAGGCTTTTTATTACATTAGTAGTATTACTAGTAATATTAACTTGAATTTTATTATTATTAGATGAAGCATTGTCAGGCATTATTCATTTTTGATAGGATTTCTTTCATCTTAATTTCACAGGCTTTTTATTACATTAGTAGTATTACTAGTAATATTAACTTGAATTTTATTATTATTAGATGAAGCATTGTCAGGCATTATTCATTTTTGACTAGGATTTCTTTCATCTTAATTTCACTTGCTTTTTATTACATTAGTAGTATTACTAGTAATATTAACTTGAATTTTATTATTATTAGATGAAGCATTGTCAGGCATTATTCATTTTTGACTAGGATTTCTTTCATCTTAATTTCACAGGCTTTTTATTATATTAGTAGTATTAGTAGTAATATTAACTTGAATTTTATTATTATTAGATGAAGCATTGTCAGCCATTATTCATTTTTGACTTGGATTTCTTTCATCTTAATTTCACTTGATTTTTATTACATTACTAGTATTAATAGTAATATTATCTTGAATTTTATTATTATTAGATGAAGTATTGTCAGACATTATTCATTTTTGACTAGGATTTCTTTCATCGTATTTTCACTTGCTTTTTATTACATTAGTATGATTAGTAGTAATATTATCTTGAATTTTATTATTATTAGATGAAGCATTGTCAGCCATTATTCATTTTTGACTAGGATTTCTTTCATCTTAATTTCACTTGCTTTTTATTACATTAGTAGTATTAGTAGTAATATTATCTTGAATTTTATTATTATTAGATGAAGCATTGTCAGCCATTATTCATTTTTGACTAGGATTTCTTTCATCTTAATTTCACTTGCTTTTTATTACATTAGTAGTATTAGTAGTAATATTATCTTGAATTTTATTATTATTAGATGAAGCATTGTCAGCCATTATTCATTTTTGACTAGGATTTCTTTCATCTTAATTTCACTTGCTTTTTATTACATTAGTAGTATTAGTAGTAATATTACCTTGAATTTTATTATTATTAGATGAAGAATTATCAGCCATTATTCATTTTTGACTAGGATTTATTTCATCTTAATTTCACTTGCTTTTTATTACATTAGTAGTATTAGTAGTAATATTATCTTGAATTTTATTATTATTAGATGAAGCATTGTCAGCCATTATTCATTTTGGACTAGGATTTATTTCATCTTAATTTCACTTGCTTTTTATTACATTAGTAGTATTAGTAGTAATATTATCTTGAATTTTATTATTATTAGATGAAGCATTGTCAGCCATTATTCATTTTGGACTAGGATTTATTTCATCTTAATTTCACTTGCTTTTTATTACATTAGTAGTATTAGTAGTAATATTATCTTGAATTTTATTATTATTAGATGAAGCATTGTCAGCCATTATTCATTTTTGACTAGGATTTCTTTCATCTTAATTTCACATGCTTTTTATTCCATTAGTAGTATTAGTAGTAATATTATCTTGAATTTTATTATTATTAGATGAAGAATTGTCAGCCATTATTCATATTTGACTAGGATTTATTTCATCTTAATTTCACTTGCTTTTTATTACATTAGTAGTATTAGTAGTAATATTATCTTGAATTTTATTATTATTAGATGAAGCATTGTCAGCCATTATTCATTTTTGACTAGGATTTCTTTCATCTTAATTTCACTTGCTTTTTATTACATTAGTAGTATTAGTAGTAATATTATCTTGAATTTTATTATTATTAGATGAAGCATTGTCAGCCATTATTCATTTTTGACTAGGATTTATTTCATCTTAATTTTACTTGCTTTTTATTACATTAGTAGTATTAGTAGTAATATTATCATGAATGTTATTATTATTAGATGAAGCATTGTCAGCCATTATTCATATTTGACTAGGATTTATTTCATCTTAATTTCACTTGCTTTTTATTACATTAGTAGTATTAGTAGTAATATTATCTTGAATTTTATTATTATTAGATGAAGCATTGTCAGCCATTATTCATTTTTCACTAGGATTTCTTTCATCTTAATTTCACTTGCTTTTTATTACATTAGTAGTATTAGTAGTAATATTATCATGAATGTTATTATTATTAGATGAAGCATTGTCAGCCATTATTCATATTTGACTAGGATTTATTTCATCTTAATTTTACTTGCTTTTTATTACATTAGTAGTATTAGTAGTAATATTATCTTGAATTTTATTATTATTAGATGAAGCATTGTCAGCCATTATTCATTTTTGACTAGGATTTATTTCATCTTAATTTTACTTGCTTTTTATTACATTAGTAGTATTAGTAGTAATATTATCATGAATGTTATTATTATTAGATGAAGCATTGTCAGCCATTATTCATATTTGACTAGGATTTATTTCATCTTAATTTCACTTGCTTTTTATTACATTAGTAGTATTAGTAGTAATATTATCTTGAATTTTATTATTATTAGATGAAGCATTGTCAGCCATTATTCATATTTGACTAGGATTTATTTCATCTTAATTTCACTTGCTTTTTATTACATTAGTAGTATTAGTAGTAATATTATCTTGAATTTTATTATTATTAGATGAAGCATTGTCAGCCATTATTCATATTTGACTAGGATTTATTTCATCTTAATTTCACTTGCTTTTTATTACATTAGTAGTATTAGTAGTAATATTATCTTGAATTTTATTATTATTAGATGAAGCATTGTCAGCCATTATTCATTTTTGACTAAGATTTCTTTCATCTTAATTTCACTTGCTTTTTATTACATTAGTAGTATTAGTAGTAATATTATCTTGAATTTTATTATTATTAGATGAAGAATTGTCAGCCATTATTCATTTTTGACTAGGATTTATTTCATCTTAATTTCACTTGCTTTTTATTACATTAGTAGTATTAGTAGTAATATTATCTTGAATTTTATTATTATTAGATGAAGCATTGTCAGCCATTATTCATTTTTGACTAGGATTTATTTCATCTTAATTTTACTTGCTTTTTATTACATTAGTAGTATTAGTAGTAATATTATCATGAATGTTATTATTATTAGATGAAGCATTGTCAGCCATTATTCATATTTGACTAGGATTTATTTCATCTTAATTTCACTTGCTTTTTATTACATTAGTAGTATTAGTAGTAATATTATCTTGAATTTTATTATTATTAGATGAAGCATTGTCAGCCATTATTCATTTTTCACTAGGATTTCTTTCATCTTAATTTCACTTGCTTTTTATTACATTAGTAGTATTAGTAGTAATATTATCATGAATGTTATTATTATTAGATGAAGCATTGTCAGCCATTATTCATATTTGACTAGGATTTATTTCATCTTAATTTTACTTGCTTTTTATTACATTAGTAGTATTAGTAGTAATATTATCTTGAATTTTATTATTATTAGATGAAGCATTGTCAGCCATTATTCATTTTTGACTAGGATTTATTTCATCTTAATTTTACTTGCTTTTTATTACATTAGTAGTATTAGTAGTAATATTATCATGAATGTTATTATTATTAGATGAAGCATTGTCAGCCATTATTCATATTTGACTAGGATTTATTTCATCTTAATTTCACTTGCTTTTTATTACATTAGTAGTATTAGTAGTAATATTATCTTGAATTTTATTATTATTAGATGAAGCATTGTCAGCCATTATTCATATTTGACTAGGATTTATTTCATCTTAATTTCACTTGCTTTTTATTACATTAGTAGTATTAGTAGTAATATTATCTTGAATTTTATTATTATTAGATGAAGCATTGTCAGCCATTATTCATATTTGACTAGGATTTATTTCATCTTAATTTCACTTGCTTTTTATTACATTAGTAGTATTAGTAGTAATATTATCTTGAATTTTATTATTATTAGATGAAGCATTGTCAGCCATTATTCATTTTTGACTAAGATTTCTTTCATCTTAATTTCACTTGCTTTTTATTACATTAGTAGTATTAGTAGTAATATTATCTTGAATTTTATTATTATTAGATGAAGCATTGTCAGCCATTATTCATTTTTCACTAGGATTTATTTCATCTTAATTTCACTTGCTTTTTATTACATTAGTAGTATTAGTAGTAATATTATCTTGAATTTTATTATTATTAGATGAAGCATTGTCAGCCATTATTCATTTTTGACTAGGATTTATTTCATCTTAATTTTACTTGCTTTTTATTACATTAGTAGTATTAGTAGTAATATTATCATGAATGTTATTATTATTAGATGAAGCATTGTCAGCCATTATTCATATTTGACTAGGATTTATTTCATCTTAATTTCACTTGCTTTTTATTACATTAGTAGTATTAGTAGTAATATTATCTTGAATTTTATTATTATTAGATGAAGCATTGTCAGCCATTATTCATTTTTCACTAGGATTTCTTTCATCTTAATTTCACTTGCTTTTTATTACATTAGTAGTATTAGTAGTAATATTATCATGAATGTTATTATTATTAGATGAAGCATTGTCAGCCATTATTCATATTTGACTAGGATTTATTTCATCTTAATTTTACTTGCTTTTTATTACATTAGTAGTATTAGTAGTAATATTATCTTGAATTTTATTATTATTAGATGAAGCATTGTCAGCCATTATTCATTTTTGACTAGGATTTATTTCATCTTAATTTTACTTGCTTTTTATTACATTAGTAGTATTAGTAGTAATATTATCATGAATGTTATTATTATTAGATGAAGCATTGTCAGCCATTATTCATATTTGACTAGGATTTATTTCATCTTAATTTCACTTGCTTTTTATTACATTAGTAGTATTAGTAGTAATATTATCTTGAATTTTATTATTATTAGATGAAGCATTGTCAGCCATTATTCATATTTGACTAGGATTTATTTCATCTTAATTTCACTTGCTTTTTATTACATTAGTAGTATTAGTAGTAATATTATCTTGAATTTTATTATTATTAGATGAAGCATTGTCAGCCATTATTCATATTTGACTAGGATTTATTTCATCTTAATTTCACTTGCTTTTTATTACATTAGTAGTATTAGTAGTAATATTATCTTGAATTTTATTATTATTAGATGAAGCATTGTCAGCCATTATTCATTTTTGACTAAGATTTCTTTCATCTTAATTTCACTTGCTTTTTATTACATTAGTAGTATTAGTAGTAATATTATCTTGAATTTTATTATTATTAGATGAAGCATTGTCAGCCATTATTCATTTTTCACTAGGATTTATTTCATCTTAATTTCACTTGCTTTTTATTACATTAGTAGTATTAGTAGTAATATTATCTTGAATTTTATTATTATTAGATGAAGCATTGTCAGCCATTATTCATTTTGGACTAGGATTTCTTTCATCTTAATTTCACTTGCTTTTTATTACATTAGTAGTATTAGTAGTAATATTATCTTGAATTTTATTATTATTAGATGAAACATTGTCAGCCATTTTTTTTATCTTTAACTCATCTTTTATTATTTTAATTTCAATTGTTTTGTTATTAAATTATTACAAACATTTTCATGAATTAAATGAAACTTTGTTCCCAATTTTTCTTGTTCTTTATTCTTAATTTCTGCTGACAAGAAAAAAATTATCACTTATGACTTTTAAATCTTTATAAAGCATGACAGATATGACAAATATTTTGTAACTGTCAAGTGTCGACAAATAACTTCTATGAATTCAATAAGTTTTACAATCTGCAATGCTGAGAATATTAAATTGACAAGAAAAAGGTCATTACGGTCACTTCCACTTTAGCATCACTTCAAATAACTTAATGGCACTTGTCATGGAATTCTTTTCTTCTGGTATAGCAGGTGCACTGATTACCCTGGAAGAGAGGATGATATCAGTGTAATTTTGGCAATCTCTCCAAGGCTTTAAAACCGGAAGTCAATTCAGAGGATTCGTAGTGAATAGAAAATAATAATAATTCCCTTTACCAACACCCCTCAAATTTCGTGTTAGCTGAGGAAAAGATGGAAAAAATTCATATGTCTATATGAAATCTTCATGGATCTAAAGAAAATTCACTTAGGCTCTCAAATTTATTTCTAACTTTTTCTTAGTTTGCCTGTCAGTCTCTGTGAAGGTGAAGTTTTCATTGGTTCAAAGAAAATTTCACATAGTCTCACAAATTTATTTCTAACTTTTTCTTAGTTTGCCTGTCAGTCTCTGTGAAGGTGAAGTTTTCATTGGTTCAAAGAAAATTTCACATAGGCTTGCAAATTTCTTTTTGCCTTTTTCCTCAGCTCACCCAAATTTGTAGACAGTGGGTAAAGGGAATTATTATTTTGTACTCATTACCAATCTACTGTGGATGTTAACAAGGGCGTGGGTTTTTCTGTTTTTTTGGGGGGAAAAGGTGCATGTTCAATACGTAATATGTCCAATATGATGAATCAGCAATATTATTGCTCCTGATCTGGCAGCTCAGCTTCAGTCATTTTCTCACTGTAAGGTTGCCTCTCTGTGTCTTTTCTATAAATACTTTCATGGTAATTTTTTGGATGAGCTCTTTGCTATCATACCTAGTCTTTTTTGAATCTAAGTGCTGTACAAAACTGACATTGAGATCTCATCAATTTACAACTGAGCTGGCTAGATGTAACTTTAAATTTTATGCTAGTAAGTTTTTCTCCCACTTCTCACTTGTGTAACTCTGTTCTGCTTCCACACTTTCCAGCCAAATTTAATCTGTAAAAATTTAAATGCAATCTCAATCGCTATCTACTCTCCTCCTGATTACTCTTTCCTCTTCCCACTCATCGTTATTGTTTCTTTTCCTAACTCTTTCATACCCTGTAACCCCTTGTGTCTTAGTGGCTTTAGTCCCTTGCATAGGGTGATGCCAATTAAAAAAATGTTTATTGCAATTAAACATTATTACAAGATGTAATGGTGTACTACACAGCAAATAAAAATGATGAAAACTTTTTCTTGCATTGCTGAAATTAAATTGGTAAGATGAGATGCGAACAATGTCCCAGTAGTTCCAAGAAAGCAATAGGAATCCACTTCACCATTTTTTCCAAGAATTCACAGCTTTTGGAACTTCCTTCCATCTTCATGCTTTCCAACCAACTTTACTTTAATCTAAAATTTAAATGCAATGTCAATCGTTATCTACCTCCTTCCTGTCTACTCTTTCCTCTTACTGCTCATTATTAATGTTTCTGCGCCTAATTCTTCCACACCCAGCAACCCCTTGTGTCTTAGTGGCTTTAGTCCCTTGCATGGGGTGATGACAATTAAAAAAACAGAAAACAAATAAAAAAGAAGATAAAAGAAGCATACAGAAAAATTGTGTTTCTGCTACGGACGTTTATTACTTTTATGTTGCCTGCATTGAAACAAAGTTAAATGTCTCTTGCTTGAGTATGTCCATGTTCCTTTTTGTTTCAGAAACAATTTATGGAAATTATGGATAGGAAAGGACAAAATCAGCTTTGTACTGAGTTGGGATGGTCAAATTTCTACATCTGGAGTAGGCCTGCTGAAACACATCCGAACGATATTGTTGGAAAATGGAAAGAAAGAGGTTCTGTCTTTCCCAGAAGTGGGGACATAAAATCGTGCATGTGACTAGAAACCTTTTCTGGTTATTTTAAAACTTGCATCATGCAAAAATTTAATTGATTTGTGTTGTTTTTAAGTCTTTATTATTATTTTATTGATTGGTTTTATTATCAAGTGATGGTGTTGAATGTAGAATAAAGTGTTTTTAAATAATTTTATAATTTGAAACTTAGTATAGATTAAATTTAAAATTGGTAATTTTTAATTTTTAATTTTATAGTATAATTTAATATTTATTAGTTAGAATAAATTCTATTTTAGTCTAACCCCAACATCAAAGCTTTAAATAATTTTTATAATTTAAGTTTGTTGTCAATCATTTTGAATTATTATATACTTGTATTTTGATTGGTCATTGCATTTCGTGCAGTAACCCTACTCCCGATGTAGAATTTTGGCCAACCCAACTCAGTACGAAGCTGATTTTGACCTTTCCTATCCATAATTCCCAAAAATTATTTCTGAAATGAAAAGGAAGATAGATATACTCAAGTAAGAGACATTTAACTTCAATACAGTTAACATAAAGCCCAACAACTCAAGATAATTTAGAGTCGCCCTATCATCCTATCATATTATTGAGTGATTGGCTCCATTATTCTTAGTAGAATATATGGAACATCAATAATTAAATCCTTCATTTTCAGTACAGGCTATGGAAATTGGGTGATTAGCTCCATTATTCTGAGTAGAAGATATAGGACATCAGTGACTAAATCCTGTAATTTCAGTACAGGCTATGGAAATTGGGTGATTGGCTGCATTATTCTTAGTAGAGTATATGGGACATCAGTGAGTAAAATTTTTTATTTTCAATACAAGCTATGGAAATTGGGTGATTAGCTCCATTATTCTTAGTAGAATATATAGGAATTCAGTGAGTAAATCCTTTATTTTCAATACAGGCTATGGAAATTGGGTGATTGGCTACATTATTCTTACTAGAATATATGGGACATCAGTGAGTAAATCCTTTAATTTCAGTACACGCTATTGAAATTGGGTGATTGGCTGCATTATTCTTAGTAGAGTATATGGGACATCAGTGAGTAAAATTTTTTATTTTCAATACAAGCTATGGAAATTGTGTGATTGGCTCCATTATTGTTAGTAGAATATAAGGAACATCAATGATTAAATCATTCATCTTCAGTACAGGCTATGGAAATTGGGTGATTAGCTCCATTATTCTTAGTAGAATTTATGGGACATCAGTGAGTAAATCCTTTAATTTCAGTACAGGCTATGGAAATTGGGTGATTAGCTCCATTATTCTTAGTAGAATTTATGGGACATCAGTGAGTAAATCCTTTAATTTCAGTACAGGCTATGGAAATTGGGTGATTAGCTCCATTATTCTTAGTAGAATTTATGGGACATCAGTGAGTAAATCCTTTACTTTCAGTACAGGCTATGGAAATTGGGTGATTAGCTCCATTATTCTTAGTAGAATTTATGGGACATCAGTGAGTAAATCCTTTAATTTCAGTACAGGCTATGGAAATTGGGTGATTAGCTCCATTATTCTTAGTAGAATTTATGGGACATCAGTGAGTAAATCCTTTAATTTCAGTACAGGCTATGGAAATTGGGTGATTAGCTCCATTATTCTTAGTAGAATTTATGGGACATCAGTGAGTAAATCCTTTAATTTCAGTACAGGCTATGGAAATTGGGTGATTAGCTCCATTATTCTTAGTAGAATTTATGGGACATCAGTGAGTAAATCCTTTAATTTCAGTACAGGCTATGGAAATTGGGTGATTAGCTCCATTATTCTTAGTAGAATTTATGGGACATCAGTGAGTAAATCCTTTAATTTCAGTACAGGCTATGGAAATTGGGTGATTAGCTCCATTATTCTTAGTAGAATTTATGGGACATCAGTGAGTAAATCCTTTAATTTCAGTACAGGCTATGGAAATTGGGTGATTAGCTCCATTATTCTTAGTAGAATTTATGGGACATCAGTGAGTAAATGCTTTAATTTCAGTACAGGCGAAGGAAACTGGGTGATTGGCTCCATTATTCTTAGTAGAATAAATAGGACATCAGTGAGTAAATCCTTTAATTTCAGTACAGGCTATGGAAATTGGGTGATTGGCTGCATTATTCTTAGTAGAATATATAGGACATCAGTGAGTAAATTCTTTAATTTCAGTACAGGCTATGGAAATTGGGTGATTAGCTCCATTATTCTTAGTAGAATTTATGGGACATCAGTGAGTAAATGCTTTAATTTCAGTACAGGCGAAGGAAACTGGGTGATTGGCTCCATTATTCTTAGTAGAATAAATAGGACATCAGTGAGTAAATCCTTTAATTTCAGTACAGGCTATGGAAATTGGGTGATTGGCTGCATTATTCTTAGTAGAATATATAGGACATCAGTGAGTAAATTCTTTAATTTCAGTACAGGCTATGGAAATTGGGTGATTAGCTCCATCATTCTTAGTAGAATTTATGGGACATCAGTGAGTAAATGCTTTAATTTCAGTACAGGCTAAGGAAACTGGGTGATTGGCTCCATTATTCTTAGTAGAATAAATAGGACATCAGTGAGTAAATCCTTTAATTTCAGTACAGGCTATGGAAATTGGGTGATTGGCCGCATTATTCTTAGTTGAATATATGGAGACATCAGTGAGTAAATTCTTTATTTACAATACAGGCTATGGAAACTGGGTGATTGGCTGCATTATTCTTAGTAGAATATATGGGACATCAGTGAGTAAATGCTTTAATTTCAGAACAGGCTAAGGAAATTGGGTGATTGGCTGCATTATTCTTAGTAGAATATATGGAGACATCAGTGAGTAAATTCTTTATTTTCAATACAGGCTATAGAAATTGGGTGATTGGCTCCATTATTCTTAGTAGATTATATGGGACATCTGTGAGTAAATTCTTTATTTTCAATAAAGGCTATGGAAATTGAGTGATTGCCTCCATTATTCTTACTAGAATATATGGGACATCAGTGAGTAAATAATTTATTTTCAAAACAGGCTATGGAAATTGGGTGATTGGCTCCATTATTCTTAGTTGAATATATGCAACATCAGTGCGTAAATCCATTAATTACAGTACAGGCTATGGAAATTGGGTGATTGGCTGCATTATTCTTAGTAGAATATATAGGACATCAGTGAGTAAATTCTTTATTTTCAATACAGGCTATGGATATTGTGTGATTGTGTCCATTATGCTTAATAGAATATATGGGACATCAGTAAGTAAATCATTTAATTTCAGTACAGGCTATGGAAATTGGGTGATTGGATGCATTATTCTTAATAGAATATATGGGACATCTGTGAGTAAATTCTTTATTTTCAATAAAACCTATGGAAATTGGGTGATTAGCTCCATTATTCTTAGTAGAATATATGTGACATCGGAGAGTAAATGCTTTATTTTCAGTACAGGCTAGGAAAATTGGGTGATTGGCTCCATTATTCTTAATAGAATATATGGGACATCAGTGAGTAAATTCTTTATTTTCAGTACAGACTATAGAAATTAGGTGATTGGCTGCATTATTCTTAGTAGAATATATCGGACATCAGTGACCATATACATTATTTTCAATACAGGCTAAGGAAATTGGGTGATTAGCTCCCTTATTCTTAATTGAATATATGGGACATCAGTGAGTAAATCCTTTAATTTCAGTACAGGCTATGGAAATTGGATGATTGGCTGCCTTATTCGTAGTAGAATATATGGAGACATCAGTGATTAAATTCTTTATTTTCAATACTGGCTATGGAAATTGGTTGATTGTCTCCATTATTCTTAGTAGAAGTTATGGGACATCAGTAAGTAAATCCTTTACTTTCAGTACAGGCTATGGAAATTGGGTGATTGGCTCCATTATTCTTAGTAGCATATATAGGACATCAGTGAGTAAATCCTTTAATTTCAGTACAGGCTATGGAAATTGTGTGATTGTCTGCGTTATTCTTAGTAGAATATATGGGACATCAGTGAGCAAATTCTTTATTTTCATTACAGGTTATGGAATTTGGGTGATTGGCTCCATTATTCTTAATTGAATATATGGGACATCGGTGAGTAAATCCTTTAATTTCAGTACAGGCTATGGAAATTGTGTGATTGGCTCCATTATTGTTCGTAGAATATGTGGGACAACAGGGGATAAATTCTTTATTTTCAATACAGGCTATGGATATTGGATGATTGGTTCCATTATTCTTAGTAGAATAAATAGGACATCAGTGAGTAATTTCGTTCAATTCCAGTACAGGCTATGGAAATTGGGTGATTGGCTGCATTATTCTTAGTAGAATATATGGGGCAACAGTGAGTAAATTCTTTATTTTCAATACAGGCTATGGAAATTGTGTGATTGTCTCCATTATTCTTAGTAGAATATATGGGACATCAGTGAGTAAATCCTTTAATTTCGGTACAGGCTATGGTAATTGGGTGATTTAAGCATTATTCTTAGTAGAATATATGGGACAAAAGTGAGTAAATTCTTTATTTTCAATACAGGATATGGAAATTGGGTCATTGGCTCCATTATTCATAGTAGAATATATGGACATCAGTGAGTAAATACTGTAATTTCAGTACAGGCTATGGAAATTGGGTGATTGGCTGCATTATTCTTAGTAGAATATATGGGACATCAGTGAGTAAATTCTTTATTTTCAATACAGGCTATGGAAGTTGGGTGATTGACTGCATTATTCTTAGTAGAATATATGGAATGTCAATGAGTAAATCCTTTATTTTCAGTACAGGCTATGGAAATTGGGTCATTGGCTCCATTATTCTTAGTAGAATATATAGGACATGATTGAGTAAATCCTTTAATTTCAGTACAGGCTACGGAAATTGGCTGATTGGCTCCATTATTCTCATTAGAATATATGGGACATTAGTGAGTAAATCCTTGAATTTCACTACAGGCTATGGAAATTGGGTGATTGGCTGCATTATTCTTAGTAGAATATATCGGACTTTAGTGAGTAAATTCTTTATTTTCAATACAAGCTATGGAAATTGGGTGATTGGCTCCATTATTCTTATTACAATATATGGAACATCAATGAGTAAATCCTTTATTATCAGTACAGGCTATGGAAATTGAGTGATTGGCTCCATTATTCTTACTAGAATGTATGGGATATGATTATATAGCTCCATCATTATCAATGGAATATATGAGCCATGAATGAGTCACTCCATACTTCTCAGTGGAATATATAGCACATGAATGTGTGGCTCAATTATTGATTTGAATCTCTGGATACTGGGTGATTATCTACATATTTCTCTGTACATTATATGAGCCATGAGTATCTATTGACAAATACTTGGAGCTGGGACAAATTTAAACCAATTCTGACATCCTGAGACTGCCTATTTTCAGACTAAATATTATATATATTTCTTAAAAAATGTCTCAACAATGCCAAATATCTGCTTGTTAGACAACTGTATTTTCTTCTCATAGAAATCTCTGAACTTTAGGGTTTGGACATGAACGCGGTTTAATTGAAAAAAAAAATTCTTTATTAAATATATTTCATATCAATTGTTCTGATATTGTCACAATATTCCAGCCATTTTACCTGCTGATCTTCTTCAGGTGTCTGTTATGTTTGTTAATGTTATAAAGTTGATTAAATTCAAAAGATAACTTGACAGATTCTTGGAATTGGGATAAAGTAAGACCAGTTCTGAAATCCCGACACTGTCTACTTTCAGACAAGCTATAGCAAAATAACTGAACTTGATGAACCTCTTTTCCATAAAAATTGTTTTAATAGAAGGATTTTATAAATTTCCATTGGAAATGTCATGCCTCTTACATATTCTATCAAAAGTGGATGTTGACTGCTTGACTACCCAAAGCAGACTGTGTAAATACGTCTTATGCACATTGGTTCCATGCTTATATTTGCTTTAACCAAAGCAAAATGAACAATATATTATGACCAACCAGAGCCACCCTCAATCAAAAAACCAAAACCTTAACTTTGAGCCAATTGAAGGCTATATATACCCAATTTCGAACAGACTCAGACCAGCATTAGGTGTCAACACCGGCACACTGAGAGAGAAACACCACTGATGACTACAGCCACCACCAATATCTATTTCACTTCTAATTTTACCACTCTCTCTCTCTCTCTCTCTGTTGCCTTAGCAACAGATATAAGTTACTAATTTTTGTATATATTTAAATAAATTATACATTTATTTACCTCTACTCAATGTCTTTTTTTATTTGATGCTTGTTTTTTACATTTGCTGAGGCAGAGAAGCAATTAATCTCCACAATAGTAACAAGCTTCTCTCTTCTAGGTTACCTATTTCTGCCTCTGCAACAGAAATAGCACTGGCTGCTTGGTCAATGAATATCAAATGTTTCCTTGTAGAGAAATGGCTAATATTATCATTCCCATTACCATTAATGGTATTAATTTATTCAGTTTCTTCCTCTTTTACTTCTAACATAGATGTTTTCTATGTAACAGACATACAAAAATAGGATCATGATTATCAGGGTGAGTGCGGATGAAGACCTCCACACTATTAGTATCCTTTTCATTTTTCTTCTTTCGATGTTAATATGGATTTTCTCTTTAGATTTTGTAACAGGCATACAAAAATAGGATCATGATTATCAGGGTTAGTGCGGATACAGACCCCACACTATTAGTATTCTTTTCATTTCTTTTCTTCTTTCAATGTTAATATGAATTTTCTCTTTAGATTTTGTAACAGGCATAAAAAAATAGGATCATGATTATTGGGATGAGTCTGGGTGCAGACTCCACACTATTATTTTTCCTGTTTTCCTAAAAAAAGTGTTTTAATAGAAGGATTTGATAAATTTCAATTGGAAGTCGCACTGGCTACTTGATCAATGAATGCTGAATGTTTCCTTATAAGGAACTGTTTATTTTACCCTTACCATTTTCATATCCCAAAGGAATCAACCAATAAAAAACAATTATCCTGATTTCCCTCTCAAGTACTGTGTACTGATGATGACACTTACTTTGAATTCATAATAAAAGTTCAGGATGTGTAATTAGTAGATACTATTCAATTCAAAAACCTCAGAATATGGATCATAACAAACTTAATATAGGAGACATTGTACATAGAATAAGATGCGCCAGAATTATAATTGTAAAAACGTTTCATTCCATTGGTGAAGTTGAATTAAAAAGAATAAAAACTTCTAATATCAACGGATAATTTATTGTTAAAACAGATATTTTTCAAAAAGCTTTTGCAATCCTTGATCATTCTTGAGAAATAAATGAAACGGTGACTAAGCTTATATTTATATTGCATTTATTTCTTTAAAATACAAGACATGGTTCCCATGAGCGTTTTGATGCGAAACTCTTGAGTTGGACAATCCGACAAATCAAGTGAACTTCGGCTGATTGATTACTAGCTTAAAAGCAGCACTCCATTCGGACTTTTAAACTAGCAGAGGGCTAATTCGGCCTCTGGCCCAAAACTAAAGCAACGTCTGGTCCAGCTTAGAAAACTGCAATCACAATTTTGAAGAAATTACGTTGAATTCCCCAGTTTATTCCATGGAACTTCAAAACCTCACTTTAACTTTGATTCGGTCTATAAGTCCAATTTCGGCCAAAGGACCAATCTGAGCCAAAAGTCCGATTTAGGCAGAAATTCAAATTCAGGCTTGTAAACTTGTAATTCCAACGGATAATTTATTGTGTGTGTATGTATGTATTGTGTATATTTAGGCAGCATTTTTTCATTAATGTATATTTCATTAAATAATATAGACAAGTCTTGTCTATTTATTTTAAGCAAATTCTTTTCATATCGTCTGATAAGCTTTTGCAATCTTTTGATCATTCTTGAGAAATAAATGAAACATGACTAAGCTTATATATATATATATATATATATATATATATATATATATATATATATATATATATAGATAGATAGATAGATAGATTTTTGTATTTTCCGTTGAAGTAGGGAAGTCCATGCTGGGTGAAGTTGTGCTGCATCAATTCTATTACAGATATTTTCGGTATTTGCTATCATGATTTATTCTGCTACCCGTCTTTGTTTAAATTTGTGTTGGTTGGTCAATTTTATTTCAGGTTGGTCAAGTTTATTTCGTGACCTTGTTTGATGGTGTGAAGTGCAATTGCAAATGTTTTTTTTTTTGGTCGGTTTCATTTTTTTAAAAGGTAAAACTTATAGTTCCAATTCAAATCAAGGAAAACAAACCGAGTTCATTTGAATTCTTAAGCGTTTCGAGCTTCTTTGACTGTTTTTACTCAAATTAAGAAGTGACCAAGATTGGCAACTGCTAGTCGAAATATTTCCATAAAAATAAATCATTCGTTTGAACAAATTTTTTTTCTTTTAATTATGCAACTACCAACGGAGACAAGCATCCTAACTTTGGTTTCATCTTTTATTACATTAGTACAAAGATGCTGATGTTCGTCTATTCTTTCTTTTAATTATCTGGAAGTCATACCAATATAATTTGCTGGACAACCTTTGCAGTTGACTTTATAAATTAACTTGCCATTATTAGTCATAGACAGAATTAGTTTCGCCCAACACTGCAAATCGCTATAAAGGCAAAACATCAACCTGAAAACTTGAGTCATATTCTTAAACAGCCACATCGGATTGAGACTTTCATATGGGTGTCATGCATTGTGCCATTCAGAAATACCTAAACTGTCAGGTGTGAACAGCTGCAAGATCAATGGTTAAAAATGGCTTAGAACGAGTGAATCCTGAGTGTCTTTGCAAAGACCATACTTTTTGAACATTATGAACTGATGCTAGAGAATAACAAACAAAGAACTGTACCAAATACAATAAATCGTATCATGTGCAGACTACCAACAGCAGCAATAACTAAAATGGATGTCACGTGTAACTCGAATATAAAATAATGACATAATCAAGATGTTGACATTCCATATTACTTCAAACAAAAGTTTTGGAAGGAAACCCCCATCAATACTGGAGAGATTGATTCTCTAGTCTTGCATGTATAACAAAAGAAGTTTTAAGAATAGCTGAAAGAGACTCAGCTGAGAGGAGGCAGAACTTATAAACGACATTTGCTTTTATCATGTGTTAAGATATTTGTTTTCCTGAAAATATTCTTTTAAGAAACAGATTTTATAAATTTCAACCGAAAGTCACACTGGCTATACGGTCAATAGATGCCAAATGTTTCCTTATATGGATACAGCTAATATCACCATAATAGAGGCACGGTGGAGTAATGGATAGTGGCTCGGATTGAGGAATCGGAGAGCCGAGTTCAAATTCCAATTGAATCCATTACATTCACTTACGTGCAAATACTCTTGGGAAAGGTATGAATCCTTTTCTCCCACAAGCTATGGGTAGTTAACAGGACAGACCAGATTCTATACCAACTGGTCTACCGCAGAAAGAAATGGCAACCTACCGTGGGAAAAAATCTACCTCGTCAGTCATGTATTGAAAGATACATGATCGCCTAAGCGTGTTTCACACATGGCACATAACTGACTGATATTCACTTACGTGCTAATACTCTTGGGAAAGGTATGAATCATCTTCTCCCCCAGCTATGGGTAAATAACAGGACAGACTGGGTTCTATAGCCTTGGATAGCAACTGGTCTACTGCAGAAAGAAATGGCAACCTACTGTGGGAAAAATCTACCTCGCCAGTCGTGTATTGAAAGATACATGATTGTCTAAGCATATATCACGCATGGCACATAACTGACTGACTATTATTATCATTACCATTAGAAATGAGGAGAACAGTTAGTACAGTTAGTATTTACTTACTTGTCCCCTCATGACGATGAGATATGGCAAAAGGTTGATTAAAAGTGAGAAGCCCAAGTGTGTGCCACATAGGCTAAGTTCAAAAATTGCACAGTCCCTGCAACCAATATCATGCTGATATTGATATTTTACTGATACTACCTCTTTGGTGCAATGAGGGAGGTACTGCTACAGGGTTGGAGCCCCCAGGGCCAAGCATCCGTCATTTATTTGTTGTGTTCAGTCTGAAGACTGAAAGATAAAATGTAGTTTGTCTAAAGAAAAATACTACACATTGATTCCTGTCCAGTGGCCAGAGAGCTAAGAAAAACTTAACTCGAGTAGCAATTGGCTGCTCAGTCATTGAATGCCAAATGTTTCCAAATAAGGAAATAGCTAATATTACCGTTAACATTAGGGACGAAGAGAACAAATACTACACTTTGATCCCAACCCAATGGCCAAGGAGTGAAGAAAAATTTAAATCGGACAGCAATTGGTCTTCCAACATTCGCTGCCGTAAAGAATGACAGATGTCACGTAACAGCTGAGTATTCTTTTCTTTTTTACCAAAGAAATCCTCCTGTCTCGCAGTAGTCTGCCCAGATTTTAGAATGCGTTTTTGGCCATCCCAATACGTCTTTCCTCAAAGATGAAGACGAGACTTGGGTCAATGGAGATGTGGTTCTACAAAAGGATGCTATGTATATCATGGAGTGAGTGCGTAAGGGAGGATGAAAGGGAGGATGCAAATAAGGAGGAGGAGTAGGCTTATACTTAATATCAAGAAGAGGCAGCTGAAGTTTCTGGGACACATAATGACGAAGGAGAGCCTGGAGAATCTGATACTAGAGAATTGAATAGAGTGAAAGAGAGACAAGGGAAAATAACGCGTGACTTACGTATCGGGTTTAAGCAAGTGGATTACAGAACGTAGTTTGGGGGAGGAAGCAGAGGAAATGAACTTGTTGAAAGCTGTAATGGATAGAGGAAGGTGGAGAGCTATGATCGCCTACGTCCTGAAAGGACTTGGCACATAAAAAGAAAAAAAATCAATTGGTCACTCGACCAATGATTGCCAAATGCTTCCTTATAAGGAAATACCTACTATTACTATTGCTATTAGAGATGAGAGGAGCAGGTACTACACTTTGAGCCCAGCCTGATGGCTAGGGAGCAAAGAAAACAGTTAATATTACAATTACCCGGTGTCTATGGAATCAACTGGAAAAATGGAAAAGTTCATACCAACAATACAACCACTCAATCCTCACACTTACTTTGTTGCAATGAAAAAACCAAGTCTCTGAAAATAGTTGCAAGCCAAGCCATGAAGCCTTACAGGAGACTTGTTTCTTTGAAAAAAATTAAAGACTAATTTTTCTTTTGCCACTCTCAGACAATACAACAAATAGTGTTTTTGTTGTTGTTGTTGTTGGGTGGCAATTCCAAAAATAGATCTCTTTCCGAAGAATGTTTCTATTTCAATATCTGTCAGTCTCAGCCACAATTAGAAAATATTTTTACAAAATCTAAAACAGATAAGAAACACAAGAAAACACAATGAAAAAATTCCATAGAAAAAGGTTTTTTTTTTTTTTTTTTTTTTTTTTTTTTTATCGTCGGTAAGTGAAAGGAGTTGAGATTTCTTGTCAGGAATACAAAACTATACGCTTTTATAAAGTGAAAGTTTACAAGTCTTTCCCTGGTAAATATTTATTTGCGCTTCTCAATAAAACTGATATGTGCATTGCACTTCAAGGTGACATTAAAGTTGACAATTTTCACGAATGTCTACGAGGAGCAAAATTTTTTTTTTTCTTTTAAGCATTTCACCCCAAGTAAGTCAGGAGTGCCACAAGCACGCAAGGGGTTACAGAGAGTGGGAGCAAGAGTAAAAAGGCTTGATTGAGGAAAGACTTAAGAGAAATATGGGGAATAGATCAAAGCATCTGGAGATGTCGATTGACATTGCATTTGAACAATTGAAGATTATAGCTATCAGGGAAGCAATTAAGAGGAAGGGAGTTCCGCAGACGGGAAGTGCAATACATGAAGCTATTGGAGTAGAAGTGATGGCTATATTTAACAGTTTCGACAAAAAGGGTGGGACTGAGATATCAACCTAATCGCACGCTTAAATTCATGCAATTTGGGAAGCAGCAAAACTAGCTCATCAGAGCAGTTACCATGAAATATTTATTAGAAAGACAAAGGGAGGCAATGTCTGTGAGAAAATGACTGTAGACGAGATGCCAGATCAGGACCTATCATATTGCATATCCATCTCTGGATTTTGTCGAGGACCTTGAGATGAACAGTGGCGACTTCAGACCATATATGTCAGCAGTATTCCATAGGATTATTATTATTATTATTATTATTATTATTATAAATAAATGAAAATAAAATATTAACAATAATGAAAATTAAGATAAAGCAATGACATAAAGACATAAAAAAAACATTGTATAAAATACATTAAATAAAAGTAAAAATAAAAAATACTCCCAGCATGCAATAAAAACTGCTTTTGACAGAAATACCGACACCCCACCAAAAAATGTTAAATTCAATATCTTCACTATGACTGTTGGTACGGGCAACACATGTCCAACTTCTCTCTTTGATATGGTTTATAGTACTATAGAGTAAAGTTCACCCTTTTATTATATGTACTATAAAACAATTGTAACCTAAAAAAAAGTAAACACCAATGCAGACAAAAAATATAAATAAATTGTATGAAATTAACATCCAAGTTACCATGTTTTTCTTGTTATTTGTGTACGTTCTAATTTCTGTCAAGTATGTTTTTATCTCTGCGAACACAAAGCTAATTTCTGCTGATGTGAATGAATCCCCCACACTATTCAAAATATTAATTTACATTGTCTAAAAATAATTTAATTCAGACAGCTTTGATTTTTTTGCATCCACAAAATTAACTAAAACTATTCTCAAACTTTAGCAGACCAGCTTAATTATTGCTTCTATTCTTATCTTTACATCCATTCTTTGCTGTTACTAATTCTATGTACTCTTGCAAGGATACTGAAAGGAACTTTAGGAATCCCTAAGAGGAGACCTAACTTACAAATAATACTTGCTTCTATCACGTATTACTACTCATTCTGTAATCTTGCATGGATACCAAAGGAAGTTTTAAGATTAGTTGAAAGGGACTCATCAAAGGGGAGACATAACTTACAAATTGTTATATAGGAATAAATTTTTGCTGCCGACATTGAATTCGAACAAAGATCGCCAGTGAGCAAACACAGACGAACCCATTATTGAATTAAGTACATCATGTGAACTTAGATGAAATGCATAAATAGGTATTTGTGTGACATCTAAATGATCGCTATTTCTAGTCTATCCTCTGTACTCTATTACTATACGGATCAGTATTTCTCCTCTATCCTTTATTACTACAGGGTTTTCTATTGTCTATACTATTCACTATTCCTACAGTATTTCTCTTTACTATTTCTCTATACGGATTACTATTCAGTGGTTAATTCCAAGCGAGTTTTATCGAGCAAGTACTATTAATGCGAAGTTATTCGAAGGCGTCCTACGCCAGTATTGTTCAACAGCATTACTATAGTTGTATCCGCGATTACAACGAGTATTATGAAAGTGACAATGAGTATTCGTTGACATTGCAAAAGTGACGAGCACTCTTTGACATTGCAAAAGTGACGAGTACTCTTTGACATTGCAAAAGTGACAGCGTGTATGCTTTGACATTACAGAAGTAACAACGAGTATTCATTGACATTACAAAAGTGACAAGAATTTATTGACATTGCAAAAGTGATGAGTATTCATTGACATTACAAAAGTGATGAGTATTCGTTGACATTACAAAAGTAACAACGAGTATTCATTGACATTACAAAAGTGACGAGTATTCGTTGACATTACAAAAGTAACAACAACTATTCGTTAACATTACAGAAGTAACAACAAGTATACGTTGACATTACAAAAGTGAGAACGAGTATTCCTTGACATTACAAAAGTAACAAAGAATATTCATTGACATTACAAAAGTGAAAAGTATTTGTTGACATTAAAAAAGTGAGGAGTATTCGTTGACATTACAAAAGTGACAACGAGTATTCGTTGACATCATAAAACAAATGATACTTGCTTCTGTCATGTGTTACTACTCTTTCTTTCGTCTTGTAAAAAGAAGTTTTAAGATCAGCTGAAAATGACTCAGCTAAGAGGAGACATAACTTACAAATGATACTTGCTTTCTCACGGGTCGTTTGTCATTCCGCAGTCCTGTATGAATACTGATAGAAGTTTTAAGAATAGTTGAGTAGGATTCAGCAAAAAGGAAATACAGCTTACTAATCACAAGTGCTATCACCGTTTGTTATTACTAATTCTGTAGTCGTGCAAGGAAACTGAAAGTAGGATTAAGAGTAGCTGAAAGGGATTCAGCTAAGAGGAGACACAACTTATGAATTACAACTGCCTCTACTGATTCTGCGATCTTGCGTAGATTTTTAAATGGATTTATCAGTAGCTCAAAGTAAATCCGTGAAGAGGAAGCATGACTTACTAATTACTAGTGCACTTACTAAGAGCTGGTGTGAACTACTACCCTGAACACATTGACTGAGGTGCCAATTCTGATTGGGTGCTCGGACAGTGCTATGTTCTCAATATTTGCTTTTTCTTACCTACATTTATATACGTTAGAAATTAAACTAAGCACAACTAACTATTAAGGGATGAAAGATGAAAAAGTTTTGGGGATTTTGACGTCATTCTGGGTTGGGTTTTTAAATTTTTTTTTTTTTTGTCCAAATCTGTGAATTTGTTTTGCTCATGCTAAGTCTTGAAAAAACATTGGATAAAAAATTCTCTATTCTTTATCCATAATGTTGAATATGTTAAAATTAATTAACTTTTTGACAAGAAAAATCTAAAGTTAATATAAAAAATTTCTGCAAAGCATTGTTGATTTCTTTAAGATGGTATGAGCTCTTATGACATGTCTCTAATTTGTATTTAGATACACTGTATTTATTTTCACTTTTTCTAGTTGAATTGTTTACCTATATTGCATATGATTCTTCATTGTGCATAATTAGGTTACTATAAAATTTGTATTTTATATGAATACCACCTTATGATGAGATGTAGTAAAATGGAAGGCCTGCATCACAGATTCAGAGGGGGATGTCCATGCACTTACCTTTCCTCTCTTTTTTTATTACTACTAATGTTGCTCACAAGTTACTGTAAGTTTGGACATAGCCAGAAGGGACTCAGCTAAGAGGAGACATCAAATACGCCTCTAATATCATTCAAAGCGCTATCATATCTGTGAACATTATTCTTCACCTTTCAAGCATTGCCAATGTGTTTTATATTTCGATACTTTTTATTTGCTTAATGATTTTTTGTTTATTCTACCTTTTCTGTATTATTAAGTATACTAGTGTGCCTGTGTCGTCAAAATTGACAGCAAGAAGAAATGTATTATAAGTAATACACCCTTGTGCAAATTCATTGAAACAACTGCTTTAGTTTCCTTTCTTTCACCATACAGTCAGGTTTAGACTCACGGATGTGGCAGGGTGTAATCGATTTTTATTTTTTTCTCACATTAAGTCATTTGAAGTGTTGTGCAGTAATATGAATCTATTTTCAGGGTGTATGATGAAATTTGTTTGGCCTTGAAAAGTATTGCATCATCTGTGATTGCATTAGATTTTCATCATGTCCAGACACTATTGTCTCAACTATTGATTAGTTGTCCTATGGCCATTGTCTGCGATGGACGCTACTCCAAGGAAACATAGGAAAACTGTAACTGCACAAACCTACTGGCAAGTCTTAAAAGTGAATGAATCAAAGTACAATAGACTAGCCTGGAAACTCTCCTGATTTAAATCCAATCGAGAATCTGTGGTCAATTTGCAAGGAATGATTTTGCGGAATGGATTTACAAAGTACTAACATGTACACTGGGTCATGTTTCATTGAAAAAATACAAAGAAAAGTAAATAATAACGGAATTATTCATTTTGTTTCAATTAATTTTCGCAACGGTGTATGTATTATATTGTAATTTTCATTCAATACATTTTTGTAATTTAAAATAGTTCGTTGTTAATGTTAATAATTGAAGAGTGTACAATTTATAAACACCCCAGGAAAGATGTCTGTATTTTATCATCATAGATTTTGTACGCTCACTTTTTTGACATGCCTTTGGTGTTCTTGAGAGTTAAATTAGAACGTCATCGCGAGTGTTAGTCAATCCCAAAATCCAAGCCACCTAGAATAAAAGTAACTTTATGTGAAGTTTAATTCAAGCTGACATAAAATATAAACCTTGGTCAAGTTTTGTCTGACATTTAGATATCTCCTCTCTTTATCCTTTTCTATTCCACCTCTCTCTCTCTCTTTCTTTCTTTCTTTCTTTCTTTCTTTACTGTTGATTATCTGTTTCTTTTTGTGGTTGCTTTCCTTTCACTTTGATCGTGGTTCACAGAAAGAAGGTGGATGCTTTGTAGCTTGTCAGTGCAGTAGCTTTTTGTGAATGGGTCATGACTTCTGTGCATCTCATGCCAAAATATTGTACACTGCCCCTCAATTTTTACACATACGAAACATATATATATATGTGTCTGTGTGTGTGGCATGTTATATTTAAGGATTATTTTCTGTATTTTTGTCTTTACATTTTAACTTTTTCTTATATTGCAAACATTTTGAAAAGCTAGTGTTCTTGGGAAAAATGCCTCATTCTTATTGCCATGATCTCCAACTAAAATTAAAAGATTATCGTTAGTATATTCAATATGTTTCAGTCATTTTTTAAGCCTATACATGGCTCAATATGACAGAAAAAACAGATAACAAAAGTAAAGTCATACATTTTGCATTTTTATACCTGATATAATAATCTAACTAGCTATTTTTAACTATACACACTCATCACATATAGATGTGTGCATATAACTGTTATAACCTAGGGAAGGTTACTGAATAGGATAATCAAATGAAGGTTGGTAATGAACGATAATACTTAGGACAAGAACAACACATATAAGATTTGTCAGTGGCTAGTAGAAGAAGTAGTCAACTGCTAGAAGTGAGTCAAGTGATTTTCACAGTGAATCTTCAACTGCAGACCAACATACAGTATTTACTACTGTATTTATGTGAATAGGGACATGCACATTATTGTCCGTAGGTATGCTACAACATATATATATATATATATATATATATATATATATATATATATATATATATTCCATTTTCAGTAACATTGTCAAGTGGTTAGAACATTAGCTTTCCAACCATGAGACCCAGGTTCTTATCTTGCTATAGGTGATTAGTCAGGAAGGTGACTTCTTGGTCTGGGGATGTGGTCCCATTGTACGTCACCACTAGAAAATGCCTGACAACCATAATGCAGGTTGATCTAAGTCTTGCGAAAGAAATTAGGTAGATGGAATTGTTTGGAAACTGTCGATGGTCAGGTTAGCACAAAATGACAAGTCATCATGACTGAGTCTTTCAGTATACTGGCCATGTTCAAACTGCTTATTATGCCAGATTATATACTTTCTTCTAGTAACTAACTACCGTCTACTCAGCATAGATACAGCATCAACCACAGTGGCATTGTGTTCTGTTAAACAGATACAAAATGTGCCTGTGCAGGCGTCTGCAACAGGGAATAGATAACAACCATATCAGAAACGAGTAATTGGCTATTATATATATATATATATATATATATATATATGTGCTAAAACTATTCTTTCAAGTTATGCTACATTTATGGGTAAAAGTACTCAATATCAGGGATAGAGTACATATAAATAAAGAAAGTGGACAATGAGGTCAACACCGAGTAGTAATAATCCGTTTCATGCTTTAACACAATCTTTAGGTCACTCAAACAAATTGATATAAGAATGACAATAGGAAAAAATCTTGGTTTTTGCTGACGTAGTTCGTTTTACAACTTTATCAAGACAAAAATGAAAGCGAAATGTTTTTGTTTTCCTAGTTACATTAAATCCAAAATTTAAAAAGAGAGAGAAACTTCTACGTAAGCCTCTTTCTGGCTAATGTCAACTTCCTTTAGTATTGGTGTCATTGTTCTGGCGATGTGGTCCCATTGTACATAACATCACCATTGGAAAATGCCTGTTAAC
This sequence comes from Acanthosepion lycidas, assembly GCA_963932145.1. Classification (NCBI taxonomy): domain Eukaryota; kingdom Metazoa; phylum Mollusca; class Cephalopoda; order Sepiida; family Sepiidae; genus Acanthosepion; species Acanthosepion lycidas. Next base: position 97,484,826 of record OZ010599.1, read on the forward strand.
CATACAACTTTCTTTCGTATAAAACCTCTTTCTGGCTTTATACTAAAGTATATAGGAAGTTGACATTAGCCAGAGTAGTGTCTCACTCTTTTTAAATTTTGGATTTAATGTAACTATGAAAACAAAAACATTTTGCTTTCAATTTTGCCTTGATAAAGTCGGAAAACTAAATGTGTCAGCAAAAACTAAGATTTTTTCCTATTGCCGTTCTTACCATATATATATATATATATATATATATATATATATATATATATAATATTAGTGGTATTTACGATTCCAATGGAATAAATTATGACCATGGAATATTAGTGTTTAAGCCTTTTTATTATATATATATATATATATATATATATATATATATATATATATATATATATATAAAGAAATAATCATACGTAGAATCAATCAGCAATATTAATGCGATTAATGCCGAAATCACTTCGCTAGTAGAACATGATGTATGCATTAAATTACTGTTAATCCATTGAATGATGTGATCCTCATTTATAAAACTGTTGTCAGATGTTTCTAGTGTATATTTTTTTAAGTTAAGCGAAGTCTCCATCCTCAGGCTGTAATTTTTTTCCTTTAAAATTAAAACTTGAAGACGAGATAATTCCGATATTGTACAACCGTCAATAAATAGCACATTCTTAAAAAACATCTTTCGGTCTACAAACAATTATTTCGTTTTATAAATGAGGATCACATCATTCAATAGATTAACAGTATTTTAATGCATACATCATGTTTTACTAACGAAGTGATTTCGCCATTAATCGCATTAATATTGCTGATTGATTCTATGTATGATTATTTCTTTATATAAAATATATGCTGCCAATATTATCTATCTATCTATCTATCTATCTATCTATCTATCTATATATATATATATATATATATATATATATATATATGTCATACCACAAACTAGCTTTCACGACGCTTGGCTCTACATTTGAATGATGGCTTTAACATTTTTAGGCAATTAAAACAACATGCCTGGCCGCATACACAATTCCAGAAAATCCTTGTCAAAAACACAACTATGCTTAAATATGAAAACAATAAACAAAAACTAAAATTCTTGAAGCTATATACATAAAATAGTTGAAACCTAACCTGAACAAAATAAGCTATAAAAACTCCACAAATATGCTAAAATGCTTATAATTGGTGACAGAAGACATTGGTTTATACCAACGGCTTCCTATATTTAATACTTCCTGTTTTCACTCTCGCCTGGTCAGGTGTGATGTTATGGACTGCAGTGCGATTTTTGCTTCCAGCGTTTTATATGCACGAGGTTGTCGTTGCTTGCAAACAAAACAGACTATCATTGTTGCTATGTTCGTGTGTTATTTAATTTATTGTAATATAATTGTTATCATTGATGAAGTCTTATGTAAGCTGAAAGCTTAGATAGGATTAGAAAACATGTATCAATATGGTGATTTTCTTTCATCTTTCAATGATAATATTATTAAGCTTATCAGACGATATGAAAGGAATTTGATTAAAATAGACAAAACTTCTGTATATTATTTAATGAAACATACATTAATGAAAAAAATGCTGCTTAAATACACACACAATATATATATTAAGACATTTTTATGTTTATAATTTTTTTTTTTGTAGATACAAATATCTAAGTAAATGCTCTGTTTATAATAAACAGTATTAACAACATTTACTGGTCTGAATGTTCGAGAAATTGTCATAGAAAATATGTGTCCTCCGACAGGAATCGAACCTGTATCCTACATCGAGCAGATATGAATGTACGTGAGAAAATCATGGAAAATTGTAATTTAAAAACAGTAAAATCGACCTTGCTAGCCGAATGCTCCTCTATGGTGAAATCGGTAAAAGCACATCAGGCTATATGACGGTTCCTTATAGGATACAGGTTCGATTCCTGTCGGAGGACACATATTTTCTATGAAAATTTCTCGAACATTCAGACCAGTAAATGTTGTTAATACTGTTTATTATAAACAGAGCATTTACTTAAATATTTGTATCTATAAAAAAGAATGTATAAACATAAAAATGTCTTAAAATAATTGTCGGACTTTGTCCATTTCATAATACACACACACACACACACACACACACACACACACACACAAACAAGGTGTGAAAATTTAATTCCAGGAAGAACTTCTCAATTATAAAATCCTTCTTAACAACTAGGTAGTTGTTAACAGCCAGTCTTCTGAGGCCCGAGCAATCAATGTCAATGTCCCCTAAGGTTCACTTCTCGATCAAACACTCTTCCTACTTTGTGAATATCTATGCTGATCATACAATGATATATGCGTGGGACTCTAAAACCCCAGATGACCTGGGGTTGGCAGTAGTTCCCTAAATAACCAACCCTGGCACATGTACACAGATATTCTTACATTAAATTCCACCACCCACTCTTACTCAGATCTTAAATTTCCTTTTCTAAGTAATGATGAGAGACTATGGAAAGTTGGTTGGTTGAATTTGTTTTGTGGCATATCAACATCTCTATGTGTTATTTAATGTTGAAATCTAAATATCCTGCACACAAATGTTATGCTTTCAACTACAGATTCCTTGTATATAGTTTTATACTCTCAGATTAAAGATACGTTTTTCAGTTATAGTTTGTAGATCATCAAATGCATTGTTGGTAACTGGCATCTTGTCTGCAGTCGCTCTCTCGAGGACGTGCAGTCGCCCCCCTCTGTTTTTTTCACAAATACTTTCATGGTAACTGCCCCCAGGAGCTGTTTTCGCTGGTTCCTAGACTTCATGAATTCAAGCGTCCTCCGAGGCTGACATCCCGCTCTCACCCTTTCACTGTCTTCCTGTTTCCCTGATTGCCATAATCTCCAACTATTCAAATGTAATGTCAATCGACATCTCCAGATGTCTTGATCTATTCCCTGTCCTTCTCTTCATCCTTTCCTCTATCACTCTTATCTGATCCAACTCTCTGTAACCCCTTGCATGCTAGTGGCTTCCCGCTTTGCTTGGGGTGAAACGCTTTAAAAAAAAACTTTACGATAAAAATGTATTTATATATATATATTTTAATGTTGCATTGATTGTCATTTAGCTATAAAAACGTATTGTTAGTCATTTTATTATAAAAATGTACTGTCTATATCTCTGAGATCAGGTATTATAATTACTTGCATTATTTACATTATTCGGACTGTTGTCCTCATCTTCATTGTCATGTTCACAACGTTTCAGCCATTGTACGGTCCGGGCTTCTTCGGGTGATTGGAATTTTGAACCTAACCTTTTATTTTGTCCAGATTGTTCTAGTTCCACATGCCATGCCTCTTTCGGACGTCCTAATTATTTCCCTTTAACTCAAATCTCCAAGTTTTGGTTTACCACTGCTGGAGCCTGGCACTGAACTCAAAACTCTTTGGGTCTACTCACTGGATCTAACCAACATCTTTATCTACTGGGCCATGTGTCCTTGAGGCTGAAATGTTGTGAACATGGCAATGAAGATGAGGATAACAGCCCAAATAATATAAATAATGCAAATAAAAATGTACTGTTGATTTTTTTTTATTCATTATTTGCCTATAACAGGTGTTACTACCTTGGGTCAGGGTACCATACTCCTCAAAACCTCTAATTTCCATTAAGAGGGCTTGCTGCTGGATGTAGTTTATGGTATTACGTACGACACATTAATGGAAAGAGAGGGGTATAGTCGTAAGTTAATTCGTAAGGTAACATTATACCCCTAAACATGTACAGCTTTTCACCCCAATTCTATTGTCTAATTCATTCATCATTCTTTTCCTTATATTTATTCATTCCTTTGTTTTGTTTTTTGGAGTAGATACGTCTACTTAATATTCAGTCTATACTTCTTTGCCTTCTTTTGAGCAGGAGCGAAAGTTTATCCCTTGTTTCCTGGTTAGGATGAAATTTCTGGTTCCTTCTTCCGAGTCATTAATAAGGGTGGTTGTCATGAATGTTTGGTAATATGACTCATCATACTTAGGGTGCCAAGTTGGCAGTTTTCTGGTTACTTCATCCACCCAATTGGTAGTTAGAAGCCCAAACTCTTGTGCAGCACCTACAGAGGCAGCTTTTTTCAGCTGTCACATAATACCAGGATTCTAGGCACTTCGACATGGTGTAATGGTTAGCAAGCTTGTCTCACTAGATTTATTACAACTGAATAGTGAGTTCGATCCTCACTGGGTGATCCATACATTTGGCCTTGTGCTACATCCAAGCTATGCTATAAAGACAGATCCTGAATAAAGCTGGAGCTTATAAGAGACCGAAACTTCGTGAATGTGCCTATAAAGATGAGGACAACAGTCCGAACGATGTAAATAGTGTAAATAGTTACAATACCTCATCTCAGGCATTGAAAAACAAATCCTTTGGCAATCTCGAGGTGGTGTAATGGTTAGCAAGCTTGTTTCACTAGATCTATTACAACTGAATAGTGAGTTCGATCCTCACTGTGTGACCCTACTTTTGGCCTTGTGCTACAGCTAAGCTAAGCTTAGAAAATCACCATAATACCAGGGTTCTTGTAGTGCAAAGTATTGCATGGATAGGTGTCATTGCAAGTAATTCTAGCAGACAATCCTGAAGCTACGCTATGATACAGTCTACGTATATTATATTAGACGACCAGCAGTTACTATTGTCCTTGCTCTTTTGAATTAAAAAAAAACAATGACTAAAAGCAATAAAACAATGATATATGGGTAATCCTGCAAAACCCCAGAGGTTGGCAGTAATTCTCTAAGTAACCTAAAGTAATGCTTGTATTTGGGCTTAATCCTACATTTGATTCCACTAGTCTTATTCAGATCTTAAATTTCCTTTTTAAAGTAACGATGACGGACATTAAAGGGAAGTTGGTTGGTTGATTAGATGGATTTGTTTTGTGGCATATCAACACCTCTATGGGTTATTTGATGCCTACAGTGGTAGCTCTGGTCAGCAGTAACATAAAACAAGGGTTCTTGCAGTGCCATGTCGTGCACGGATAGGTAGGCATCTCTGAGGCCACATTATGCTGCAGTCTACGCATATTAGATTAGACGACCAGCGGCTACTATTGTACTTGGCCTTTCCAACTTTAAAACATTCCATGACCAAAAGCAATAAACCAAATAAAAGTAAACCAGCCCTCACCAAAAAACGCCTAAAACCTTTAAACCTTACCTTCACCACCATTCATGGTATTTGTAAGAAATTTCTGCAGTGTTGAATTGTTCCTCTTGAAATAATTCGCAGACATCCAAGCTCTTTGAGAAATTAATCTGAATTTATCAATCTCCTCAACTGAATTCTCTTTTCCTGGCTATCTTCCTCTCTATTGGATAGAATTATGAACGTGCATTGGAATTTCAAACAATTATTCAATCTCATAAACTAATTAATCGTCTGTGAGATTCTATTTACAATTTATTCATTTTATTTAATTTATTCTATTTTTCTCAACAGGAGTAGATAGGTTTGCCTACTGCCCGGTTCACACTCCTCCAATGTCTTTTGAACAGGATTAGAGTTTTGCCTTTTATTTCCTCTTTATTACTGGGCTTCTAGTTTCTTCTGAAGTCTACTTCGACTCTATACTGCTAACGTCTCAACCTAAATTTTGAAATTTTATTCACTATTTATTTTTATGTTTATTTTTCTCTCATTAGGACGAAATAAGTTTAGCTATCATTTATTTTTTTATCCTTAATTTCCTGTTTCGGACTGGGTTTCCAGTTCCTTCCGAAGCCTTTTTCATTCTCTTTCACTTCTGGTAGCCTCTTGCATTTTTGTGGCATTGTCACCTCACTTGGGCAGTGCCTCTTAGTCTGTAACCATCTACCTCGAGTGGCTCTTGGGTCTTATACAGGGTAAACAATATTGTAAAAAAAAGAATACTGCAGCTTGTCACTGGGGTAATGAATCCTGCAGACACATCCCAACATCTAGTTTCTTGAGATGCAAACCAGAAATTTCTTGGAGTTGTTTGATGACATGCAGGATGCGATGGATAAATTTTCCTCTGAATTACACAAAAATGAAAATAACCCTGACATCTCATTTTAACAGATATATTTACCAAAATTGCACAAACATATCTTGAAATACTAAAGAGTAAATTTATTAAATAAAATCACCATTGGCTTTGACCACTGCCTCCAGATGACTTCAGAATCTCTTGCAACTCTTCTGGATGGTCTCCTTGTTTAAGTTGGTGAATGCTGCCATAATCCTTGCCTTCTATTCATCTTTGGTGTTACAAGGAGTTTTGTTGGTTTCTTGCTCAACTGTGCCCCACACATAATAATCAAAGGGGTTGCAATCTGGGGTGTCAGGTGGCCAGATGCAAAGAGTGATGTAGTCACATAAATTATTTAACAGCTATGACTGGGTTCTCCTGCTTGTGTCAGTTGGCGCAGAGTCCTGTTGCCAGTCATAGGTTCTTTCAGCAGCCACCATCTTGACCCAGAGCAGCACTACCTCCTCAAGGCACTTGATGCAGGCCTCCATGTTGAATCTGAGGTTCTGTGGCAAGATGAATGAAGGCATAACTTGGCCATCATTAGTGATCAATACACCATAAGTTTGACTGGATTTATCCTTCAAATCCTTTCTGAATCATCTGCACTGACGTTGACAATTAAACACTCTGAAATGTTCATATTGGAACATGACATTTCCAAATTTCAGATTTACATCATGGTACTCTTTTTCTCACATATGTTGCCTCACTGACCCTACCATATTGTGCAGTCGACAAAATAAAAAAAACAAATGATGTGCACGTGCAAAATTAAAAATATAAAATGGTGACAATTTATCCATCATACCCTGTATATGTCATCGTTGCATCCCTTACCAGAATGAAAACCAAACTGCATCATGAATAGTTGACTTTCATAAAATCATGAGAACCTAGTTAATAAAATGTTCATTAGAACATTCACCATGATGGTCCCAGTTGAGATACCTCTCTATGTGTGAGAGTCTTGAGGTTTGACTTTCTGTTTCAACAATGCATTAATGAGTGATAAACCTCACTTTATTGAGATTTCTTTCTGATTCTAGTCTTTCTTCATGAAACTGAGAAACTTGTTATTTGAATTCAAGGAGAAGGTAAGCTATTTTCAAAAGATCAGCATCAATGTCGAGTAATACTTTATTATTCCTTAATTTTTTAATAGATTTTTTAATTTCCTCATTGCTAGGTTCATTACAGTTTATGTTTAGATACAAATTTTGTAATGATTGGATGCCTATTGGTACATGTTCTATATCTATTTACTTTATTGTGGTCAGGGTTGAAATGTCATTCAAAGTATTTTTTGAGATCAGGACATTACTTCTGCAGTAGTTTTGATTCTGTGATTTTATCATGGTTTTTCATTTTCCTTTCTACATATTTTAATTGTCTATCCTGTTTGGCATCATTAATTTCCAGATTTCTGGAGATAGTGATTTCTCAAAGAATTAACCATTTTTTTTTCTTTGTTAATTGTTTGGTATTTCCCCTTCCATTTTTTTGTTTTTTTTTGTATCAGTTTTTTCAACTTGACTCAAGATTATCATCCCATGGGTGCATATTCTTGCTTCTAGGTCTTCTTGTGAAGGTCTCATGTTAACAAATATGATAACATTATTAGATTTGCTTATGTTTTGATCTAGGTTTACTGACATCAATTTGAACTCCAGTTTATTACCAAACTTTAAAAGTACCCTTTTATTTTTTAGGGGTTCTATGTTATAACCAACAGTTTTCCTTGGTTTATATTGTGGAGTAAATAAGACACCCCCAGGAATAAAAATGAACTAGGTAAGATGCCTTAAATAAAGAACTCAAAATGAATCAGCAGAAGTCAGTTGGAGTCAGTTGAGTGAAATTTCTAATGACATTATGGTAAGTAGTCTAAGGAAAACATAATATTATAACAGCTAGGAGTGAGTCATAACAGTTTATGCGGAAGGAAAGGAGCTATTTTGTTGGCTGGTATTGTCAGTTTAGTTACAAGTAATCTGCAAACTGATTCAAAATAGGAATTGTATAATCTAATATAGGTCACAAACTACCTAATTCATGAGTCTGAAATGCTGAAGTTTATAATCTTGCTGAAGTCAAATGATTTTATCTGTCCATTTTCATGCAAATGGCTTTAGTCAACAAAGAAAGGAACAAGAAAGGAAAACATATATGAGTACTGTATGATATTTTTGATGTAACAACACTCCAAGAATTCAGTGGACGTACAAGTATAATTACCAGAAAAAGGAAATTTATGGAAAAACTATAAGTTTGACCAAAAACAAAAGAACTACAAAATTTCAGTACATGGTGGATTCTGTAGAAAGAGTTAGGGGTGAATACTAAGAAATAAAATAAAATAAAATATTTAGTAATAAGAAAATGTAAAAGTGGGGTATGCTGTGGAGGAAATAAGACACCCCCCAGTAACACAAATGAACTAGGTAAGATGCCTTAAATAAAGAACTCAAAGTGAGTCAGCAGAAGTTAGTTGGAGTCAGTCAAGGGAAATTTCTAATGACATTATAGTGAGTAGTTTCAGCAAGACATAATATTATAACCACTAGGAGTGATTTATAAGTGTTGACAAGGGATCAAAACCCATATGGAGTAGGAAAAAGTATTTTTTGCTTTGGAGCACATGATAACAGTAACAATGAGAAATTAGAACCATGTTGGTTTAATTTTTATCTCTTGGTGTGTGTAAAAAAGAAAAAAAAAAGAAAGAAGAAAAAAACAGATATTCTTCAAATATGGAAGAATTAAAAGCCCAAGTCATAAAAATACAATAACAGCAAACAACAACAACAACAGTTTTTGGAACTCCAGAAACAAGAAAATTTAATAGAAATAATACAGAAGAAAAACAAAAAGTTCCCCAAGTTCTTTCACTCCTGATTTTGCAGCAAATACAATAACTGAATTCACATGCAATTCAGATAATGGAATTACATTTTTTTTGGCTTATTTAAGAAGATATGAGATAATTTTCAGAGAAGAATGCAGTGAGTGGGAAGACGAGAAAAAACAAGACTTTTGTTGCAAAAGCACCGGTAGAACATGAAAAATATTGTTATTTTGTACTACTGAAAAAAACAGGAGAAATTTGCTTTGAAGTAACACTAGATATTTTGACTAAAATTTTCAGTGAGAAAAGTTTGTTATTCAATATTCATTGGAAGTGTATGAAAAAAGAAGACAATGATTTTGTCACAGATGTTGGAATCGTTAACAAGAAGTGTGAAAGATTCAAATTAAATGAACTGGCCCCAGATAATTTTAAATGGTTAATTTTCATTCAAGAGTTAATGGTCTGGCATTCTATATTAGATGGTCAATTCATAATGTAGAGATGGGGCAGTAGTGGAGGCTGGTTTTAAATGTTCTTTAATCCAATGAGAGCAGGAGGGCATTTTAGTTTCAGTTTCAGTTTCAGTTTCAGTTTCAGTTTCAGTTTCAGCTAGTGGCTACACCTGTGTTGTTGGCATAAGAAATTTTTCCTTATATTTTGTAATATCATTTACTTTCTTTAATTGAAGTAAGTATAAGATTTATTTTTTTTTTTTTTTTGAGTTGCTATCTTATTTTTATGTAGATTGTCAAAACAAAAAATTTGGGTATGTTATTCACTATGCAAAAATGGTATTTTATTAGAATTTAATTTGAATACAACGACTACAATGTTTTACAAGTTCACATTCTGGCCTCTTTTCTAATTCTTACACCAAATTTTTCTCCTGCTTTCAAATCTGGCTACTAAAGCCTTGACTCTTAGAAGAGATAAGAATATATTTTCTGATGGAGAGAGCTGGAAACTATTAAAAGGAATCTGACCATCCTTGCCCTGACAATGGTGCCATAAAGTCTGGGGGTAACAGTCACAACTTGTCAAACCCTTGCTTCCAAAAACATCTGCCAAAACTTTGATTCTTAGCAGAGATAATATATTTTCTAACAAATGAGAGGGCTGGTAAAGTCTATAGCAATTTTGGAGGGAAAAGATCCTAATATTTCTGAGCCTTTTAATTTCCATATATAGGATAATATCTGCGTCTTTTGCAGTGAGTACTTGGCACCACCTGTGATAACATCAGGTTGGCGATGGAACACCGGTCATCTTTGAAACATGTTTCAAGAAAGAGATCTACGTGCTAGTCTCTAAAGACAGAACATCAGCCCTCTACTAAAAACTAATTGGGATCTGCTTCCTTGCATCTAGAAATTCCTGTTGTTGGCCTATAAATTCACTCAACTACAAACTACAGATCTTCTGACAGTTTCTTCCTCAACAAGAGCTATGGAGAAATCTATGTGTAACCCTTTGAGAACAATTTACTCACTTAAAGAACTTTTAGACACTCAGAGAAGTATTTGGAGCAAACATTTTTTTTGAATATATTTTCTTCCTTTAATTTTTCTTCTTCCTTTCTTTCTCTCATATTTTTGTATATCCTTTTACATTTTTAGTGTATATAAATAAACTTTTTCTTTTTTTATTGTTACACCCCAAGCAGGAATTTGAGTCTTTATTCTTTCATCTAAAATAGAGAATTGTCCACACTAATCTTTCATGCTGTTGTTGCTTTTATCAATTCTGTCAAATTTAACCTTAATCCTTTCATGTGGGAAAGCCGAGACAAATTTCCCACGTTATTTACATTATTCGGACTATTGTCCTCATCTTTGTTGCCATATTTATTATAACGGACAAGGACACATGGCACAGTGGATAAAGGTGTTGGTTAGATCCAGTGACAGGACCCAAAGAGTGTGAGTTCAATACCCAGTTAAGGCAATGGAGAACTTTCAGAGGGAAATTAACAACATAAATAATATAATTATAATTACATAAATTTAATGACATATAATTATAATTACATAAATTTAATGACATATAATTATAATTATGTAAATAATATAATTATAATTACATAAATTTAATGACATATAATTATGTAAATAATATAATTATAATTACATAAATTTAATGATATATAATTATAATTACGTAAATAATATAATTATAATTACATAAATTTAATGACATATAATTATAATTACATAAATTTAATGATATATAATTATAATTATGTAAATAATATAATTATAATTACATAAATTTAATGATATATAATTATAATTAAATTCTCCATATTAAATTCATCATTTATTTTTGATATTCTAAAATCATGAGTGTGAACAAAATGAATCCTGCTGCTCAGTCATTTTTCCAGGGTCTTAAAAAGTTTTTAAGAAGTATGGTAGAAAAGTTAGTTTAATAATCACTAACTTAATATTTTTCTGTTAAAAGTTCATTCAATGTTTCTGAAAAAAAAAAGGAAACAGTTACGCTTCAGAAACAAATTCTCTTTTTTACAGCTTGTATATTTGTTTCTAAAAGTTAAGTTAAAAGAATGATTCTTTTTTCACCACATTTTCTTTTTGATATTTTAACTGTAAACTGTAAATGATTTACTTAATAAAAAATTAAAGAAAAAAATGACATTAATGAATAATATTAGATAAAGTTAATGTGTAGTTTATTTTAAATGATGTCCGTCTTTTCGAAGATGTTTTTCTATGTTTATTTTTAAGTTTTATGTTTGAATTCCAGTTGAATCCATTACATTCATTTACATCTAATACTCTTGGGAAAGGTAGGAATCCTCTTCTCCCCCACTTCATCTATGGGTAAATAGCAGGACAGACTGGGTTCTATAGGCATGGATAGCAACTGGTCTACTGCAGAAAGAAATGGCGACCTACTGCAGCAAAAAATCTGCCTCGTCAGTCATGTATCGAAAAATACATGATCACCTAAGTGTGTATCACACATGGCACATAACTGACTGACTGACTTCAAAATTTATTAAAAACTAGCTTAAAAGCCATACAATTTAAGCTAGTTCCTGTAGAGGGATTTTGATTAGGTCTTTGGCTTGTTCAAGGGTTTAAGAGTGCCTTAGTCTTTGCATATTCTCAGCATTAGAAGCTCTTCTGGCTGCCATTTGACCTGGGTTTTTATTTGCACAGGGCTTTCTTTTCCTGACTCCTGCCTTGGCTTTTTTTTATCACAGTCTTGTCCTCTGTTCACAGATATTTCTTTTTGTGAGGCACACTGCTGCCATATGCGATAGGCAACAATAATCTACAGAAGAACTCAAAATTGATCGCTGCATTTAAGTATTGCATTGATATTTAAGTTTACCTTTTAAAAATTCAATGATAATTCTTCTATCATCACTTCATTTAAAGACAATTTGATGTATGTAGGTCCTTACTTTCCATACAAACAATTATTTTTATTTCATGAGTGACTTTTGCTGTATTTTGCAATTAATTTCAAAATTATAAAAATTGTTATTATACAGAAAACTTTATTACAAAAAAATCACATAAAAAATTGAAGAAATGAAAACTTGGGAATCCAAAATTTCTGTAACATGAGCTATTGAAAGTTAGAGAGTTGTGTCCCTTTAATTGAAAAATGTGTGAAACACTGACATATGCATTTGTTATATATAGATAAATTACCATTATATTGTTGCTATTCATAAAGAACAAATGCATTCATAGAATTATTGTCTTTTATTAGTCAGGTTTTTCTTTAAGGTAAAATAAACAAACAAATATTATTAATGTGTAGTTTAATTTTTTGAATTTTTCATTAAAACTAAATGTCATATTCATATTATAAAATTAATGAAAAAGCCATTTAAAAATGTTTTTACCTAAATTAAATGTCATATAATAAAAATTTAATATATTTAATTCGATATTCTAAAAACACGGTGAACAAGATATTAATCATGCTGCTGCTAACTGCACATTCATTTTTCCAGTTTCTTTTGTAAAGTATTTATTTATATACTGATTTTTGACACAAGACCGAGATTAAAGTGTACTGCAGTATATTGCCCCACCACAAAGCATTGTCTCAAAAATAGCAAAAGCACTCTCTCCTTGGCATTCCCTTGTTGGGTACTACAGGCACCCAGCAAAAACCCCAGTCCCCCACTTTAAATAAAGAGAGAGGTGTTGCCTGGAGGAGCAGCACTCTGGAGTAGAGCCAGGCAATAGCTGATCTTATGTTGACAAGTGCCAGAAATTTAGATACTTAATTAACTTGATGATTAATTTAAAGAATGTAATCTTTTGAAAACCTTTCTTAACAATATACCCCCAAACCAATATACCCCCAAACCAATATACCCCCCACCCACAAAAAAATCAGTTTAAAAAGTGGATTTTCAGGTTTAAGGCAACCCTCTAAAATTTCTGTTTTTAACTTATTGGCATGGTGCAGAGGTAAAAGTTGGGATTAAGAGTATAATTAATTTGGCTTGATAAGTTACCCCTAAATTAAAGCAGTAAAAGAAATAATTGTGCTTAAGAAGCTTAATCTATCACTTCAGATATTGCCTAATTTCCAGAAATGTTCCAGAAGTGTTGTGTTGTTGCTTCCAAAGGATATTACAGAAGCCAGCAAGACAAAACTGTGTGTGAGATGAATAAAATATCAGTTTATCATTTTCCAAAAGACAAATATGAGTGATGGGGAAAATCAGTTCCAAATTCCAATTTGAAACAATCCATTTTTTTGTCAACTACATTGGGCTTCAGACTTTGATACCATAGAAGTTCATAGAAAAATGTGCCCCTAAAATCCATCATCTATATGGACAAGTGGGTCAAAGAGTCAAATACCAACACCCTCTGATGTTTGAAGGGATACCAAAAAACATTCAGTACTGCTCGAAATCAAATTGATGAAACAAATGCTTTTTTTAGAATTAAACAAGATTAATTATACAAATTTGAAAGAAAGTCTAATAAACAACAAAAAAAAACTTTGCATGTCCAGTTGTAGCATTTTTAGTGGAAAATATTTTAACTGTTCAGTTGTCAAAAGTTATTGAAGGTATTCCTCTCTTTATGTTGAGGATTTATAAAAATTTGTGATTTGAAACCTTTCATTATGGAGTTAAGGTTTATATTAGCAGCCTGTTCAAAAACCTTATTTAACAGTTGATACTTGGTTAACATTGGAAGAAATTATAATATTTAAATTCTATGGCTATTTTAAGTCAACACTTTACAGCAATTGCCTCCAAAATGGCTGGAATGAAATACAGCTCAGATATAGTAATATGTGCTTTTGAGTACTATACAACATCATGGTCATTGTATAATAGATTAAGACAGGATTTTCAATAATCATTAGCAACATTAGGAAGGATGACGTCAAAAGTTTCAAAACTTAATGAAAAATCCTTTTTACTCTGTATTTAATACTCTTAATGCCAGTCAAAAAGGGTACATAATCCTCCATGATGTAGTATATATCAAGAAAATGTTACTATATAATGACAAGCAACTATTTGGTGAATCATTTGACAATCCATCTCTAATTGCTCAAACAGTACTTGGTATGATGTTGATATGTCTTAATGGGGGTCCAAAATGTCTTGCCAGATTGATTCCAATTTTAAAATTAACATCAGCCTTTTTATTTGAACTGATTGGATTAACAGTTCAGGATATCACCTCTGTACCAGCTGATGTAAATGATATTATAAGTGATTGCAACTGAGTAAATCAAGTTTTTTTTAAATTATATCTCACACTTCTTGAAAAACCTTCATTAACTGAAGATAATAAACATTTGCTTTTTGATTATGTTCATCTGTTGAAAAATACTTGCAATCTGTGACTCACAGAAAATACATGAGAACTGATCTTTGAGGATAATGGAGTAAAACAAGTTGCAAAATTGGCGCATCTTAAACAGTTATATTGTTCTGAATCTGAAAAACTAGTTAAACTTTCAGATTTAAATGAAATTTCCATTGCTCCAGAACCCATAGAAAGATGAGTTTCTACTTGCTTCAGAAAAAAAAACAACATATAATGCTCTTTTCACTGAGTCTGAAATAAGTGTGGATAAGAATGATATTGTTATCTTCATAAACTAAGTTTTGACATGGTAGAAAATTTTAAATGTTAAGACTTTTCAAATTGATAAACTACACAATGACCCTCTACAAAATGAACTCAGATCTCTGAATGACAGTTGACATGATTTTATCATTGAGTTTGGTCAAATGGCTCTTAATATGGCTGGCAGCCTAGATAATCATATAAAACAATTATGCAAACACACTGCTACTACCATATGCCATACTCGTAATGGAATTGTTAGACTATGTTGAAACCTTTTAGCTACAAGCAATAAATATATGTTACTTGGGCAATTTACAACTGATCCATTAGTAAAAGAATTTAGTAAACTTTGTCAAGGATCAGGTGGCAACAATTTTATAAATGTCTAATAGTGGATTGAAAAGCTGCATACTAAGCAGATATCTTTACTTTTAAATCAAAATCTAAATATTGATGTTTTGATGTTAAGCCAGGTCACCAATGTACATTTTGTGATTATAAACTTTGCAAGGAATGTGCAGAAATATTTGATGATCTTAGAACCATCTCTTTCTGGTGAAATAAAAATGGCTTTTGTATACATGGCTGGATATATTACAAGAAATGATAATCAGCCCAGTGAATATGAAACCCATTTTTATTATGAAAAGTATGGAAAATATACCAATTCAATTGACTGTGGAAAACTAAATGTTCCTTCTGACTACACTTGTCAATGGTTATTTTTTTGTTTCATTCTTTTCCATACAATAAAGGAAAAGGTGTGTTAAAAATCATTAAGTAACATTTTCATTTTTTCAACATGGAGAGAAATCATGATCATATTTTTGCAAATATAGGTTGGAAAAAAGTCTGCAAACATTACACACTCAGATCAGACAAAGAATCATCTTTAAAGGTTTTGAAACTTTTGTAGAATGATTTTGTTTTATTTGTCTATATTTCTGAGATGACATTTCAGCTGATGCCTTCCAGCCTTCTTCAGGTACTTCATATCAAACCCAGTAACTTTAATAGAAATTTGAACGAGACTCTTTATTCAATCCCTGGGGGTAGATTGAATAAAGGGTTTGGTGAAACCTGTAAATAGTGTGAATGTTTCCATTTCAATATTCTGTGGATTATATCCTTTACCAGAAATCTTAACTCCATCTTTGTTTTGTTTAATACTTATCAGTGCCTGCAACAAAAATACATATTTTCATTTATCTAACTTTCCACACATCATATTAACCTCAGTTATGGGTCAAAATGTTATGCTAAGTATTTCAAAAATAGTTAGCTTAATTTTCTTCCAAAATCTCTGAAAATCAAACATTTTTCAATAGGCCACCAGTTTTGGCCCTCAGTTGCACCATGAGCAGGCCTAAGTGTATAACACCATGGTATGTACACAAAAATAGAAAACAGCATAAGACAAGGATGTGTCTTCTCATCACATTTATTTAAACTTTACAGCAAGGTGATCCAAAGTTGTTCCATGAGTAGGTCTGGAGTATAGTACACCATGGTTAATAGCAAAAAAGACACAGAAATATGTGCTAGAGTTGTAACAAAACTTGAACAGAATCAAAAACTAACACTACAAGAAATATCAGATGAAAGTCAGGCAATTCGAAATCTGAGATGCAATATGGGAGAAATTGAAGAAAAAGAATGTGCAGGCATAAAAACTAAAGAAAAAAATAATCCATGTGGAAGGTTACATATCTTAGTTGACTGTCCCTTTCAGAATTCAAAGTGCTACAAGTGTGGAAAAAAAAGACATAAAAAGTGACACTGTAAAACTAAAGCAAGGAAAAGTTCTCACAGAATTAATTCATACACATTGTGACAGAAAAAATAATTACAGAAACCCAAAGAAAATTTGTGTATGTGAAAATTAATGATGTAGATGTAAAAATGCAACTAGACATGGGTAGTGATATCGCAATAATGAACGAAGGCACATGGAAAGTAAATGGAAAACCTATATTAAAAAGAACTTTGAAAATCACATGTGGCTTATCGAGTAAGAAATTATTTTTTATTGGAGAAATAATTTATAACATTTCATTTCATAACAAGGGTGTAAAAGCTAAGGCTTATGTGTTAAAAAATGCCACAAACTTATTCAGTACTGACGGAATGGAATTATTTGAGTTGTGGGATTTACTTATAAATATTTATTACAAAAATGTAAGTGGACATGCTACTAGTTTAAAAAAAAAACAGTGAGAAAATTTAAAGGAAAAATTGAAAAAAAACTTTTCCATGTGTGCTGTTGGATGAGTTGGGGCAGTTGTCTAAAATTAAAGCAAAGTTTCAAGTGAAAAAATGGTTGACACCAGTGTTTAACTGGAAACATAGTAATATAAAGGGGAGACATGCCGCCCCCTTAAGGTAAGGCTTCAAGAACACTAAAAATCTGTATCACAAGAGGAAGTGGAAAAATCAGGCATGGCTGACCATATATGGAGAGAAGGGAGATCACCGCCCTCTGTGGGATCAGATTGAAATCATAGACAAAGAACATCATTGGAAAATTCATAAACTTAAGGAATCAGCACATATGCTAGGCCACAAAAATCTCCTGAGCCGGCCAAGCATAGAAATAAATACAATATGGGAACCAGTAATAAAGAGTGCCAGAGAAAAGTGATAATAACAACAAAAACTGCAATATGAGCTCTGGTAAAAAAAAATGAAAAACACAAACACACACACATATTGGCAAACCATAGCACTTGATTTCTTCACTTGCAACAAAAACACTTTGAAACTTTGCTGACTCGCTTGTGACAAATCATTTCGAATAATCAAACTATTAGTCTCTTCATGGCCCCAACAAAGAACATTGATTTGTAATATGTAAATACATGTATCTGACTATATAAATCCATGTATCTGACTGTATAAATACATTGACTGTATAAATGTTCCTGTCATATTTAGTTTGGCCTATTTCCTTTTCTACGAAGATCATTTCTTTGCGTTGTATAGAAAATTGTGTTGTATTTGTGAACATGACACTTGGATTTTATTTTTCCTCCTAAAATCCAGGTAGACTGAACCTACAATCATATTTGCAAATACAGATTGAAGAAGAATGTTCAGAGTTAATCACGATAAATATGTACAAGTGATTTTATATGTTCAACTGACTTCCTTTTGTGATTAAAGTGGTTCCAACTATATTTCAACAAGCTATGGATACTATGATTGCAAATTGTGATTTTGCAGTTGCTTATCTGGATGATATATTAATTAAAATGTATCTAAGGACCAGTAAATCGGGCATGTGAAAAAAGGTTTTTGAAAAATATGAGAATATGGATTCAAACTTGGTGAGGAAAAGTGCAAATTATTTTTCCCTAAAATCAAGTATCTAGGAGAAATGATTGACAAAAATGGTCATCAACCATATCTATCAATGGCAAGTGCAATTATGCCTCCTCCAACTAAATGTTACTAGGTTACAAGCATTTCTACAACAAGTAAACTATTATCAAAGCTATATACCTAATAGGCAGAATTTGAGTGCTCTACAGAAGAATTTGCTTAAAAAAGGCATAAAGTAGAACTGGACTGAAAGCATTTGAAGAAACCAAGAAAATACTAACATCAACTTAATCATTAGTGCACTAAGATTCAAAAACAGAAATTGTATTGGCTTCATATGCTTGTGACTATGGTATAGGAGTAATTCTACATAAATAAGATGACAGTAACAGGAAATCCACCATATATGCTTCATGTTTGCTGCTCACAGGAGAAAAAAAAAATGCTACGGATAAGATAATAATTAGAAATGTATCTAAGGAACAATAAATCAGGCATGTGAAAAGAGTTTTTGAAAAAAATATGAGAATATCAGTTCAAACTCAGTGAATATATATATATATATATATATATATGTATATATATATATATATATATATGTATATATATATATGTATATATATATATATATATATATGTATATATATATATATATATATATATATATATATATATATATATATATATATATGTCTATATACATATATATATATATATATATATATATATAGACATATATATATATATATATATATATATATTAAACTGTATGTATGTACATAAAAATAAATCTCTTTCGGGTGATAAACATTGATAATTTCCATTAAATTGCTATAAGCATTTATCTGGTTTTATGAGCTTTAGTTTCAAGAAATTTGTTTGATACTCTGTGACCATTATAGCTATAAATGTGCCATAAAAACATATTCATGATAAAAATCAAAACTTTAGATAAGGAAATAAAAGCTATACGAATCACCTTAAAAACCATTATATAACAATCAATGTACCATGTAACTATCATTCATATAAAAGAGGAAACATTTATGGATTTCTCCCTTGAATATCCCTCTTTCAGATAATGTGATATTCCGTTGTTAGGTAACTAGGGTACTACTTGAATTACTATAATGTAAAGTAACATTGAAGAATCTTTTTAGAACATTGGGCAACAAAAGATATTTAGTTTGTTTCCCAGACAAGGGATAATGTACTTGACTAAATCAAGTACATTTTTTTTGTGTCTGTCCTCGTAATTTTCTGGATATATAAGGATTTTGTGGTATGATCAAATAAGATTATTATATTAGGATGGTATATATATAAATGAAATATACAACAATAGTGGAATACTGGAAGATCTAGTAGATCCAATTTCACAGTGCTGTCTAAAAAACCAGGTGTAAATAAAAGTGAGCTCTATTGGACAATCGACTTAATGAGCCACATAAAGAAATTTATCATCTGAATTTTGATAAATGAAGCAAGGAATGGAATTAGACAGGAAAATGGACAATAACAATGCAGTTTTCTCAAAGACACTGGAACAAGGAATGTAATATTTATGCACAGAATCATATAAGAAAGAGAAATACAAACACAAAGGAATGTATACTTATGTTTTATAGATTGTGTAATAGAATTTGGCAAGGTATGTCACAAAAAACTGTTAGAACTGCAGTGTAAGCTCAATTTATTTGGGAAGGATATTAGAATAAATTGGAACTTATGCTGGGAAAAAACTGCCTGCATGAGGATAGAAAATGAATTCAGTAACTATACAAAAATAGAAAGAAGCATGAAACAAGGATGTGTCGTCTCACCAGATTCTTGAAAAGGAGACAGCTAACAAAGCCAAGATATGGCACAGAATACAGGACACTACACAAGGAAATTAGGAACAAATTCAAAGATGCAAAAGAGGAATGGCCCAAAAAGAAGTGTGTAGAAATAAAAAAAAAAACGTTTTTCCATTATTTATATTATTTACATTTTATATTATTTACATCTTTGTTTTAGTAATTGCGCCCCTGATCTTCCTCAGATATCCATCATTTAGGGTAAACTTTAAGGTATTTCAAACAGAACCCTTTATTTAATCTAAGGAAGACTGTTCTTGTCTCACTGTCCATGTCTAGTAAGCAATAACTGAGCAGAACTAAATAAGTACAAGACAAAATATTCCTCACCATGGACAGCAAAACAAGAACAATCTATATTGTTGATTAAATAAAGTGTCTGGTTTAAAATTCCCTGAAGTTTACTGAGATCAACAGACCCCTGAAGAAAAATGAGATCATTGAATGTAAGCAATATCAATAATGATAATTCCTTATCCTAAAATATTCAGTAGACAAAGTTTCATTAGAAACAGAGAAAAGAATATCTAATCCCTATATGGCTGTGAATGTTTGACAATCTCTTCCTAGATAAAGAAGAGACTTGTAGAAATGAAGATGTTGTGCTACCAATGAATGAAAATTAGTAAAAGATTGGAAAAATATAGCTAGAAACAAAGAAATTAGTGCCAAATTTTTATGTAATATTTAATCTCCTCTATAGAATTGAATTCTGAAATATTACCTCTCAGATGAAGAAAAGACTTGAAGTGACAAAGATGTGATTCTATTGAAAAATGCAAATTTGTAAAGGATCAGATAAGGTCATTAGAAACAAAGAAAAGAGTGCTGGACTGTTACATAATATCAGTCGTCCTATATGGCAGTGAATGCTAGACAATCTCCTCACAGATGAAGAAGAGACTTGAAGTACAGAGGTGTCATTCTACCAACAAATGTAAATTAGTAAAGGATCATTTCACCCCAAGTAAGGCAACAAAGCCACTAACACACAGGGGCTTACTGAGTGTGAAAGAATATATAATTAAACATTATTAAGTAACGAGAACAGTAAAAGAACAGAAATTAAGAAGACAGAAGATAATGATTGACATTTTATGTAAATTTTGAAAACCAAACTTGCCTGGAAAGCAAGAAGTTGGAAGAGAGTAAAGAAACAGTTAGCATAGAACTTATGATTACATCTAGCCATTTCAAATCTAACATGATGAGACCTAACTGCCAATCTAGTACTGGAATTAAGTTCATAAAGTCTAGGTACCATGAAGGAAAGTTTATTGGAAAGATTACCCTGAAAATATTTATAGAAAAGCCACAGGGAAGCTATGTTATGGCAATGGGAAAGAGATGGAAGCCAACATGTCAGATCAGAACCAATAACATTGCAGATTCTTCTTTGTATTTTATCTAGAATCTCTAAGTACATAACAGGAGCACCAGTCCAGATGTGGCAGCAATATTCAAAGCAAATAAGAAGGGAATGAGACTGATGCTGAGATGCCAAATTAGGATCAATAACATTGCAGATTCTTCTCTGTATTTTATCAAGAATCTCTAAGTACATACCAGGAGCACCAGACAATATTTGGCAGTAATATTCTAAGCCTGGATAAATGGCAAACAAGTAAATGTACAGCTGAACAGACAATTGATTCAATATAATCTTTCAACTTCATGTCAGAGGATGAAGAAAAATGAAGCAACAGAGATGTTTTATCAATGAATGCAAATTATTAATGGCTTGTAAAATGTCATTAGCAACAAAGAAAACTCCCTGAATTGCTATGTAATATCTAATCACCCATATGGCAATGAATGCTGGACAATCTCCTCACTGAAAAGTATTAAGGGCTTGAAGATTGTCTTAGACAAAAAGGAAAGAGTGCTGAAATGCTATGTAATATCTAATCAACCATATGGCAATGAATGTTAGACAGTCACCACACAGATGAAGGAAAAACTTGAAATGATATTGATGTGGTTTTACCAAGGAATGCAAATTAATAAGGGAGTGGAAAATGTCATTAGAAACAATGAAAAAAGTGCTGAATTGTTATAAAATATCTAATCTACTATATGGCAATGAATGCTGGACAATCTCATCACTGAAAAAGAAGAGACTTGTAGGGTTCTATTGATGACTTAGTAAAGGATAGGAAAATTTCATTTGAAACAAAGATAAAGATGCTGAACTGCTATGTAATATTTAATCTCCTATATGGCAGTGAATGCTAGACAATTTCCTCACAGATGAAGAAGAGACTTGAAGCAACAGAAATAAAGCAAAGATTGCTGAACTGCAATATAATATTTAATCTCCAATATGGCAGTGAATGCTAGACAGTCTCTTCACAGATGAAGAAGAGGCTTGAAGCGACAGAGATGTGCTTCTATAGATAAATTAGTAAATGATTAGAAAATGTTGCTAGAAACAAAGAAAAGAGTGCTGAACTGCTATGTAATATTTAATCCCCTATATGGCAGACAATCTCCTCACAGATGAGGGAAGAAAATTGAAGCGACAGAGATGTGCTTCTACAAGCGAATTAGTAAAGGACTGGAAAATGTTATTAGAAACAAAGAAAAACCTCTGAATTGCTGTGCAATATCTAATTGCCTATATGACAGTGAATGTCGGACAATCTCTTCTCAGGTGAAGAAGAGACTTGAAGCAGCAAAAATGAATGCAAAGTTTAAATGGATTGGAAAATGTGCTTAAACACAAGACTGCTGAACTACCATGTAATATCTAATTCCTGATATGGCGGCGAATGTTTAACAATTATGTTTCTGCCACTGAATGCAACGTTTTAATGATTCAGAAAAATCGAAGTACTGAACTGTAATATTTAAATACCTAATCTCAGATTTATAGAGCAGATAATTAACCTTTTGTTAACATTAAGGCAAATTGTTTGTAATTGGAGGGAATGCCAGGTAGCTTGAGGATCTACTAGCTATTCACCCTAGATTGATTGATCAATTTGTTTTTTTATGACTTATCAACCCTTTGCAGGTTATTTAAAGCCATAAAATATTTTTAGTTTGTGAGAATTTTTTTGGAGATAATAAGGATTTACGGATACAACCCAATGGGAGAAGGGTGTTTGCACAGAAGTGAATATGTCAAATCTGTTTGGAATTAGAACTCAGCTCTTTGCTCTCAGTCTGTTCACATCTATCTATCTATCTCAGACTTTTCTTCTGTTTATATATATATATATAAATATATATATATATCACTCTCTCAGTCTCTTTCCATCTATCTATCTATCTATCTATCTATCTATCTATCTATCTATGTATCTCAGTCTGTTCATATCTATATCTCTATCTCAAACTGTTTGTATCTATCTATCTATCTATCTATCTATCTATCTATCTTTCTCAAACTGTTCATATCTATCTATTGATCTAAAACTTTTCATATCTATCTATCTATATATCTCAGTCTTTTCAGATCTATCTTCATCTATTTGTATCTATCTATCTATCTATCTATCTTAGTCTATTCTGATCTATCTTATTCTGTTTCTATCTATCCACATATTTATTTATATGTTCTCATATCAATCTATGTGTTCATAACTATTTATTTGTGGATCTATCTCAGTTTACTCAAATCTATCTATCTCAATCTGTTCATATATATCTATCTATGTCTGTTCGCATCTATCTATCTATCTATCTATCTATCTATCTATCTATCTCAGTTGGTTCATATCTATCTATTCCTCTCAGTTTGTTCATATATATCTATCTATCTCCGTCTGTTCATATCTATCTATCTATCTCAGTCTATTCCAATCTATCTCATTCTGTTCCTATCTATCCACATATTTATCTAGGTTTTCTCATATCAATCTATGTGTTCATAACTATTTATTTATTGATCTATCTCAGTATGTTCATACCTATCTATCTATCTATCTATCTATCTATCTATCTATCTATCTATCTATCTATCTATCTATCTATCTCTGTACCCATATATTTATATGCAGACAAAGAGAATGAGAGAGAGAGAAACTCTGAAACTGTGAGAGAGGAAAGAGAGAAAGATTGCTAAGGATATGCATGCAGACCTCTGTAAATAAACTGACAGCAAAATGTATGTTGGATTTGGCAGCTTCACGCAAGGTGTTCATCTTTGAAAATTGCCTTTGATTAGTGCTATTGATGGAGAAGCCTCTTCCCTTTCCTGACTTCAGGCAATTTAGCTGCAGTGATGGGGGAAATAAGTCAGTCTGTTTTGCGTTTTTCTCCACAGAACTAATACTCCATGTTCCTCATATGGAAGAGAAGAAGAGGAAAAGGAGGAATTAGAAGTAGAAGTGAAAGAGGAGGAGGAGGAAGAAAATGAAGAAGAAGAAGTAGAAGAAGAAGAAGAAGAAAAAGAGGAAGAAGAGGAAAAAGAAGAGGAGGAAGAAGAGGAATATGAAGAAGAAAAAGAGGAAGAAGAAGAAGAAGAGGGGGAAGAAGAAAAAGAAGAGGGGGAAGAAGAAAAAGAAAAAGATGAAGGAAGAGGAAGAGGAGGAGGAAGAAGAGGAGGAATGGGAAAAAGAAGAAGAGGAAGAGGAAGAGGAAGATGAAAAAGAAGAGGAGGAAGAAGAGGAATATGAAGAACAAAAAGAGGAAGAGGAAGAAGACGGGGAAGAAGAGGGGGAAGAAGAGGAAGAGTAGGGAGGAAAGAAGAAGAGGAATATGAAGAATAAAAAGAGGAAGAAGAGGGGGAAGAAAAAGAGGAAGACAGCAAAAAATATCTGTAATCATCATCATTATCCTCATAAAAATAATAATAATAATAATAATAACAATGATAATAATAAAAAAGGGAACACAAGAACATTAAAAAAATTCCTGGAAATCACAGCTTAAGAGAAATACGAAAAATTGACTTGATAAGTACAGCCGACACACTAAGAAGAACTTTGTCCATGAAACGCTAGCGATGTTATGGGAGTTATAAAAACAAATCATGAAATGTAGCCATAACAACACACTTCTAGCTGCCTTAGGTTTTTCCGCAGATTTGGTAGATAGTGTGACCATAGCACAAACTGAAAGATAATGTTGATGATGATAATAATAATCATGGAGAAAAAAAGAAGAAAGAGTTGGCAAGATGCTGAAGATGAAGAAGTAGAAGGGAAAATATTAAAATGATACTGAGAAGAAAAAGAAAGAGAGAAATATGGAGAAGAAGGTGAATAGAAGGAAAAGAAAGAGAGATATACGGAGAAAAAGCAGAGGTGAATAGAAGGAAAAGGAAGAGAGAAATATAGAGAAGAAGAAGAAGTGAATAGAAGGAAAAGAAAGAGAGAAATATAGAGAATAAGAAGAGGTGAATAGAAAGAAAAGAAAGAGAGAAATATAGAGAATAAAAAGATGTGAATAGAAGGAAAGGAAAGAGAGATATAGAGAAAAAGCAGAGGTGAATAGAAAGAAAAGAAAGAGAGAAATATAGAGAAGAAGAAGAGGTGAATAGAAGGAAGAGAAAGGGAGAAATATGGAGAAAATGCAGAGCTGAATTAAAGAAAAAGAAAGAGAGAAATATAGAGAAGAAGAAGAGGTGAATAGAAGGAAAAGAAAGAGAGATATAGAGAAAAAGCAGACGTGAATAGAAGGAAAAGAATGAGAGATATAGAGAAAAAGCAGATGTGAATAGAAGGAAAAGAAAGAGAGAAATATGGAGAGAAATCAGAGGTGAATTGAAAAAAAAAAAGAGAAAAATATGGAGAAAAAGCAGAGGTGAATAGAAGTAAAAGAGAGAGAGAAATATAGAGAAGAAGTAGAGGTGAATAGAAGGAAAGGAAAGAGAGAAATATGGAGAAAAAGAAGAGGTGAATAGAAGGAAAAGAAAGAGAGAAATATGGAGAAGAAGTAGATGTGAATAGAAGAAAAAGAATGAGAAAAATATAGAGAAAAAGCAGAGGTGATGAGAAGGAAGAGAAAGAGAGAAATATGGAGAAAAAGCAGAGGTGAAGAGAAGAAAAAGAAGAGACAAATATAGAGAAGAAATAGAGGTGAATAGAAGGAAAAGAAAGAGAGAAATATAGAGAAGAAGTAGATGTGAATAGAAAAAAAAGAATGAGAAAAATATAGAGAAAAAGCAGAGGTGATGAGAAGGAAGAGAAAGAGAGAAATATGGAGAAAAAGCAGAGGTGAAGAGAAGAAAAAGAAGAGACAAATATAGAGAAGAAATAGAGGTGAATAGAAGGAAAAGAAAAGAGAAATATGGAGAGAAAGCAGAGGTGAATTGAAGAAAAAGAAAGAGAGAAATATGGAGAAAAAGCAGAGGTGAATTGAAGAAAAAGATAGCGAGAAATATAGAGAAGAAGAAGAGGTGAATAGAAGAAAAACAGTGAGAAATATAGAGAAGAAGATGAGGTGAATAGAAGGAAAAGAATGAGAGAAATATGGAGAAAAATCAGAGGTGAATAGAAGAAAATGAAAGAGAGAAATATAGAGAAGGAGAAGAGGTGAATAGAAGGAAAAGAAAGATAGAAAGATAGAGTAGAAGAAGAGGTGAATAGAAGGAAAAGAAAGATAGAAATATAGAGAAGAAGAAGAGGTGAATAGATGGAAAAGAAAGTGAGAAATATAGAGAAGAGGAAGAGGTGAAGGGAAGGAAAAGAAAGAGAGAAATATGGAGAGAAAGCAGAGGTGTCAGAAGCAAAAGAAAGACAGAAATATAGAGAAAATTAGAGGTGAATAGAAGAAAAACAAAGCGAAAAATATAGAGAAAAAGAAAGAGAGAAATATAGAGAAGAAAAAGAGGTGAATAGAAGGAAAAGAAAGAGAGAAATATGGAGAAAAAGCAGAGGTGAATTAAAGAAATAGAAAGAGAGAAATATAGAGAAGAAGAAGTGGTGAAGCAAAGGAAAAGAAAGAGAGAAATATGGAGAATAAAAATATGTGAATAGAAGGAAAAGAAAGAGAGATATAGAGAAAAAGCAGACGTGAATAGAAGGAAAAGAAAGATAGAAAGATAGAGTAGAAGAAGAGGTGAATAGAAGGAAAAGAAAGAGAGAAATATGTAGAGAAAGCAGAGACGAATTGAAGAAAAAAAAAGAGCGCAATATGGAGAAAAAGCAGAGGTGAATAGAAGGAAAAGAAAGAGAGAAATATAGAGAAGATGAAGAGGTGAATAGAATGAAAAGAAAGAGAGAAATATGGAGAAAAAGAAGAGGTGAATGGAAGAAAATGAAAGAGAGAAATATGGAGAAAAAGCAGAGGTGAATAGAAGGAAAAGAAAGAGAAATATAAAGAAGATGAAGAGGTGAAGAGAAGGAAAAGAAAGAGAGAAATATAGAGAAAAAGCAGAGGTGAATAAAAGAAAAACAAAGCGTGAAATATAGAGAAGAAGAGGTGAAGAGAATGAACAGAAAGAGGAAAATATAGAGAAGAAGAAGAGGTGAATAGAAGAAAAAGAAATGGATGCTGATAATAATAATAATAATAATAATAATAATAACAATAAATCCTGCCAACAAAAAATGGTGGGAATACCATCTATACCAAACAAGTAAAGCAGAAAGCAAAACAACTTGCCCAAATGAAATTACAATAAAACTAGGAGGACAAGGCAATTCCATGGCAAATACCTAGAAAGAACAAAAGCAGCAGATGTGGACCAACAGAAAACACATCAGTGGCTGAGGAACACTGGGCTGAAAGCTGAGATAGAAGGCCTAATGATTGCAGCTTGAATGAAAAATGGCTGTCCTGCTGATGAACATTACAAGACAAGCAATGTTTGTATATAGACTTATAAATTTTTGTAGATTTATATATTTTTATACTTGAAAAAAAAAACTGTTTAAATGTAACTCGAAGAAGAAAGACCTTCTGTTGAAATAATGTTTTTCATTGTCAAAGACTTTGCTTTTTCTTTGCTTTTCCTTTTTTTAAACCGCACTATTCTCTTAACTGTAGAAAAATATTGGAAGAGCTACATCAATCATTTTGTTTATTATTATTATTATTATTATTTCATTTCCTTTGATTTCTGGGGTGTACTCATCTCTTTTCGGGTCCCGTTCAGAGACCTAAGGTCAGAAATGGCATCATGACATTTTCCACTGAACAATTAAAAAAAAAAGAAGAACCACAAACATATTTGACATAGAAAAAGCTAGATAGGTAAGGTGCATGCTGTACTTGTGAGAAAAAGATTTTGTATTTCTTTAAGGCATTGGCTTCTAGGAATCCCTTGAATGGGTCTATTAGAATCTTTTCCAACCAATCCGAGGGCTCCAACTACTACAGGGAGTGAAACTTTGATCACAAACTATGAAACTTACTCACAGTGAGATTTTGAACATTAAAAATCAGCTTTTGAATATGAGCAGTGAGATTTTGAACACGGAAAATGAGCCTTTGAACACGAGCAGTGAGATTTTGAACACGAAAAATGAGCCACTGAACATGAAAAATGAGCCTTTGAACATGAGCAGTGAGATTTTGAACATGGAAAATGAGCCTTTGAACATGAGAAGTGAGATTTTGAACATGGAAAATGAGCCCTTGAACATGAGCAGGCAGATTTTGAACATGAAAAATGAGACTTTAAATACGAGCAAGTTTAAGTTTCACTTTGAGTCAAAATCTCAGATGGTGTGTTATCATATATCTGGCCTAAGTATGCATGTCAACAGGTTACTGTGGGTTGAACATTGAGGTCACATATCTACAGTGGTGGTTTGGGCATGTTGAATGCTAAAAGGTTAAAATAAAAAAGGGGCATTTACTGGTGTCCATTGAGAGAAACATTGGGAGTAATAATATATATATATATATATATATATATATATATATATATATATATATATGTGTGTAAATATAAAAGTGAACATTGAAGTCAACATGTAGAGGCAATGGGCTGTTTCATGCTAGACACAATCATCAGGCAGCCATTGACTTCAATGTTCACTTTTATATTTACACACACTCTATCTCTGATATTGAGCACTTTATCCCATAAATATAGCACAACTTAAGAGTATATATATATATATACATATATATATATATATATGCGTGCATATGTGTGTGTATATATATATATATATATATATATATATATATATATATATATATATATGTATGTGTATATGTGTGTGTGTGTGTATATATATATATATATATATATATATATATATATATATATATATATATATATATATATATATATATATACATACACACACATATATTAGGGAGTGCTTATAGTTGTTCCAATGAGAGAAAAGTGTATATTTGAAAGACAAGACACAAACTGCAAACATGTTTGTCTATAATTTTTTTAATATATATATCATACTTTATTTTCAATATTTTTGCTACATATATCTCTGGTTTCAACGGAGAATGAATATATATACACATACTGGCAAAAACAAACATAACAGACCACCCACAGACACACACATGAACCCTACACAACATAGTGTCTGCATACACATGTGCATACACATGTGCATACACACACACATGCACACACACACACAGACACACACACACACACACATATATATATATATATATATATATATATATATTTACAAACAGTGATAACAAAGATATTCTTTGTATATTTTTTTATGTAGCTGACATGTGGAAGCATAATAAATTTTGGGAAATTGCCAAATTTTTGATTGTATCTGTAAGCTTCATCAGTGCTTGATGTTGAAGAATGTTTTTATGAACTGGATTAAATTTCAAATCCAACGGATGTTAATGACCCCAGTGTGAGATTTGCCAATCGTTTGGTCATAGCACCTGATAAAGATCGTTATTGGATTTTTGGCTTTTTTCCCTCCAACATGTGCCACTATCTCCCTCCAGATGATGCTTACAATGACGCTGGGGAGGGGTGAGTCACTTAAAAAAGCTTTTCTATTTTCTATTATTAGTGTTTTAATCATAAGTGTATATTCAACAAAATATGAACTGCTGTGTATTAGATAATAATAATTATAGTAATGATAATTGTAATGAGGAAAGTACACAGGTGTAGCCTTTAAGAAAGCTTTATTCAACTGAGAATACAAATTTCGTGTATAGTGTCCTTTTATAGTCCCAGTAAACAGAAATAGATCTTTCTTCAAGGAGGAGAATAACAAAACAAGGAGAGACCACTCTTGATTATTCATAACAATAATAATAACAATATTAATATTAATAGAAATAAAAGTAATAAATATAACAATTATAACATTAACAATAATACTGGTAATAATGAAAACAATAATGCATTATTTAAGCATAATACACTAATATCATAATGTTTTGTTTCATTGAATAGTTTCTTTTTCCAATGTATTTTACTGTTTTTCTTTTTTAATTCCAATTATGTCTCTTGGCAACCCATCTAGGAGAAGGAAAACTCCGAACAACAACCCAAAACTCAAAGTGTTAATAGTCCCAAGGAGAACCTGTGCATCACTCATGGGAACAAACCAGAAAGTTCAGTATGGCTCTTCCAGTCGATAAACAGGGAGCCCATCCCTCAGGTGGGAACCTACCTGAGAACTAGAAACTCCTACACAAATAATGAATCTTCAAGTCCTCACAGCCGGAATAATCCCAATGATGGCCCTGTGAATTCTCCAACCAGATGCACAACCATTCATTTTGATGTAATGAATAGGCATACACATGGATCCCCACTCACAGTAATATTATTGGCTGGTGTCAGCCATAAATACAGACTGATGTGGAGGTACAGGGACTACACCTATTGTCTTTGCCTATTGCCTACACCTATTGCCTACCATTACGACGAGGACCAGTCTATTATGGTTACCTGCTAGATTGTCCTACCCAGTTACGGTAGTCCAAAACCACTTTGCTACTTCAAACAAATATATCCCTTTCCAGGACATATCACATTTAAAGAAAAAAAAAGATGGTCTCGTGAGGAGTGAAAACTCATTATGACTGCATTCTATAAAGCGTTGCACAAACTTCAGGAAAGCATCACTTGCCAAACATGACATTTGGTGAGAAAATGTTGGACAAGCAATTAGAAAGTACACTAGTGAAAACAAACGAGCCAATGTAAGAAGTTACATCATGAGAAATGACCGACTGACAGATGCTGAAAATAAAGAAATAAAAAGAACTGCAACCAGAATCGGTAAATCTCCAGAATTGAAAGGGAACCAGAAATGGATATGAAAATGTACATCACATGCACAACAGATCATAATGAAGAAATTGAGATTCCCACCAATCACTGTGAAGATAATGCTGAAAGTTTAGAAAAGTTGGAAAGGCGTGATTTTAGTTGCTTGCAAGTCTGCAATAAAACAATTCCAAAATGCATTGAACCAAATTATTTTAAAAAAAACAAGAATAGTCTACAAGAAACCAAGGAAGAAATCATGAGGCATGTCTGTCAGGCACAAAATATTGAAATGGAGGAACGAGAACAACTCCCAAAGTTACAACCAATAAAGCAGAACTTCATAACTATTGAACTCTGGATGAAGTAGGCCAACATATAAGTCTCAATGAAGCAATATATGCATCAACAATAGCACTAATTAATTAATTTCTTTCTTTCTTTCTTTCTTTCTTTCTTTCTAATCTTGGGTATGACGATAAACTACATCTGGCAGTAAGCCCTCTGATTGAGATATTATACTTCTGCTTCTTCTTTTCAAAAAATCTTCCATACGAACAAACTCCTATACAAATAATGAACCTTCAGGTTCCCAGAACTGGGATAATTCCACTGATGGCCCTTTTGAATTCTCCAACTAGATCCACAGCCATTTATTTAAAGCAAGAAAAGGTAAAATGGTCTCTTGAGGAGTACAAATTCCTTATGATTGCATTTTATCAATTTTATCACTTTCCAAACATATGACATTTGTCGAGAGAAGTTTAGACAAACAATTAGAAAGCACATTGATGAAAATAAACTAGCCAATCTAAGAAGGTACATTATGAGAAAGAACCAATTGAGAAATGCTGAAATTAAAGAATTTAAAAAGAACAGCAACTAGAATTGGTGAATCTCCAGAATATGAAAGGGAACCAGAAGTGGACATAAAAAAGTTCCAATATTGCACAAAGCACAGATCATAATGAAGAAACTGAGATACAAACCAATCACAGAAGATAATGCTGAAAGTTGAGAAGAGTTGGAAAGGTGTGCATTAAAATGAGTCCAAAACATCTTGATCCGAATTATTTTACAGAAAACAAGAATAGAATATAAGAAGCCATATAAGTCAGACACAAAATATTGAAATGGAGGAAAGAAATTAACTCCCAAAATTACAACTAACAAAGTAAAACTTCAAAACTATTAAATTCTACAATGCAGCACTCAAATTAATTCTGAATGAAGTAGATCAACATATAAGTCTCAATGAAGCAATATATGCATCAGCAATAGCAGTAATTAAAAAATTAAACATCAAAGTATAAAAAGGCAGTCTCACAGACATAAAGATCCACCTTGGAAAAGAAAAATAGAGAAAGAAATTGAACAACAACTTAGAAGTGAATTATCAGTACTTGATGAAGTGGTAAGGGAAACAAAAGTCAGGACTAGAAAAGGTGGAAGAGTCAAAAGAAAATACAAAATTAGGAATGAAAATGAAGACCTATCAGCTAAAGAAAAATAAAGCAAACAGATTTTTCTCACTGAAGTCGATCCTTCAAATCTATAAATCAACCATTCACCCTTGCATGGAGTATTGCTGCCATATATGGTCTGGAGCCCCTTCTGTTTGTCTCAAGGTCCTTGATAAAATCCAGAGACGGATATGCAATGTAATTGGCCCTGATCTGGCACCTCATCTGCATTCGTTCTCTCATAGATGTGTTGTCACCTCCCTCTGTCTTTTTTAACAAATACTTTTATGGTAACTGCTCCGGGGAGCTGCTTTTGCTGTTCCCAAACATCATGAATTTAAGTGTTCTACTAGGCTGGCATCTCGCTCTTACCCTTTCACTGTTAAAACTGTTAAATGTAGCCATCTCTTCTATTCCAATAGCTTCATGTCTCACACCTCTCGCCTGTGGAACTCCCTCCCCTCTTCCTGTTTCCCTTATAGCTATAATCTCCAACTATTCAAATGTAATGTCAATCAACGTCTCCAGATGTCTTGATCTATTCCCTATCCTTCTCTTCATCCTTTCCTCTATCACTCCTATTTTCTCTAGCTCCAACTCTCTGTAACCCTTTGCATGCTAGTGGCTTCCCGCCTTTCTTGGGGTGAAATGCTTGAAAAAAAATAAAAATAAAAATAATAAAACTGAAAAGATTCTATGAAAAAAGATCATGGTTTCATAGACAGAACAAAATGGAAGATAGGAAAAATATGGGCCTACCCTAAAGAACAACAAAAAGCAGATTGGATTATGCAAGAGGTAGAATGGATGAAAAATAAACCAGGAATCACAGACGAGGATATTGAATGTTGAAAAAAAGCACACAATGGGGAATCTTCATGAATACATAAAATTCTAAACTTTTGGCTCTTATCTAAATACAGCAAAGAACTCCAAGAAACTGCTAAAATTCTGGAATGAGTAAGCAAAGAAATGACCTTTCTTCTACACAAGAATGATGACACCTATCCCAAAAAACTACAGACCAATTACATGACTTCTCATTACGTATAAACTATTGACATCTATTCTGACAAAACAGATATATTCCTTCTTAGAAAAAAATGACATAGTATCTCTTGAACAAAAATGGTGCAAACATGGCTCTTACAGATGTAAAGACCAATTACTTATTAATAGGATGATCTTGGAAAACTGCTTCAGTACAAAGAAAAATCTCAGTACTGCCTGGATAGATTACTGTAAAACATTTGATAGGGTACCCCGTTTCTGGATCTTAAAGTTTTAAACATATACAAGGTATCACGTGTCATCATCAATTTCATCAAACAAAGTATGTCGATATGGAAATCAACATTTCACCTCAAACATAAATGGAATCTATAAGTCTGATGAAATAAACATCAATAGAGGAATATTTCAATGTGATTTTTTGTCTCTCTTACTATTTTGTATAAACTTAATAGCTTTAACCAGCAAACTTAACAGGACAGAATATGGCTAGATCTCAAAAGAAAATAAGGCATCTATTTTACATGGAGAACTTAAATTTAAATGCTAGGAATGACAATGATCTAGAAGGTCTTCTGAAAACAGCAAAATGTTTCAGTGATGACATTGGAATGGAATTCAGTTTAGATAAATGTGCTAATGCTACAATTTTACAAGGATCACCACAAAATATAGACCCTGGGGTAACAATCAAAAAATTAGAGCAAGAAGCTTACGATTACCTCTGTATACATGAGGGTGAAGGAATTCACCATAAAAAATGAAAGAAATAGTATGTAAAGAGTACTATAGAAGGGTGTGACTGATATTAAGAAATGAATTGAATTCACAGAACAGAATAATCATTATTAATATCCTTGCCATCACTCTGGTTCAATATAATTTCAATATCTTGAATTGGACTCTAAATGACATCCAAAGAATGGATTCTAAAACAAGAAATCTTCTTTCTAAGCCTAACATGCATTGCTCAAAGACTAATGCAGACTGTCTATACATACCCAATAAAGAAGATGGAAGAGGTTTTATTCAGCTAGAATTGTCATACAAGACAACTATTGGCTTATTAACATACATGGAAACAACAAAGGACTGGATGATACAATTAGTCAAAAACAAAAACAGAAAGAAAAAATCTTCAATCATGAAAGAAGGCTGTAAATACAAATGAGATTTACATTTAGTAGATTCTGTAGAAAACCAAAACAGAACCCAAGAACAATCAGTTGCAGCAAAAAATATGAAAAAGAAAGCCAAAGATAAAGACCTTGAACAGATGAAAGAATGCTGGCAAGACAAACCTCTGCATGGTCAATAACCAGAACGAGGCTAATAAAGCAGATGTTGATAAGGTTAACACTCAACAATAGTTATGAGCATCTGGATTAAAGGCTGAAACAGAAAACTTTATTTGTGCAGTGCAAGACCAGAGTCTTTTCACTAGGAACTTTCAAACAAATATCATACATAATACTGCGGATCCAAAATGCAGGTTCTGTGCCAAAGCTTTATAGCCAAAAGTTAAATCCACTTTGGCAAAAAGGGAGACAAGCTACTGCCATTGCTTAGAAAACATCCATTAAGCTGAAGGGTAGGAGTCTAATACCTTCAGAAATTTGTTAACCAAGCATGGTGAGTTCAATCTTAGGTAGGACCACAGGAAACAGCATCGTTAACACTGCTCACACATTATGAATAGCTTTATCTATGTAAAATGTCTTTAATCTTGAATTTTTCTCATTTTTTTTTTTTTGACAATAAATGATCAGTCATGAAGCTATTTCTGAGCTGAGGTCTCTGGTTGGGACCAGAAAATAAATGTGAACATTACAGAAATCCAAGAAAATAATAACAATAACAATAGCAGGAATAATAATAATGATAATTATTATTATTATTACTTCAAGATTAAAACTTTTTCAACTAATAATAATAATGATGATGATAGTAATAATTATTGTGAAAAAAAATCTTATAAATAAATGGATAATGTTTCCAGTCTCCATATACACTTTAATATTATCATAGGCTTTCTAGCAATATTTGGAATTTTTTTAAAAATGGCCATTTTTTTTTTTTTTTTGTTTTCGTGGTTCCGTACATTGAGTTTAGTATCGACTGGTGTCAATTTTTCGTGACTTAACAGCTAAACAATTTGTTGAAAGATAACTGCCATTTTCTTTTTCCCCCTTTAATCACTAAATCGATAAAGCAATGCTCAATGTCGTATTTTCATGATAATTTTTATTTGTATCTTGGGATTCCTTGAACATTTCCAAAGCCTTTGATATACATATTATTATATTATATATTATATTTATATAAGCTGATATATTGGTATCACAGAAAATATAGGTATATCATAGCATCCCCCCTCATATATATATATAATTATATATATATATTTATATATATATATATATATATATATATATATATATATATAAAAAGTAAGAACAGTAAGATATATAATCCGGTGTTCTTATAGATATTTTTATTTTTACAAAATAGTGCTCAATGTAAATTTACAGATCATTAATATTATAAATTAATTGATTTAAAATATGT
Organism: Acanthosepion lycidas; assembly: GCA_963932145.1. Taxonomy (NCBI): domain Eukaryota; kingdom Metazoa; phylum Mollusca; class Cephalopoda; order Sepiida; family Sepiidae; genus Acanthosepion; species Acanthosepion lycidas. The sequence goes on from OZ010599.1 coordinate 97,521,162, forward strand.
TATTTTTTGCTACACAGTTACAGTTCTAACCATGTTTCAAAAATGGAAACTGAAAGTTTCTAATTTAATTTTGTAATTAAATTAAAGACATTAGTTCCATTTCATCCTCAAAAATTCAAAATTTGCTTGAGGATGAAATGGAACTAATGTCTTTAATTTAATTACAAAATTAAATTCGAAGCTTTCAGCTTCCATTTTTGAAACATGGTTAGAACTGTGTAGCAAAAAAAACACATTTTAAATCAATTAATTTATATTATATATATATACCAAAGCTTTCATTTTTCAATAATTTGATTGTACTTCTTCAGGCGATGGTAAGAAACTGGTGATTAAATGTTTTTTTTTAAAAATTTAAAAACAAAGTATTACCACTTTTCTAAAAGTTAAAGGTGGAGGGGGGAACATAAGGTCAGAATTAAAAACAGACTTGTGGGAATGTCTTGATTAACCAATTTTTAAAAATCCTTTAATCACCAGTTTCTTACCATTGCCTTAAGAAGTACAGTCAAAGTAGTGAAATATGGAAGCATTTGTGTAGCAATTTCAACATGTTTTTATAATTATCTCTTATAATAAAAATAATCTCCTGCTTAATTCCCTCTCCAAGTTCTCCATTGCCTTAACCAAGTATTGAACTTACCCTCTTTGGCTCATGTCACTGGATCTAACTAACACATTTATCCACTGTGGATAAAAGCATTAGTTAGATCCAAAGAGTGTGAGTTCAATACCTGGTTATGGTGGTGAAGAATTTGGAGGAATTAACAGGAGATAACTGATATTCATTAGACATGGCATGTGGAACTAGAACAGTCTACCCCAGTGAGCGAAATAAAGGGTTCAGTTTGACATTCCAACCACATGAAGAAGGCTGGAGCATACAACAGCCAAAATGTTGTAAGAAATATAGCGACAAAGATGATGACAATAGTCTGAATAATGTAAATAGTGTATATAATACCTCATCTCAGAAATATAGACAGATAATAAAATAATATATATATATATATATATATATATATATATATATATATACAAACAAATCATGTTAAATTCAACTGACAAGGTCTGTCTGTTGAATATTCTATTATATATTGTACATTGTTATTGAAATTGTAGATAAGCTGTTTGAAATTAAGACTTGCACAGTTTTTGTTTGAGTATTTTTGCTCAGTCATTATCAAGAACTGGGTGTTGTCAGTATGCTAGACAAGATTTTGTTGGCTATGACCTTGTCGTTTTTTTCACTGAGCTGAATTTTTAATCTGTCCAAAGTGACATCATGGTGATTTTCTAAGCATAGCTTAAGTGTGGCATGAGGTTGAAAGTATGGAGCACCCAGTGACAATTGAGCTTACTATTCAGTTGTAACTGATCTAGTGAGACAAGCTTGATAACCATGTTATCACACTGAAGTGATGAAACATTTGAATATATGGTGAATTTCTAAGCTTAGCTTAGATGTGGAACAAGGCTGGAAGTATGGAGTGAGGGTCGAACTCACTATTCAATCATAATTGATCTAGCAAGACAAGCTTGCTAACCATTACACCATGTCAAGGTGCTCCAAATAATTTTCTAGGCATAGATTAGGCTGAAGGCTGAAGGTATGGGCACCAAGTGAGGATTGGACTCACTATTCATTAATTGATCTTGTTAACCATTACACTATGTTGAGGTACACACATGATTTTCTAAGCGTAGCTTAGATGTGGTACAAGGCCAAAAGTATGGGAAAACCCAGTGACAATCAAACTCACTGTTCAGTTGTAATTGATCTAGCAAGACAAGCTTGTTAACCATTACCCCATATTGAAGTGTCCCAAATGGTTTTCTAAGCGTAGATTATATGTGGCACAAGGCCTAAGGTATAGGGCACCCAGTGAGTATTGAACTCACTATTCAGTTGTAATTGATTTAGTGAGACAAGCTTGTTAAACATTATACCAATTCAAGGTGCCCATATGATTTACTAAGCATAGCTTAGATGTGGCACAAGGCCAAAAGTATGGGGCACCCAGTGAGAACCAAACTCACTATTCATTTGCAATTCATTAAGTTATATTAAGTTGAAAAAAAAAATATGTATAAATATATATGATATACCAAATATATCAGCTTATATAAATGGTATATATCAAAGGCTTTGGAAATGTTCAAGGAATCCCAAGATACAAATAAAAATTATCATGAAAATACGACATTGAGCATTGCTCTATTGATTTAGTGATTAAAGGGGGAAAAAGAAAATGGCAGTTATCTTTCAACAAATTGTTTAGCTGTTAAGTCACGAAAAATTGACACCAGTCGATACTAAACTGGAAGTATGGAGGCATGAAAACAACCTCCAAATATTGTTAGAAAAACTGTTCACATATTAAAAAGTATATAGGAATGGTAATTGTTAAGTGAAGTCATCTAGTTATGTCCCCTATACCCATTATATATATATATATATATATATATATATATATATGAAAGTGAACATTGAAGTAAACACTTAGAAGTGATGGGCTGTTTCATGCAATCGTCAGGCCATAATCGTCAGGTCTGACAACTGTGGCTAGCATGAAACAACCTGTCACCTTTGAGTGTTTACATCAACGTTCACTTCTTTATTTATATTTACATATGCTCGATCCCTGATATTGAGCACTTTATCCCATAAATATAGCACACCTTAAAACTATATTTCTTCAAATATATATATATATATATATATATATATATATATATATATAGACATATATAGTAGAGTAGATAAGTTGGTCAATCAAACAAAGAGAAACAAAAGGGTACCTATGAAATAAGTATGAAAAACATATATTTATATTAACCAGGTGACGAAAATGAAGCACAGAGATTGAGGTTCCAATTATATATATGTATATATATATATATATATATATATATATATATATATATATATATATATATATATATATATTATATTTACACACGCTCTATCTCTGATATTGAGCACTTTATTCGATAAATATAGCACACCTTAAGACTATATTTTTTTATATACATATATATATATATATATTGAGGTTTCCAATTAGGTTTCAATAGATATAGATTCTATATATATATAGGTTTCTATATATACAGATTAATGTTTCGAATTATATATATACATATATAAATATATGTATATATATACATACATAAATATATATATATATATATATATATATATATATATACATACATATATATGGAAAAATTTAGTGGTCAAAGTATATATATTATATATATATATATATATATATATAATATATATACATATATATAGGTTTCCAATTAGGTTTCAATAGATAAAGATTCTATATATATATAGGTTTCTATATATACAGATTAAGGTTTCGAATTATATATATACATATATAAATATATGTATATATATATACATATATAAATATATATATATATATATATATATATATATATATATATATATATATATATATATATATACATACATATATATGGAAAAATTTAGTGGTCAAAGTATATATATTATATATATATATATATATATATATATATATATATATATATAATATATATACATATATATAGGTTTCCAATTAGGTTTCTATAGATATAGATTATATATATATAGGTTTCTATATATACAGATTGAGGCTTCAAATTATATATGTACATATATACATATATAAATATATTTATATATAAGCATACATAAATATTAAGCCTTTTTATTATATTCTTACTCTGTCCTGGACATTGAGTTCTACCTGGATTCTATCCTCTCAGAATTTTTTATTCAAGAAATATACATGTGTGTATATGCACCTGTGTATTTTGCACATATATGTGTATATTTACAACTAATATTATCAATTATCTATATATATATATATATATATATATATATATATATATATATATACCTATATATATATATGGATAATATTAGTGGTCAAAGTATATATATATGTATATATATATATATATATATATATATATATATATATATATATATATATATATATATATATATATATAATATAAAATGCTTGAATACTAATATTCCATGGTTATAATTTATTACATTGGAATCGTAATCACGATCCTATTCATCAGACAGACCTAGAAATTGAAAAAGAAATCGGAAAATATAACTCCGGGTATAAAAAATAAAATTTTAGTGAGAGAGTATGTGTGGGAGTGGGTTACAAGTGTGAGGGGGAAATGTATGAAAGCTCTAGAGAGAGGGTTAATAGAAGAAAGAAGAACAGGATCACATGATCATCCAGAGTAAATTTGTGCCCAGGCTATTACAACCACTCCTGGCTGATATTCTAATATCACAGTGTGGGATTTCTAATAAGAAAAGTGATGGAAAGGAAAAGAAGAAGAATCTGAATGAAATCTGCTAGATTATATACCGAAAACACATATAAAAAATGAAAAATAATGCAAAATTTAAAAAATTTAAAATTCCCAGCATCTCTGGTTCATGGCCATGTGTAGTCACACCAATATAAACAAATTGAGTCTGATGAAGTCCTAATGATAAAACATGTCACATGAAACATCTTTTCCCCTTTGTCATGCATCTATCGTCACCCCATATATATATATATATGTGTGTGCAAATATATAGAAAAATAGGAAAGAACATGTTAGATAAATAGTCCAGAGTTCTTTAGTATTTTTTTTTATTTTAAAAAAAAACAGTGCTCTATACAAAAGTAGAGCTTAAATTATAATTATTTTTATAAAATATGATTACTTCACTACATAAGAGTTATCATGTTTAAAAAACAAGAGCCAAAAACTTCAACATCATTATTAAAATTAAATTGAATTAAAGTATGAAGCTCTCATCCTCAACTAATTTTGAAATTTACACATCTTTATAAGCATGTTCATTCATAAAATTAATTACTATAGAAACAACTGGAGATATATATGCAAATGTAAAAGAATGAAAAGAATAAAATTCAAATGTTCATAACATTAATTTAAAAAAGGGCTCAATACAAGAGTAGAGCAATAAATATTATAAACTGTTAAATTAGAATGTGCAAGTTACATTTTTGTTTTGCCGTTTAATAAACAGCATCTCATCAGGTATTTACAATGATGTTAATAAACAATTTTATTTAAAATCACAATTTATGAAACATCACTTCTTTTTACATTTGTGGAAAATTTTCCATAAAAGGCAGACGTAAAAAGAAGTGATGTTTCATAAATTGTAATTTTAAATAAAATCGTTTATTACCATCATTGTTAACTGCCTGATTAGATGTGTTAAATGTCAAAACAAATATACATTTTTGTAGTAGTAACTTGCCTGTTCTAATGTAACAGTTTATAATATTTATTGCTCTACTCTTGTATATATATATATATATATATATATATATATATATATATATATATATATATATATATATATATATATATATATATATATATATTATATGTATGTGTATATGACACAAATATAGTTTTAAGACATACTGTATTTATTTATTTAGAGTGTTCAATATCAGGGATAGAGCATATGCAAATACAAATATAAAAGTGGACACCCAACACGGACAGTCTGTTTCATGCTTAAACACAATCATCTGGCTATGTATGTTGTGTTTTGGCTTGAATATTTGTATATGCTGGTCAATTCATATTTTGTTAATTTTTTTTATTATTGTCTTAATATTTTATACTTATTTATTGTTTTTTTTTAATTTTATTGTTTATTTATTTGTTTATTTTTTCCTTTGTCTTTAGTTTTTGATTTTTAAGTAACATTAAGTAAATGTTTGTTTTCATGTCTTGGTGTTTTTGTTACTTAAAAATTTATACTTGATTACTTGAAAATCGAAAAATAAAATCAAACAAAAAAACAAATAAATGAAATAAATAAAAAAGTAAAATAATTTAATCTAATTTAATTAATAATTAAGTAAATTAAGTAATTAATAAACAAATTAAGAGACTACAAATGCATGCATAAAGACCACTAAATGTAATAATAAAAATCAACAAGAAATAATGTGCAAAAAAAATCTCTCTCTCTCTCCCTCTGTGTATATATATATATATATATATATATATATATATATATATATATATATAGAGAGAGAGAGAGAGAGAGAGAGAGAGGATATAATAGTGGTTAATATATATATATATATATATATATATATATATATATATATATATATATATATATATACATAAATTCCCAAGAGGATAGAATCTAGGTAGAACTCAATGTCCAGGACAGAGTACAAATATAATATAAAAGGCTCAAACACTAATATTCCATGGTTATAATTTATTACATTGGAATCGTAATCACGATCCAAATCATCAGGCCTACAAATTCAAAATTCCGATTTCTTTTGAATTTGTAGGTCTGATGAATTGGATCATGACTACGATTCCAATGTAATAAATCATAACCATGGAATATTAGTGTTTGAGCCTTATTATATATATATATATATATATATATATATTTATATATATATATGGTGTATCAAAAATACTTTTAGAAACTTTGGGGGTTGGTTCCTGACACCAAAACAGGGACAAAATTCCATATAAACATATGTCCGCAAATCTTTCATTTTTTGAGTTATTAAGTTTAAAGTATACGGTAGACACTATTAAATGTACAATCCAAGATACAATCCAAAAATACTTATACAAACATTTGGGGGGGGGGTGCAGGTTCCTGGCACTGAAATCAGGTAAAATGTCCATATAAATATGTTCAAAAAGTCATCATTGTACCTCAACAGAAAAACTCATAACACATATTCAAAATGTCCTCCACTTGCTTCTACATATGTATGCACCTATCGGATCATTGACTGGCGGACCCTTTCAAATACTCCCACATCATGTCAAATGGTTTACCAGGCATCCATGACCCATTGATGAATCATCTGTTCATTATTAATGTCTGCTGCATAAACCAATTCTTTTTAGGTGGCCCCACAGGTAAAATTAGGTTTGTATAGATATAGATTCTAGATATATAGGTTTCTATATATACAGATTAAGGTTTTGAATTATATATATATATATATATATATATATATATATATATATATATAGATAGATAGATAGATAGATAATATTACTGGTCAATGTATATATATATATATATTCCCTGTAGGTTACCCAGATCAATATACACTTGTGATTGCTGGATATCAGTTGAGGAAAGACCATTGGCCTTACTTCCACTGCATCAATGTGTGAGTGGAAATTGGAACTAGTGATAGCATAAGCAGGAAATGCATCCAGTGGCTAAAATTAACAAGATGTACAGGTGCTCTGAGTTTTGAATAAACAGGGAGCACAGGTGTCCTGAGTGGGAGGAAATACATGCTTACGTAGGCGTATGCCGAGAGAGCCGTGGCTGGAAGAATGTGTAGCGTGAGTATCCAAATGTTATAAAGCCAGTTCCATTCTTGATCTTGACAGAGAGGCTGGCTAGAGGTCCACCGAAGATCTGTCTCCACCAATTACTGTATGCTCAATCCTAACCTCTGGGATTCTCCCTCATTCTACCCAATCAAGGCAACTCGAACAATATAGATATTTAGATATTTTTTTATGTATATGTGTTTATCACTTATTTGAGCCGACCAGCAATGGATGCGAATGGGCAGAAGAACCAAAACATTATGACAAGAAAGATAAGGACAATAGTCTGAATGTAAATAGTGTAAATAATGATAATTCTTTACTATGGAAATTCACATAGAAGGCGATCAAGTGATAATAACAACAAAGATGAGGACAATAGCTCAAATATAGTGTAAGTAATAGTTCCTTATCCCAAAAATTCAGACAGAAATGGCAACTTTTTATTGCAGGAATTCAAACAGAAAAAATCAATTGATTTTGATAATTTAATCATCTGATTGCAAATGTTATCCAAATCCTTATTTTGCCCAAATTCGAGTTACTTGAAAGAAATCTAAAATTGAAAACCAATTCTGCCATTTCATTTAAAATTCTTTTACATTTCTTTAAAGCTCTTTTTTAAAAGCCAAACCTTGTCGCCATTGGGTTTATTGATAACTCTCTCCAAATCGGTTGGATGTAATCAATAGATTAAACCATTGTGAAAAATCAATAACACTGAAGACAGTACAGGCAGTAGTGCGAAATCAATAGTGTAAAATAATGCAAAATCAATAATATAATAGGTTGTCAAATTGAAAGACTCCACAATCGTTAAGGTAAGATGATGAGGGTGAATGAGTGTAAAGGAAATTGTTTAAGATTAAGTTACTAGCATCAAATCAGTCATGTAAATTGCAACTGTGGAACGAGTTTTTTCCACAAACCATCACCTCAAATATTATTTCATTTGCAGATCAAAAGAATATCTAGAACTGAACTATATAATTATTCTTAATATTAGTAGGGTGCATCAAAATTATATATAATGCTTCCAATACATTGTTAATATTATTATTATTTATTAGGTTGTATCAAAACTATTTTCCTTTTTTACAGACCTTTACTCCAAAGCTTATTTCATGTCTACCTCTAAAGAAAATCTATGACTATAATTTATTATTATTATTATTTTCTTTTGTACATTTTTTTTTTAATTTTCAACCGGTGATTTTGTACTATGGGCTTTCCCCATCAGTTCATATGACCTCAGATAGAGAGTACTGTAGTTATGCAGAGGATGATTATCTCCCCTTTTTAGTTGATTTCACAAGATGGCCAGTGAGTGGCATTTGCTTGATATATGAGCATGAGGAAGATAAACATTATAATCCCAAAGTTGTAGGAAAAATGAATGGAATCCATGTGAGTCCCAACAAGGAACATAAAAAACACCACCAGCCTGGCCTTTTCCCTTTAGGTAATATTATGCCTAAATTTTGTGCTTGTTGCTTTCATGTGTGTTATAGTTTCTCTGTTTAGGACAACGAGTGAAAGGTATATACATATTTGTATATAATTTCTCCTTGAAAAGAATGTATGTTTGTTGTTCCTTTCTTTCAGGTATTCTGATTCTTCCGTCTGTTGTTATTAAGTTGTTGTTAGGATGTCAAAGATAAACTAATGACTATAATGGGGAATTGGAAACTGGAAATATTCTCTCTTTCCACACCTCTTATTAGCAGCTTTCTCAGAATAATTGCAGGGTCAGGCATACAATCTTTGGAACTGATGTGATACTAAATATTATTCCAATGTTCTCAATGCAAGATTTTCAGTTTGGTGGCACAGCAGAACCCAAACCACTCAAGGAAAACGGAGGCAAATGTGGCCTTAAAATCTCCTTCTTTCTGGCAAGCTCAACCCGGTTTTCAGTGTGTAATTCTTAAACTTGTCAGTTTCTTTGACATTGATATTATGATCACCTGGAACATCCAAATTAATGAGGAGGCATTTTCTTGTCTTTTCTCTATGACTGATGTTTGGTGTGGTGGTTAAAGGGTGTGTCCTCTTTGGTGGTTATTGTATTCTTTCTGCATAAGCATTGCACAAGTGCTTATGATGTGGGTGTCGAATTACTGCCCCCTGGTGATAATCACAGGTGGTAAAATTTTGAATTACTGTTCTCTGACGATTACTACAGGCAGCGCAAGATTTCAAAGAATCCATTTCTTTATTGGTGACTTTTCAAGACGTATTCATTTTGCTCCCTCAAAAATATGAGTACCTCAACTACAGACACTTTTAGTTTCTCAATTTTCTTTTGTAAAATGTCCTATCAATATATTTGTTAAGAATCCTTTGTTCAAATCCTATGTCTTAATTTTCCATTCCATCCTATCAGTGGTAAGACAGCTTACATCAATGGCTAGTAAATAATTTGCAATGCATTCCTATAGTAAAATCATTTCCAATGAATTTCTATCTATGCTTTTAGTATTTGCTATGTCCCTATATATGTAATCATTAGAGGGAATGAGAGTTTGGATGGATTCGTTTAATAAATCCTATCAGTGATAAGACAGCTTACATCAATGGCTAGTAAATAATTTGCAATGCATTCCTATAGTAAAACAGTTTGCAATGAATTCCTCTACCTATGATATTATGAAAACTATCATATTATGTTCACTTGTGTCTGATTAGATTTGCTGAAAAAACAAAAGTCTCATGATATCACATTCATTTTTGATTCCTTTTGCATGAAAACATTCATAGCCAGCTAAAGAAAAATCTTTGGTCATTTTATAGACCTGTATATTACTGTCGTTAATATTTAATAAACCTAATTTAGAAATCAACTTGGAAGGTTATTTTCTGATCATAAATATGCCTTCATTGACAGAGCAAATTATAATTTAATTTTTTGAATTTTTATTTTTGTTTGGCAAAGGAGCCCTCAAAAGAGATCTAGAACAAAAAATAAAACAAAATTCCTTCCCGATACAAGCTTATGGAGTACTGAGGCCATATTGATTTTAATATTTTGATGAATGATTGCAGATGACACAGTATTGATAGCAGACATGAAAAAGAAACTACAAAAGCTCCTACAGATAGTAGTGAAGGAAAGTGAGAAGAAAGGACTAAGTATAAATTACAAGAAGGCAGAATCCATGGTTATCAGTAAAAGGATAAGTCAAACATGCAAATTACAAATCAAGGATACTAAAATCAATAAGTACAGAAACTTAAATATTTGGGAAGTGTTTTAACAGGGAATGGAACAGTGTGAGACTGAAATCCAAAGACATATTGGGATGGCCAAAGATACATTCCAAAAGCTAAGCAGAGTGTTAAGAAATAGAAACATTCACCTAAAACTGTTGGCGATAAATGTTTTCCTCAGTTGCTTTCATTCACCTAAAACTGCTGGAGGTAAATGTTTTACTGGGTTGACTTCATTCACTTAAAACTGCTGGAAGTAAATATTTTACTGAGTTGAATTCATTCACTTAAAACTGCTGGAAGTAAATGTTTTCCTGGGTTCATTTCACTCACCTAAAACTGTTGAAGGTAAATGTTTTACTGGGTTTACTTCATTCAGTGAAAACTGCTGCAGATAAATGTTTTCCTGGGTTGACATTATTCACCTGACAATACAAGGATCTGATTCTGAAATGAACTCCTATCAACAGGTGTATAATATCTTTGTATCCCTTCCTCCATCCATTGGGTCCTTTCACACCCCACATATGAGTGACCCTGTCTTAGTGCCTTTCTGCTACATCCTCACATGATCTTTCTGACCTAGACAAATAGAAAGAATTTCATATTATTCCACCTACAAAATAGCCTTTCTGCTACATCTTCACATGTTCTTTCTGACCTAGAAAAACAGAAAGAATTTCATATTATTCCACCTCCAAAATAGCCAAATTTGTTGGTTGGCTGGTTTTGTTTAGTGCCATATCAACACCTCTATGGATTATTTCTCATACATATGTGAACAGGGCAATTATCAGCAAAATACAAACTACAAATCAGGGATACTAAAATGAAACAATACAGAAATTTAAATATCTGGGAAGCGTTCTAACAGAGGGCAGAATATGTGACACTGAGATCTGAAAATATATTGGGATAGTTAAAGATGCATTCCAAAAGCTAAGCAGAGTATTAAGCGACAGAAAAATATTGTTCAAACCAAAGAACTGTTATATGGTATCTGTCTTTCTGTATGAAGTGAATGCTGGAGAATCTCCTCAAAGATGAAGAAGAGACTTGAAGCAACTGAAGGATGCCGAGGATACCATGGCTGGAACATGTGAGCAATGAAAAGGTTTTAGAGAAAATTAAAGCAAAGAGAGAAACTTATACTTAACACATAGTGTGCAAGGAGGGCTTGAACAATGTGATATTCAAAGGACAGATGAAAACAGCAAGTAATGTTCTTGATGATCTTGAGTAAGTGGAATAGGGTTTTGGGAGGACTAGCAAAAACACAAAACTTCTTAACAGCTACAAGAGACAGGAAGATGGAAATTTTCATGCATATGGCTGGTTTTCAAGAATGCAGGGGAGCACTCATCCCCCAAACAGTATAGATCTATCAGTCTCCTCAGTGCCATTAGGAAAGTTTTTGAGGCTATAATCAACAAGAAGTTTGTTGAGCACCTAAATAAGAACAGCCTCTTGAGTGACAAGCAGTACTGGTTTCAATCAGCCTGATCCACTGCTGATGTCCTTACTACCATTACTCACAGAATCAGTGAGGCACAAAACAACAAATACACCTCAAAGACCATAGCATAAGATATTCCAAAGGCCTTTGATAATGTGTGACACAAAAGACTGCTACTCAAGCTCTCTAGCTATGGAATCACTGGAATCTTACTAATAAAGTCCTTCCTAACAAGTAAGGCCCTAGAAATCAATGCAGACATCCCACATTGGTCACTTCTCAGACCAACCCTCTTTTTACTTTACATAAATAATCTGCTTAAGAGTATACTACTACCAGTCACAATGAATTGGTGTTCTTCCAGGGAGGCACCATGCCTAGAGCAGCTATTGGAACTTAAACTCAGTCCAGACCTCAAGTGGAACTCATACATATGATCCATCACCGAAGATGCAGAAAAAATGTACTGCTCCTGCAAGTATCTCACTCCTCATGTTATCTTCTACCTTTAAAAAGAGCCAGATCAGGTTATACTACTGTCGTATTTGAGCAGGAGCTTCCTCATCCTAACTTTTCAGTCTTGATAGAGTTCAAAACCTTCTCCACACCCTTGTGGGTGAAAAATTATTTTCCACCCACAAGTGATAGAAAATTTTGTTAGAAACTAAGAAAGGAGTACTGGACTGTTACGTGATATCTATCTTCCTGTATGACAGTGAATGATGAAGAAGAGACTTGAAGCAACTGAAATGTGGTTCTACAGAAGGATGCTGAGGTCTCTGACAGACAAAATGTAGCATCATTCTGGGTATGATGATAAAGTACATCTGTGTCCTGGGTAAGATGATAAACTACGTCCAACAGCAAGGCCTCTGATCAGGAGGTTTTGAGGAGCATGGAACCACCTCTTAATTGCTGGTGCTCCCAGGTAGGTCCACCCAGACCTGGAGTGGTAGCACCTTTTAGGGTGCCAGCTATGAGTAAATAGTTAACCCCCAAACTCGGGTCAAAACACTATGAAAGTGTAAAAATAGGTTTTGAAGGAAAAGATATTACCAGCAATACACTTTTGTAAATAATTATTACGAGCAATACATTATTGCCAGCAATACAGTTTTGGAAAAAAAATATTACCAGCAACTTCTTAGCACAAAGCACTGCTTCGTGGCACCAACTCTCAAGAGAATGGTTTCCTGCTCATTACAATTCTAACATATTCAAGTCTTGGGTAAACTCATAACTCCCCACGTTTAACTGCATAAGCTGTGCCCCTTACTCTGCGACCCTTGACCTCGAGTTGCTCCTGAACCTTGTACAGGATGAACTTCAATGTAAAAAAAAAAAGATGGATTGTGGCAATAAAAATTTTCATATGTAATACTGTTGTATATATATATATATATATATATATATATATATATATATATAGCACAACACTGACAACACTGAAATGTTAGCCTGAAAAGGTGCAATTATTCACTCTTCTGAAGGTTAGCATTAGCCATGTCAATGGAAGGCAAAAATGATTCTCTCTCACAGTTAAAGAGAGTACTTTCATTTTTGGAGGTATTAAATTAACAACGTTAATTTTAGATTATAAAATGAAAAATAAAAATCATCATATGTAATACCGTTGTATATATAATAATAGGAAAGAACAACATGTTTTATAATTTAGAGTTTTTAGCATTTATCTTTATTTTAAAAAAAAACAGTACTTGATTTTTCCGAACTTCCAAATTAAGTAAATCAATTTCTAAAAAGTTATTCTTAGCATCGCTTGATAATGGAATAGAAATTTGTATTTTAAGTTTAATTTTTATGATTGAATTTGAATTGAAGTTTCAGTTTTGAAACATGGGAATTTCGGTTTTACGATGATTATATATTTTTAAAAAAACAATTATGTATATATTTTTTTTTACCCTTTCAGTCCAGTAATTATGAGTTTATCTAATGTAATATCAATGTATTCATGGAAATGTATTTTTTGGTTATTTTTAATGAATAAAACTTTTCTTTATTATTGTATTGGGGTGTTTCACATACAGTTTACAACATATGTTTAGGTAACAAATTTATTATAATTTTCATTTCAATTAATAATTATATCTTTAGTTCAAGTTTGGATCTAATGTTTATTGTAATCAAGAATGCCCGTTATGTTATTTTTTCAGCAGTACAAAATTATTTCACATAATATATATCCAGGTAAGATGATAACAAATAGGGTAGAATTTCAATGTTCAAAACTAAGTAGAGCAATATCATTTATTTTAGGATATTACACCAAAATCATATCAAAAGCACTACACTGTTGCAGTCGTGTTTTGATGCATCTCATCAGGTGATTATAAATTAATAGCCAGTAATGTGCAATTGTCTGATGAGATGCATTGATATGCATCAAAACACGATTGCAATTGTGTAACCATTTTGACATGTTTTCAGCATAAAATCCTAAAATAAATAAATATATATATATATATATATATATATATATATATATATATGATCAAAATATAGTTTCAAAGTATGGTATATTTATACGTTAAAGCATATATGTAAATATAAAAGTAGATATTGAGATCCACACCCAACTGCAGCAATGTTACATGCTTAGATGCAATCTTCAGGCCCAAATAATAATACCCTTAGGAAAGGTATGAATCCTCTTCTTCTCCCCCACCTAGCTATGGGTAAATAGTAGGTCAGACTGGATTCTGTAGCCTTGGATGGCAACTGGTGTACCATAGAAAGAAATGGCAACCTACTGCGGGAAAAATCTGCCACGTTAGTCATGTATCGAAAGAGACCTGATTGCCTAAGCATGTATCATGCATGGCACATAACTGACTGAACACTACACAGATTTGTCTATATTTCTGAGATGAGGTATTATGTACATTATTTACATTATTTGGACAATTGTACACATCTTTGTCGCCATATTTATTACAATGTTTTGGCTGTTGTACAGTCTGGCCTTCTTCAGGTTGGTTGGAATGTAAAAATGGTTGCTGAGACATTAGGTTTATAATACCCAGAAATTCATACACATGGACACATGACACAGTAGATAAAGGCATTAGTTAGATCCAGTGACAGGACTCAAAGAGTGTGAGTTCAATACCCAGTTAAGGCAGTGGAGAACTTTCAGAGGGAAATTAACAGGAGATAACTGATAACTGACATCCATTAAACATGGCATGTGGAACTAGAAAAGTCTACCCCAGTGAGGGAAATAATGGGTTAATTTCGACATTCCAACCACCTGAAGAAGGCCGGAACATACAACGGCTGAAATGCTGTAATAAATATGGCATCAAAGATGAGGACAATAGAAATGTATTGTTGCTCATTTTATTATAAAAGCTTTGATGGAGAACATTCTCTATAATGAAAACCAGATTCAAGAGTTCATCAAAATTTATTCACATCAAAACCTGCAATATTGCAAACGCTTCTCTTTAGATTTGATAGGGCAACCAGTTTAGGAGAAGGAAAACACTGAATTCAAAACTATAAAAAATATGACAACCTGTGCTCTTCAGATTTGATAGGGCAACCAGTCTAGCAGAAGGAAAATACTGAATTCAAAACCAGTCTGAAGAGGGTTGAGCTTTCTCAGGCAATCTTGTAAAAGATGTAGACTCTGCCTTGTAATCCAAGTCACCCCAATGGGTTATATGAGTTGTGATTTTGATCAAGGACCATCCCAATTTTGATGCCATGTCATGGTTTGCTGGGTTCTATTGAGAAACAAAACAGCACAGGGAGACATAATTAAAAATAACGAGCTCTTTTTAGAATGCATTCACTAAAGATTGTCATAAATAGATTAGATATATCCAAGATGTTTTCTTTAGATTAGTTAGTCATTTATTATCTTATGACAGCTTTTGTCTGCCTGTCTCTCTCTCTCTCTCTCTCTCTCTCTCTCTCTCAGGGCACTTGTTCAAATTTAGGGAAGTTGGTCAGGCCGATAAGTGTTTTGTGTATGTTTATGTTGTATCTTGTGTTTTTGAGATAACAGAAGGAAATAATTAAGGAAGAAAAACTTGTAGGTAAGTAATGAAATAGAATGTTCACTACACGAAAGTATACTTAGCAATTGATCTAATGCTAACTTGGTATTTATCCGATCTCCCCACAGAGTGGGATGTGGCAAAACGATGTGGAACAACTGGATACTGCATGAGGATTTTCTTACGGCCCTAACTGGACGGAGGAAAAGATCAACGTTTGCTGCACAGGTGTGCATTAGGACAGGTATATATTTTCATCCTTCCTAAAGTTGACGCCTAGCCTTCTGTACTGCAATCAGGTTAATAGGAGTAGGTAGGCCCACCTATCGTTCGGGCCGCACTTCTTCCATGTCTATTGAACAGCAGCAGATGATTATCTTTGTCATATGTTTAGAATATGGTTTATCGGTTTTTTCTTCTGTAGCTGTGACTTTCCATTATGAGGGTACCGGGTTGTCAGTTTGCTGGCTGCTGCTTCCGACTGTGTTGTATCTCGTGTTTTCAAGATAACAGAGGGAAATAAATAAGGAAGACAAACTCTTAGGTAAGTAATAGAAAGTTTACTAAACAAAGGTACAATTAGCAATTGACCTAATGCTAACTCGGTATTTACCTGAACTCCCCACAGAGTGAGATGTGGTACAAGGCCAGTTTAACATGGGTTTTTCCGAGCCCATAGCCCCAGGCAAAAATTCCCTGTAGACTCCATAATAAAGTAGTTAGGTTCATCTACCTCCCCAGATGACACTCTACCTTTCGGCATAAGCCTCATCTAGGTTCGTCTTTGCCAAGAGGCAGACAGTCAACAAACAGTTACCTCTTGCTAACTCTGCTCAACTTTGCCCAACTCATCTTATTTATATAAACAGACGATTCCATTCGTTTATGCCCGACATGACAGTTTATGTAACAGTTTCTGGTTGATTCTAGCATTCACAAGTTATGGTGTCGTATATTGAAGTGCTTTATAAAAAAATATACATAAAAATTCCACTTTGACCATTTAAATGACGTTACCTTGAGTGACTAGAAATTGGTTCCAGCAAATGTGAGAATGCCAGAATTAGCCAGAAGCAATTACATAAATATACACAAAACATAATAACTGACAGCAAATGAAGCAACATTGAAAATTACTTTGAAAAAAAATAAAATAAAATAAAAATATTCACTTTGGTAAATCTACTGATTACATAAAACAACTAATTTGGAAATTTTCAGAAGTTAATAAAAAATTGGATAGACAGTACTTATCGATATTATTCAACCAAACAGGTTTGAAATATATACAGAGTGGTCCAAAAGTAGGTGGACAGCAAATGATAAAATTTGTTTGAGGTTACATATACAATTATATTTATCAATACAATTATCTGAAAAAAAATTTAGATAAATTTTGTTATAAAATTTAAAATATTATACCACAAATACCATAGTTATAATGAACACCATTGCAATGATATTACCAATACACTGACTTATTCCACCTACTGTCCACCTACTTTTGATACACTCTGTGTATATATAGATATATATAGATATATATAGATATGCATATATATACATATATATATATATATATTATTTAATTTTAGTTTTATATATATTTTATTTAGTTTTATTTTCATTTCTTTCTTCACATAACCCCAATTTGATGTCATAAGGTCAATATCCAAGTTAATTTTATTAAACCTCTGCCCTTTCAGGCTTATATCTTCAACCCTCTCCTTACCACCGACTGAAACATCAAAATAGATAAAGTCTGTATCAATTTTTCAACTGCTGTCAAGGCAAAATTTAAAATTTCTAATTCCTGTACAGTCAGTACACTGGGATTGAATAAGACTAACATATTTTCATTTTCGCCATTTTATTTCATTAACTTTACTAATCTACTTTTTGTATGAATTATTCATTGTAATATATATATATATATATATATATATATATATATATATATATATATATATATATATATATATATATATATATATATATATATATCAATATTGTCATGCAATATATATATATATATGTTTGAATAAAAACAGACCACGTTAAGGTTCCATTTAATAAATTATTTCACCATAACCCCTTTAACAGGGCTCTGGATCATCAGACTTTAACTTCCAAAAATTGAAATGAAAAATGAAAAATGAAAAGAAATTCACACATTTTTGACGGACCACATCAAGTATACGTAAATTTACGAAGTGAGGAAGTGAATGTGTCGGCTAGATGTTGTTCAAATTTATTGTGTCTAGTCTCAAGATATAGATGGCTAAGGAGTGGAGGGGTGGAGACCGACTTTAACGGAAGAAGCTACACTACTTTCACGAGGACAGTTTTTCTTTCAAATTTTTTTTTTTGGATGCTGTTAATTTGCGTTACTTTAACAGGCATGTTTGGGAGGTTAAAGTTTTTTCTGTATCTAAATGTTTAAATAATCTACGAAGAAATTAATTTGAAATTCGGTGGTTTTTCTGCTCTGAATTTTACATTGAGCTCTCCGGATATCATCCTCCTCGGGTCTACCCATACGGATTACCTAAGTTTGCATAAACTATATATATATATAAAAACTAAATATATATAAAATCCAAAATTACGTGTATATATATATATATATATATATATATATATATATTGTTATGGGACTTTACTGATAATACCATAATGGACTATTCCAAACGTAATAAATACTGTGCCTCAAGAGGAAGCAGAGAGTTCAGTCCAAAGTCGGGCGACCGGCTGACTGGCTGACCAGCTCACCAGCTGATCGGTTGAACTCTCTGGCTTTGGGTGGGGAGAAACCCAAACGTGGTTATGTCGAAGGACGAAGTCTCTTTCGGGGAGTTAAGCCGACCCTGAACCTGTTTGTACGGGTTCAGGGAGCATATTTTTTGGCCGAGCCCACACGCTCGGAGATCCTACGTTAAACTGGCCTTGTGCCACATGATGCACTCGTGGGGGTGGTGACTATATACCGTTCAGTCCGAAGTCGGGTGACCAGCTGACCAGCTGATTGGTTGAACTCTCTGCCTTCGGGTGGGGAGGAATCCGAACAAGGCTACACCGAAGGGCGGATTCTCTTTCGGGGAGGTAAACCGACCCCGAACCCATTTATACAAGTTCAAAGGGCATATTTTTGGCCGAGCCCACGGGCTCGGAGATCCCACGTTAAACCAGCCTTGTGCCACATGATGCCCTCGTGGTGGGTGACTAAATACTGTTCAGTCTGAAGTCAGGCAACTGGCTGACTGGCTGACTGGTTGATCGGTTGAACCCTCTGCCTTCGGGCAGGGAGGAACCTGAACAAGGCTATGTTGAAGGGCGGAGTCTCTTTTGGGGAGGTAAACTGACCCTGACCCTGTTTATACGGGTTTATATGGGTTCAGGGGGCATATTTTTTGGCCATGCCCACGGGCTCAGAGATCCCACATTAAACTAGCCTTGTGCCACATAATGTCCTCGTGGGGTTGGTGACTATATACCGTTCAGAGTCGGGCAACCGGCAGACCGGCTGATAGGTTGAACTCTCTGGTGAGGGGGAACCCAAACGAGGCTATGCTGAAGGGTAGAGTCTCCTTCGGGGAGGTAACCCGACCATAAACCCGTTCGGAGAACCCAGGGGCTCGGAGTTAAACCGGCCTTGTGCCACATGATGCCCTCATCGGGGTGGTGACTAAATACTGTTCAGTCTGAAGTCTGGAGTGAAGTCCATCAGGAGTCAGTCAGTCAAGTCAGAGGCAGTC
The DNA here is from genome assembly GCA_963932145.1 of Acanthosepion lycidas. Classification (NCBI taxonomy): domain Eukaryota; kingdom Metazoa; phylum Mollusca; class Cephalopoda; order Sepiida; family Sepiidae; genus Acanthosepion; species Acanthosepion lycidas. Next base: position 97,541,039 of record OZ010599.1, read on the forward strand.
CGAAACAGAGTCGCGTTCAGACAATTACTACTAAACCTGATTGTTCGTACTAACACTTTCTACTTCTCTGTATATATTCCTGTTTGTAATATATCTGTGTTATTCCATATCTGTGTTCAAGTTCTTCTTTATTAGTTCTACCTTGGACTAGCACTGTGGTACAAGGAACCGGCCCATAATAATATATATATATATATATATATATATATATATATATATATATATAAATACACATGTTTGTAATGCAACTTAAAGTTTCATGGTTTCGTAATTCGTTGGGCTTATATGGCAATTGAACCATTTATTATTAATTTTTTTTAAAAATACTGAGTCTCAAGGGAGGAATGCTAAATTATACTCATATTCAAAGT